>CAMAPF010000101.1:0-330000 GCA_945859915.1 Cuscuta epithymum
TGAAGCAACTAATCTTAGTTCATAATGACTCATAGATGATACAGAGTCAGGACTTCAAGATCCAATTCCTGGTCTTTATCCAGTGAGGTATCAAGATTTGTCAAAGTTTATGCAATTAGAAGAAATAAGACGCTTCATGTTGACTACCACCAATATAAGGTCATCCATGGCCATAATATGGAACACAGTGGAGGATCTTGAGCACACATGGTTGTCGAGGCTTCAACAACGTTACAAAGTGCCCATCTTTCCAATAGGCCCATTTCACATGATTGCCCCAACTAGCACAACTAGCTTGATAGAAGAAGATGAGAGCTGCCTCACATGGTTAGATAAACAAGCTCCTCAGTCCGTCCTCTATGTAAGTACATGTGGGAGCATAGCTTTGATTAATGAAAGTGATGTTGAAGAGATTGCTTGGGGTTTGGTTAATAGCAACCAGCAGTTCTTGTGGGCAGTCCGTCCCGGGTCAATTGATAGTGAGTTTGTATCCTTATACTACTATCCCCGTCCAAATTAAACTCATGTTTTGACTTTACTCACGGATTAAAAAAGTGGGAAATGTGTGGTGTAAGTAGAATTGTGAAGAAGAGAAAGTGGCTTGCGTAAAATGGTGGATCATTGAAAATGAAATAGATCACTTTTGAAACTATGAACTCTTTTTAAATTTTAGTTTGACCCAATTACCCGTTTTTGCAATGAACACATCGATATCATATCACTTCTTGCATTTAAAATTGCTCAACTCAATTAAGTGAGAAAGGATTTTTAGATGTCAGAGGAAATACTTTTTGTGAGGTGATAATTTAGGAGTTACTTGTTTGGTTGGAGGGTATCGGAAGGGGAGTCTTGATATTTATTATAATAATGATTTATTTTTGTTTTTCTATATAGTGATGTAGCATTACTTTTTGTATTTCTCAACAAGCCAAATGTAGAAATTATTTACCCCAAATATTACTCCTCTAAGGAATAAATGAGTAGATCTACTATTAAGGTTATGGTGGATTGGATTCTAGAAAACTTGGAACTCGTTTGGTGGCCCCTATTTTCTTGTTATTAGTCTTATCAATAAACTTTTTCATCAAATAAGTAATTTTTTATTTTGCGCGCTGAATGTAAAGTTTCAAGTTACTTGTCTAACTGAATTAACTCAAGATATTGTAGATGGGCATATCAGTTGTTTTTCATATACTTTTTCTTTATTTTGTTAATAAAATATATTCTAAATATAACTTTTTACTCTCTCCGTCCCGCTATTAACTTCCTACTTTCCTTTTTGGGCCGTCCCAAAATAATCTTCTCATTTCCCTAAATGGAAAGTTATCCTACATCAAAACAGTGTCAAACAGTGCCAAACAGTGTCTAAACAGTGCCAAACAGTGTCTAAACAGTAAAGTCAAATTTATTTCCTAAATATGTGTGTAGGTCAAAGTAGGAACTTAATAGAGGGACGGAGGGAGTATAATTCAACAGATTTATCTGATTCAGCCGCTTCATCCATAACTCCATCAATTTCAACAGAATCAATTAATTCAACTAACTTCAATGTTACCAAAGAGTCTTGTTCCTTTGAATTTTTCGTGCATATATATAGATTTTAATATTTATCTCAGTCTAGGTCTGTGTAAACCTAATATATTGTCACTCTTGAGTCTAGCACTCTAGCCTATTGCAAATGCCTAGATTCACCCCATTCACCTCCCATCTAAATCCATTTTAGTTTTTTTTATTCTTATGCTTATCTACAAAAAAATAAATATATACACAAATGCTAAAAGAAAAAGAAAACAAATGAAATGTGATATGATTGATGATCCTAAAAAACTATTCTCTTCTTTTCTTTTCAATTTGCCCCACTAAGTCATGCTCCCAAATTTGGTAAAATTGTGTGACTTATATCATTCTTACGCTATCCATTCAATATCAATCACAAAAAATATCATTTTTTTAATATCTGCACGACATTCTCATGTTCCAATATTAATGTGATGAAGGTAGTAACATAATTAATTAAATGAATACATAAAGGATTAAATGTGAGTTTGAATGTCCGTGTGTATGATCAACTCTTACTAGGTTCTCAAGGGAAAGAGCGGTTCTTAGAAGACTTTGAGAAAAGAAGTGGAAACAGAGGACTAGTAGTGAAATGGGCGCCGCAGAAGAAAGTATTGGCTCATGGCTCAGTTGGTGGATTCTGGAGCCATTGCGGTTGGAACTCAACGTTGGAGAGTCTTGGTGAAGGTGTTCCAATGATTTGTAGACCCCACTTCGCTGACCAACTTGTGAATGCTAGATTCTTGGTCCATGAATGGAATGTCGGGCTCGATTTGGAGAAGGTGGAGAGAGGTATCATTGCAGAGACTATTAGAAGACTTATGGTGGGAGATGAAAGGAAAGAGCTGAAGAAGAATGCCATGAAAGTGAAGAAGAAATTTGATGACTGCTTTGAAAGAGATGGGGGCAGTTCTTTTAGAGAACTAACAGATTTCATAGCATCACTTTCGCTTCCAAATTTTGTTAGTGAGGTGAGAGCTGGTGGTGATAGCTAAGTTTTGAACAACAAAAACCGATTTCATAAATAATACTCCTCCGTCCTCCGAGATTGACTCAGCTCCTATTCACTTGGTTAATCCAAATCTCTCTTAATCTCTTACTTTGTATATTAATTTTTTATCAAATTTGATTCAAGTTTTCACGACTTTGTAAAACTATTAATGTAGTTTCTGAATATCTATTTTTTTTCTAAAAATAATTTGACAGCGGATAAAGATCTGTTTGCTTTATCGTCGGTCAAACATCGTAAACCGAAGCATCACAATCTTAGTTGGATGGAGGTAGTAACATACTTGGTCAATCTGAATGTGAACTCTATATGATTATGTATTCTCAAGTTTTTATTGAAAAATAAATCAATAAACATTTGATATAACATCTGGATCACATACATTATTCATGTACATTATATTGATTATGATAATATGCAGAGTATATGTATATTTGGAACTTAAATAAATCATCATAAAAATTTGAATAGGCCAGATATATTACCATCGATGCCTCGATGGCTAGCTAGTTGGATTTTAATGGCTAGCTAGCTAGAAATACTCTGTATGATTTTAAAAAATAAATCCAGCGGGTCACCCGATCCGAAAAAAATTACAATTTTCAAATTTAATGAAAAATTGAGAACATTTTTGTTAAAGTAAGGGGTGTTTGGATCTGATTCTCAATTTACTCCCAGAATCAGTTTTTTTAGAAGTTTGGTTTTTTATTCGATTTAGGGCTTTAAACGTAAAAGGATGGGAACTGACGTGTGTAACCCTGAAAAATTGGAAAGACAGATGCCGTTTGTAATATTTCTAACGGCATTGGTGACATTTATAATTATTCTGACAAATCAGGGGTGACATTTAAAAAACATGAAACACGAGTCTAGAATTTCAATATGGTGGATAATTCGGGGACGAAATGTGCAATTTTCCCTTTTTCTTTTAATTGTAAACAAATTAATTAATGATTTTTGTATCTTAAGGAAAAAGTATTTTGGTTAAGATTATTACTCATATCTATATTTTTTTCATGGGGGCTTATTGCAATCCAAGAGTTCTACTATACTTGCTGTGGAAGTTGACCTCCCATTATGCTCATTCAATCCATTCCCAGATTGCCACCGGTTTTTTTAAACCTGATCATCAATTGTTTTTTACTTCAATGCTGTTATGTTCTATACTTCTATTGATGGTAAATTATGTTTGGCAGATGAAATGAAGAAATTAAGTTTATCGCGATGGCTCGATGAGTTAGGGGCCGAGTCTGTTCGTGGAGATACAGTTGATGAAGATAATGTAAGTGTATGGCTGGGTGCAATCCTTTTCCCCGGTTACTGCAAGTTTTATGTGCTCATTTGGTTGGGACCAGTTGGATGATTCCCACTTTGTACCTTTGACAGTGCATTTTCTAACAATATAAACGCATTAACTTAGGAAATTGAATTATGCTTAACACATAGTTTGTTATGGTTTGATCGGCAAGATAACTAAGTAAATATGTTAGGTGCATTTGCATTGCACTTAAGGGCGTACCGTAATACAGACTCAGAGGGTTACCACCCCCGTGACAATTTTTTTTTAGGGTATATATATACGAAAAATAATTTTCTCCCCCTCAAAAAATAATTTTCGCCCCCTAAAAAATATTTTGAACCCCCCAAGATGGATTTCCTGGGTCCGCCCCTATTTGCAGTTTCCAGGGTAAATACATAAGGTGCACTAGGTTATAGCCTGCATTTGTCAGTGTTTAGGGAGTTAGTATTGATAAAGGGATATAAGGATGCTTTTACTTGGACTGTTTTCAATCCCAGACTAGACCAGACCAGATTTGAATAGTTATAAAATACACAGAGACCGGACGTTTACCACACCAGACTTGAATATGTATAAAATACACAGAAAACAGACATTTACCAGACCAGAAACTTAAGTTCAATAAAAGCATCCTAAAAGTTATAGAGATTTAATATTAGGAAATTTAGACTCTGTAAATCTGTGATAGTTAACACTTCTTAAAAGGAAAAAGTGTCCCCGTTTGGTAAGTGTTAACTTTTGACATAGTTACTTTTTGTGTAACAAGCTTCAATCATTAATAGATGCTAAAATTAAGAGGCTTTTGCTTGAGAACTACTCAAAGTATCATTGTTTTAGGATCATTGATTAATTTTGGGATATAAGAGTGGGCATTGATTAATTTTGCTTGAGAACTACTCAAGTTCACCTTAGTATCATTGATGAGAAAAGGTGCAAATAGGCCCATGTACTAACCAAAAAAGGTCAAATAAGCCCTTATTTAGGAGGCTCTGTCCGGCCGTCGCCATTTGGGGTAGTTCCCGGTGGAATTTTTTGATGAATTTTTTTTAGAATTTTATTCATTAAGTCTAGTTTACTCATACTAAATTTCAGCTAAAACTTCAATTGGGAAGGCATTCAAATGAATTCTTGAAAATAATTGCGCAGTTAGAAGCGCAGTTATCTTCAAGAATTCATTTGAATGACTTCCCGGTTGAAGTTTTATATGAAATTTGGTATGAGTAAACTAGGCTTGATAAATAAGATACTCAAAAAAATTCATCAAAAAATTCCACCGGGAACCACCCGAAATGACGACGGCCGGAAAGAGCCTCCTAAATAAGGGCTTATTTGACCTTTTTTGGTTAGTACATGGGCCTATTTGCACCTTTTCCCTATCATTGATTAATTTTGGGATGAAAGGAGTGATAGAATCTCTGAGATGATACATCAATATAGATGTAGGCATATAAGAGTGTTTGTGGTTTCTTCTCCAAAAAGTATGTTTTTAAAGTGATTTTAGAGAAAATACTCAATAGAAAAATCATTAGTATTTGAATAAAAATTGATTTTGAATAAGTAAAAGTTAATAGTATTTGGTAAAAATAATTTTTATTTAATCGCAAAAGTGAAAAGAAATTTTAAGCATCTCTTTATAGTTTTTCAATTTTTAGATTTAAAGTGCTTAATTTAAATAGAAACAATCACTTAAAAATAAAAATTTCACTTCTTTTAAGAAAAGACATGGAAACACTTAGGATATATTTGCGAACAATTAAAAAGTGATTTTCAACTTTTGGCCTAAAAAGATGAAATGAATGTTTTCATATGAGAACTTCTATTTAAATTAAGGAAAAACCGCACTTTTAGTTCCTGAAATAGTCACGAAAATGAAATGTCGGACCCGTATTTCTGATATTGTAAATGTCAACCCTCAATTGTCCGAATTGTTGTAAATGTGGTCCTTTAAAGGGTGAAATGTACTCTCGCCCACATTGTATATTTCACCCCTCAAAGGACCACATTTACATCATTTAGGATAATTGAGGGACGACATTTACAAACTTGGGAATACGGGTCTGACACTTCATTTTCGTGACTATTTCAGAGACTAAAAGTGTGATTTTCCCTGATAAAGTAAGAATGAATTGTAACCACTGAAATATTATCAAAAATTATAGGGGAGGAACTTAATGGGATAGGCAAAATGTAAAACGAGACAAAGTTAGAGGGACGAATGGAGTAGTGATTAGTATGTAATGATTATTAATAAGAGAAAAGGACAATTGTTCAAATAAATTGACATCTTCCTCCGTTGCCATGTTCTTACACATGAACATGTGTACGTGGAGATTTTGAGAGTAACAGCTCAACCGGGGTCTGAAGTTTGTGATATGTGATCTGATGAAGATGTATGGACTTGATGACCGCCTATGCTTGCCTTGTGTTGGATACAGGGAATATTATACGAAATTTTCTTGACAGTTTTATGGACTTACGTGTACAGCTACTTCATTTCATAATGTTTTAATTTTGATGTGTACTTTTTATTTCTTACTTTGCTATTACAAGGACACCTTATTTAAAAATTAAAATTCTACTCCGTATTTAATGCTTTCAGTTAGCTGGATCACTTTTTTTTTAATTTTTATTAAATTGGATCTAAACTATTATGTATGTAATTCACTCCCGTGCAACGCACGGGTGGAGTAACTAGTATCGAATAAAAGGATGCTTTATTATTTCTATACAATTTTATCACATGCATACTCCGATCCATCTCTCATCCTTAATGATCATATTATTATAATATTTTACATACCAATTGTCAATTTAAGATATCAGGAGACTCAATTTACCATTTTTCACTGCTACGTTCCAGCAATATGCTTCATGTACATACGTAGTACACTTCAATTTACACATCTTATCTTGATTCTCAAAAACGTTATTAATGTATTTTTATGTGTACCAAAACATTATTTTAAATAAGATGAGCCGTCGAGTTTAATTTGAAAAATTTAGAAGAGCCAAATACATGTAGCCCCATTTGTAATATATTAGGAGGTGACCATAACGGGTTAAGTGTCGCCTGTTTCTGGATCGACCTATCAGAATATCAGATACGATCCCTTTTATTAAACATAGAATAAAAAATAATGTATAAAAAATGTGACTAACATAATAGTGAGATACTGAGATGATTAAAATGAACAAAACTCGATGTAAATAAACAAATTAAAGGTGCATAGAAATGATAAAACATCTCAAACTCCGTAAGCGTGTGTAGTATCTAAATAAAATCCTTGACTCTCCCAAACAACATCATATATTATCAAATAATTTGGTTATTCTTTTTACCAAGTCACGCTTAGATGGAGATTCCTTTGCTTTAGACATTTTGTAAACCTGCGTTGACAATAACGTAAATTTTAATGACTTTTGGTGTATGTTGTTTTTCTTCAAATTAGCTTAAAAATCCTTGTTACTTTACAAGTTGTCTACCCTTGCATCCAAGCTCCGGTTAGGAGAACCTCAGGTCCTCATATTTATGTCATGCCTCGCTACGAATTCATTTCAATCCCGAGCTTCGGTTACTTAGTGTTCTAAATTGATATGCGAAAAAATACATAAACAGTTTTTCAAATGTTAATATTATTGATGTATTTTAGTACATTAAGAGCCTGTTTGGTAGCACGAAAATCGGCTATTTTGGTTGATTCTGATGAAATTTATGAAGTTCTGGCTGAAGTGGCTGCATTGGCTGAATCTGCTGATTTAAGAAAAAATTATTTTAAAAATATATTTTATTAATAAAATAAAGAAAAAATTATCTTTAAAAATAGCTAAAATGGTCATCTACAGTAAATTCAGCCAATACAGCCAGAAAAGTAACTTCAACCTTACTTTTTCTGCTTATTACACAATTTAGTCCTCGAAAGCAAAAATTACGTGTTTGGTGAAAAAGTTGTCTGATAAGCCTGATAAGCCGAAAAACAGTGGTTCCAAACGACCTCTAACTCTTAAATGTAATAAACCGATAACTCAACTACTTTGAAATGTTTTTATGTATTGCGGGGCAGCATCAATATTAATTACTTCCATCGTATTTTAAAGTTTGCTACACTTTCCTTTTTTGGATGTATTTAAAAATTTACTACACTTTCCATTTTTAATAAGTTTTTTCTTTTAAAAATACTCAATTACCCTTATTTTTCTTACTTTTTATTTTCTCTTTCATACTTTTGCACCTTCTCTTCTACTTTTTCTACACTATTCATTACATCCGCTATTTCACCCTTAAAGGTTGTGTCCAACCCTATTGTAGAGATCTTTTTTATGGTACTATTGTAGAGATCTTTGAAATAGGGAGGGAGTATTTCACTTAAACTTTCTTGTCACTTTAATATTTACTTTTGAGTCACAAATTTACTAAGCTAATAAGTCTCTCCCACGTAGTTAGGCTAGTTGACATTACTCATTGCCAGTGACTTTTGTTTGATTTGTAATTATCACCACGTACTTATAAATTGAAGCATGCCATTTACCAGCAGTAACGCCGGACAAGAAAGAGAGGCGGAATGGAGGGCGGAGCTGAAACGCGGCGGCGGGGCTGTGTGGTTATGGTGCCTGCCCCCTTCCAAGGGCATGTCACCCCTATGCTGCAACTGGGACACATCCTTCACTCGAAGGGCTTCTCCATCATAGTGGCCCACACCCAATACAAGGCGCCTGACCCTTCAAACCACCCTGACTTCTCCTTCCACGGCTTGGCAGACGGATTGGATGCCAGTGATGATATAACTGGAAGCAGAGGATTAGAAATCATGTATGCCATGAATAAGAATTGTAGGGTACCCCTCCAGGAGTACCTGGAAGAGAAGGGGGATATGGTTTCTTGTATCATCTATGACAACATCATGTTCTTCGTTGACCAAGTCGCTGCTCTTCTCAAACTGCCCTCTCTCGTTTTATGCCCCTTCAGTGCTGCTTTCTTGCAAGTTTTACTCCATTGTCTTGAAAATGCACACACTATTTATCCCCTTCCAGGTATATATACACATATTTTATATCTTGATTTTTTGATAGTCACTAACTCCAATACATACAAATTAATGAAAAGTATATTTGTATTGTCATCTGGTCATATGATAAGATTATCTTAACATAATGAAACGTATATTAGTATTGTCAACATTACACTTACTTCGATTTTATTATCCTAGAGCTCTCTAGAATCGACCAAATAAGAATTAGTTTGAATATACATACATATATAACTACAACTTGAAAATTGATTAAGATTTTTTCAAAAATATTACTAAAATAAAACTTTTTTACCTCTATATGATTAATAGTTACTACAATGTAGTGTCATGGTAACTTAAGGAGTAAAGGGTCAGTTTGGTCCTCGAAGTTGCAAAAAAGGCGTCAAATAAGTCCTTATATAGAAAATTCTGTCCGGACGTGTCATTTGAGGTGGCTCCCGGTGGAATTTTGTGATAATTTTTTTTGAGCATCTTATTCATTAAGTCTAGTTTACTCATACCAAATTTCAGCTAAAAATTTAATCGGGAAGACATTCAAATGAATTCTTGAAGATAACAGCGCTTTTAACGGCACAGTTATCTTCAAGAATTCATTTGAATGTCTTCCCGATTGAATTTTTATCTCAAATTTAGTATGACTAAACTAGACTTAATGAATAAGATTCTCAAAAAAATTTCATCAAAAAATTCTACCGGGAGCCACCTCAAATGGCACGTCCGTACAGAATCTTCTATATAAGGACTTATTTTACCCCTTTTTTGCAACTTCGAGGACCAAACTGACCCTTATCTCGTAACTTAAGTTTAAAAATTGAACTTAAGTTACTATGATTTCATTACTACTGTAGTCACTAGTCACATTTTTGTAAACAATCTTTATTTTAGTGATAAGGGAAAACTATCAAATAAGCCCCTTTACTTTTCAAAAAAATCAATTAAACCCCTTAACTAAAAATTGGCTCAATTAAACCCTCAAACTCTTTAAAAAATGGCGAATCTTCTTTTTGACCGGTAATGAATCGAGTTAACCGGCTAGTGGCTGTTTTTTCATTTTCCCAATTCCTTTTTCTTTTGTTTTTTGCTTCCTTCCGATTTCCCCCTTCGGTCTCTGAGTCTCTCCCAGCTTCTAGCAGACCCGAGGGATACATCCTCGTGCGTAACCAACTAATGGATGCACCGTCTTGGCTGAGCAGATGGACGCATCATCGTGACTGACCAGCAGGAGTCTTCATCGTCGATGATATCTCGCTGACCCATCCCCGGTGACGTGCTCTCCCCTCCAAGCTGTCAAGCAGCGCCTTTGCATATGCAATTCAGAGCCCTGGAAAATTGTCAGTCGCCACCGATGTTGGAATCTCGAATTGAATCTGGGTCTCCAAGCTTTACCTATCGGAACCCAAGTTAAATCCAGGGTTAGAAATTATTTCAATTGATCATTTCACTTGCGTTGGGGAAGTTCTGGGCGAAGTTGGGCTGCAACGTGGTTGGTCAAAATGGGAAGCTGCAGCGTCGGGTTGGGAATTCAAGCCAGAAGAAACCCAAGTTTCAATCCAAGGGAAGAAGAAAATAAAGAGGGAAGGAAAGAAAAAAAAGTAAAAAGAAAACGAAAAAAAGGAAAATTATGGCAGCTAGTAGAGAACTAGGGAAGGAGAAGGGAACGTGTAAGGAAGAAAGTGACAGGAAACAAAGAAAGTTGGAACTGGGGGTCAGGGGTGGAAGGAGAAGGGCGAAGAAGAAGGAAAATAGAGAAAAGAAAAAAAAAAGGAATCTAATTGATACCGGCTAATATGATCATTACCGACTAAATGGAAGAATTGACATTTTTAATGAGTTTGAGGGTTTAATTGGAAGAATTTTCAGTTGGGGGTCTAATCGATTTTTTTTTAAAAGTAGAGGGGTTTATGTGATAGTTTTCCCTAGTCATAAATATGTAATTATTTCTTTTATAAATAAGATAACCAACTTATTTAATTATATTTGTGTAGGAAAAACCGAAAAATCACATAGTATTCCTATTCAGAGAAATCAACTTATTTAATTATTATTTTTACTCCATTTGGGAAAATTTTCCTTAAAGTAGTGTATCCTAAACCTAATTTGAACACATGGATTAACAAATAATCTATAGTCTTCATGCTACAAATTTGTGGCCATTGCAATGCTAAAATATTAAAGTAAGAAATTTTTGTTCATGATCCACTCATGATACAGAGTCAAGACTTCAAGATCCAATTCCAGGGTCTTATCCTATGAGGTATCAAGATATGCCAACGTATATGCATTCAGAAGAAGTAAGACATTTCATGTGGACTTCAAACGATATTAGATCTTCTGTGGCCATAATATGGAACACAGTGGAGGGTCTCGAACACACATGGTTATCAAGGCTTCAGCAACATTATAAAGTGCCCATCTTTCCAATAGGCCCATTTCACAAGATTGCACCAACTAGCAAAACTAGCTTGATAGAAGAAGATGAGAGCTGCCTCACATGGTTGGATAAACAAGCTCCTCAGTCTGTCCTCTTTGTAAGCACATCTGGGAGCTTAGTTTCCATTAATGAAAGCGATATTGAAGAGATTGCTGGGGGTTTGGTCGATAGCAACCAACCATTTGTGTGGGTGGTCCGTCCCGGTTCAATCGAAAGTGAGTTTGTATTTGTATATTCCCCGGCCTCACAAAACTTGATCATTTTGACTTTTCTTAGGCAATGGTAGTCAAGTTTGACCAATGATATTTTTTAACACAAAATTATTTAAAGTATGAAAATTATATGAAATAAATATAAAAAATACCAAAAAGATAGAGAAGACGTGTAAATTGAAATATGACTCGAATGATGATAGATGCCACAAAGACTAACATGATTAAAAGAATTCATAAAAGACTAAAATATGAGTTTGTATATATGTGACGACTTTCATTAGGTTCCCACGGGAAAGAGCGGTTCTTTGAAGACTTTGAGAAAAGAATCGGAAACAGAGGACTAATAGTGAAATGGGCACCACAGAAGAAGGTTTTGGCACATGGTTTTGTGGGTGGATTCTGGAGTCATTGCGGTTGGAACTCAACGTTGGAGAGTCTCGGTGAAGGCGTTCCGATGATTTGTACACCCCACATTGCTGATCAAATGGTTAACGCCAGGCTCTTAATCCAAGAGTGGAAGGTCGGATTGGGGTTGGAGAAGGTGGAAAGAGGTGTGATTGCAGATACTATAAGAAGACTTATGGTAGGAAAAGAGAGCACAGAGATGAAGAAGAATTCCATGGACATGAAACAAAAAATTATAGATTGCTTTGAAAAAGATGGTGGCAGTTCATATAGAGCACTTGATGAACTAACAGACTTCATATCGTCACTTCTACTTCCAAATTTCATTAGTGAGGTGAGGGCTGGTGGTGATAGCAATGTTTTGAGCAACGAAAAATGATTTCATCAAAAATAACAAACTTTGTCAATTTCAGTGTTGATTGGTTGTAAACTCTCTATCTTCTCTCTAGTTTTTATTTAAAAAAATACTCCGTAATGGCGTAATATGTTAGACATTAATCATGTACATGATATGAATATATTTTTCTTTGTATACGAGATTATCAATTCTAATATTCTGTGGAGTAATTGTTTTTTTAAGAAACGGATTATATATTATAGGGAAATTATCATTGACCCCTCTGAGGTTTGATGCATTATCAATCACACCCATATACTATAAAAAATATACTCTTACCCCCCTCTATATCCTTTAATGATGGTTAAATAACTCTTAATTTATATTTAGAGAAAATTATGAATATAATTTCATAATTTTTTTATGAGTCTGCTTTTAATATTGTAATTCTATTCAACCACAAATTTGGTCGGGTAATTAATAAATTTGTTCATATTAAAGACCTTTCTATTGGAAGTCGAACCAAATAAAAGAATGACCAAAACTGACCTTACTCTAGATAGTTCGTTTTATGCATTTCAATTTGTAAAGTGAGTAAATTTACTCAATAGAAAATGATCAAGATATGCTAAATTTGACAAAAATGGAAACAAATGAACATAAATGAACCAAACTGACTCAAAAGTGAAGTTTCCTACTCGATTTAACCATTAAAAATTGAACGCAAGAAAATTCCCAATTTAGACAATCTTTGTTATCACTGGAAATGAGATCACTATATATAGGTAAAATAATAACTTGTAGATTTAAATATTTGACAAAATATGAACGTGTTTACATGTAAATTAAAATATTAGTACAGACATTATAGTTTAGGACGGGTTCCACACCCAAATTGGTTAGTGCTAAATAATTAGGGCCGTGGCCTTATCTTCAGTTCCAATCCCCTAATTGGTCTAGGTTCGCTCCCAATATTTTTTTAACTACCTGTATTTCTACTTTTAAATGGAATATAGCCCATTTTAAAGTGTTCTCGATGATTTTAATTAAAAAAAATGAACAGGGTCAAAACATGGACTCCAATCCTGATCCCATAAAGTGAGGCTGAGGCCTTTTTTTCACCGGTCTGGTCTCGATCCCGATCTAAAATTAAAAATAAAAAAGAAATAAAACTAATTTAAATATATAAATTTTTAAATTAATTTTTTAACGGTCATTTTACGTCTGAAAAGCTAATTGCAAATTTTTACCTAGTTACTAACATTTTATTTGAAACCACTAATGAAAGCGGTTAGTTAAAAAGCTAATGTAATCCGCTATTATCAATCTGTTGATTCAACCGGGTATGAGCTAGCAACAACTACTATTATCAAACACGGTCGTTTACATTTTTAGACCTCCACTTTTGATGACAAAATCAAAGTAAAAGGACGACAAATGTCAATTTCACAATACTTAAAATATGAAATGTCGGGAATTCTAAAGTGGAGGACAAAAGTTTATTACTTACAAAAAAATTTCCAAAGCAAGTATTTCTCATACCAATTTCCAATAGGTAACAATGTAGTCTCCTAAAAGTCCTTCACCAACATCTGTTTTAGGTATAAAATAACCCTGCTCATTATTTGGCATCTTTCCCTCGTTACAAAAGTTTCACCAAGATTTCTACAATCTCAGATATATTTTCAAACTTTTAAAAGTATTAGAGATTTATTGTTTTAAGCTTGTACCTTTCGATTGTGTCTGCTACTAGTCCTATAATTTTACTCACATGTAGATGTAGTTATGCACCTAATAAATTTGTCAATAATAAGGATTATTTCATCATAAAGTACGCGTTCCCACGACAAAAGTATGTTCTGGTGGAAAGATTCTTAATACAAATAAATTTATTTATAATCAGATTAAATCTACAAGTGAGTAAATTTATATAACTAAATTCATACTCTTGCTAAACGTAATTAGGAGTTAATACACTTTCATTAAAGGATAGGGAGGGGGTAAGTGCATATTTTCAATAGTGCAGGGGCCTAAATGATAATACATGAAACCTCAAGGAAGGTTAATGATAATTTCCCTATATTATAATATCAGAATCTCAGCATGTAACATCAAGATCAGATATCAAAGCCTAGAGACAAGTCAACAAGACTACAGAACATAGATGGATTTAGACAAGACTTTAAATCCATCATCCTGAATAAACAATGTGAAACACGCTGCTAGATTTCCTATGAAGCACTAATTTTGCAACACTCAAGGGGCTAGATGGTCATCAATTGAAAAAAGTTCCGTTCAAATTCACCTCTTTAACTCCACATATCTATGTATGGAATTCATATACTACCTCCGTCCCATTTATATTGTCCCAGAGGAGAGTGACACGGTTATTAAGAAAAGTGAATTTGTGTGGTTGATATTAATTGATAAAGTAAGAATAAAGTAAGAATGATTTAGAGCCACACAAACTTTGTCAAATATGGTATGAGACAATTTAAGTGGGACTTCTCAAAAACGTAAAACGGGACAATATAAGTGGGACGGAGAGAGTAATTTATTAATGTGGCAAGATGAAAAGTATAGTAGTTGTCATCATTTAAATAAAGGACATTAGTTTTTTCTGTTAACTTCAAGTGATCTCGGCTTCGCAGGACAAATTTTGGGCCTCAAAGCCTACCCAAACTCTTAATAGAAGTAAACTCCAGTTACTCGAACACTTTGCTAGGTTCCCAATGAAATACTGATTGATCGAGCACCCAAGTCTGCCTTGGAGACTAGAGGACCATCAATTGAAAAAAATTCCTTTCGAACTCACCTCCGTAATTTAACCTCCTTATGACCGGAATCTAAGAATAAGATCTCAAGTGTGAGATGTGATCCACTTGAACCATTTCGATAATGTTTGTACATTAATAAATTGCATGCCAAAGATGTAGGAAATTATATCAAATAAATGAACACATTATTATTTTTATACCGAGTATAATTTTATCACATGCATACTCTATCTCTCATCGTGAATGATCATATTTTATACTAGACTACTAGTAAAATTTTCCGTAACAATTGTCAATTTAAGATATCAAGAGACTGAAGAGAGTGAATTTACCATTTTTCATTAGTACGTTTCAACATACTACTTTCGTTCTTAAATAAATGCAACAGTTTGAATTTTACAATATTCACATGTTCTACTTTGACTGTGTTTTATTTATTAATGTATTAATATACTCCCTCCGTCCCGAAAACAACTTCCCGGTTGGACTTTCACACACTTTTAGGAAATAAATTTGACTTTACTGTAGAATGCACTGTTTTGCACTGTTCAAACACTGTTTGGCACTGTTTAAACACTGTTTGGCACTGTTTATCACTTTTTTTATGTAGATAATTTGCCAAATAAGGAAAGTATTGAAGTGTGAAGTTAATTTTGGGACATCCATTTAAGGATAGTGGGAAGTTGTTTTCGGGAAGGAGGGAGTATATATTTTTGAAAAAAATATTTTTAAATTTGTCTCATAATAAATTTTCACAATTCATTTTTTAAAATATTTTTTACTAATAGAGAACTATATATATTAATGTTTAAAGTTGTGTTTCGACAAATGTGAAATGTTGATCATTGCATTTATTTAAGAAAGTACACATAATATATGCTTCATGTACATATATGTAGTACGTATTACCTTTTAAATTATACGTAGTAGTCATGTCAATATGTCATCCACGTCTTATCTTATTAATGTATTTGTATCCGTAGATACACCCAAAGCATTATTTTAGAAAAGATAAGCAATTGAGTCTAATATGAAAGAATTTAAAAAAGCTTGTAGACAGTGTACATAGTCTCAATAATGAAGGTGAATAAAATAATAAAATCACTCCACATTGTCTCAATTAATTTTGAGAATGAATTTCATAGAATTTTATTATTTAGGAATTATTCTTTAACTTTTCCAATACTATCTTGCATTATTATATTCCCACCAAGTCGTGCTGAAATTCGTATCGGCACACGCGGTGACAACTTGCCGTGGTATAATCGTTAAAGAAGTCATGAATGACGATTGACGACCCTTACATTATCGATGTGGTTCGCATTTGAGAGAACAATTTTGTTCACCCCCTCAAAAGAGGCTGAACATCACCCCACCCCTATTTGGCTGCCACATGGCATGGCAATTGTTTAAACTTTTGCAATTCTTATAACTTTTTTATTTTTTATTCAATTTTTTCAAAAATTATATCAATGTTTTTTTTATGATCTTTCATATGGTATCAATATTGAATATGTAAAATTTTTAAAAAAAAAATCCCGCAAATAATAGATTTAAGAAAAAAGAGTTTTTTTTTCAATTTTTTATAAGCAATATGGATACCATTGGGAAGATAATAAAAAGTTATTAAATTTGATATATTTTTTATGAAAATCAGATTATATATAAAAAAGTTATAAAGATTTTAAGAAAAAAGATAATTGGAGTGCCAAATGGCATGAATTGTATGGTGAGTGTGATGTTCACCCTCCCGAACAAAATCGGACTCAACAAAATCGGACTCCGCATTTGAACAGGATAAACAACTTCTAGAGAACACGGTCCATCAATTAAAGTTGTCTCTTTTATAAAATAATAAAATGATTAATATGGATTGGTAAAATACACGGATTAAGGAATAATAATGTAGTTTCATTATTTTTAATTTGTTGTTCCTTTTAGTCAATTTTATTCGGGAAAGTTCCCAAAATAGGACTAAAAAAGTTTGGAAATTTAAAAAATATGATTGTCATGTTTTTTATTCCCAAAATAGGAGTAATTACTGCCAAGTTTGGAAAATACTGCCATGTTTGAAGTCTAGTACTGCCAAAACAAGACAGTAATTAGTCCTATTTTGGGAATAAAAACATGACAGTCCTATTTTGGAATTTTCAAACATTTTTAGTCCTATTTCAGGTAATATTCTCTTTTTATTCAAATTTCTTGAATAATTTTTAGTTGTTCTTTTAGTAACTTTTTGTATTATGTAACTTTAAGTAACTTTTGGTTGTATCATTTAGAGCGCGTTTGGTAGCACGAAAATCGGGTGATTTGACTGATTCTGCTGAAATTTTTGAAGTTCTGGCTGAAATGGCTGCATTGACTGATTCCCCTTATTTAAGAAATATTATTTTTAAAATATATTTTATTAATAAAACAGAGAAAAAATTATATGTAAAAATATCTAAAATGATCATCTATAGTAACTTCAGCCAATAAGCCAGAAAGTAACTACAATCTTACTTTTTCTGCTTATTACAATTCAGCGCGCGAAAGCAAAAGTTATGTGTTTGGTGAAAAAATTGATTAATAAGCCGAAAAACAGTATTGCCAAATGGTCTCTTAATGGGTTTTCATTTGATTTGGGAATATCTTCTACCTTTTCCTATAGATTGGGGCTTCAACTTTGAATATAGATTTGGGTCTCCAAATTCATCAAACGGCTCAACGTCATAAATGCATTCAAAAAATATCTTTATATATATAAAGAGAATATGGTGGAGATCCAAATAGAAATTTATTTGGAGCCAAAAGAAGTGAAAAATTGTTGTCACAATTAATTAAACATTATTTAATATGTCAATAGTTAATAACAATCAATGATTAAGTAGAAACCTCATTAATTGTTGTAAGTTACAAATACTAATTAGAAAAGTAAGCATATAGACATTACATATAAATAAAATTATTAGAAAAATATTAGAAACATTTACATACATAATTAGTTAATAGACATAACATAATAAATTTTAAAACGAAATGTTCTAACTTTAGAATATAAAAAAAGTACTTCGTATTAAATTATATTCATGAATGATGAATTCAGATACAAATATTATTAAAAAGGAAAGTGATACGGAGTAGTAATTAGTACCCCCATAAAATGTGAATAAAATTGATTTGCATGTGAAATACTACAACAACAACAACAACAACATCTAAGCCTTAGTCCCAAAAGATATTGGGATCGGCTAACATAAATCGATACATGAGATCACCTCCAAAAGGAAAAGAAAGAAAATAATTTAAAGATAAAAAAATAAGCTATTATAAAAAAGATAATGTACAAAGAGATGAATATACCTAAAAACGATAAAATAAAAAGGATAAAAGTAGTCTATATATATAAGGATAAAAAGATAAAAAAAAAAAAACAAGCAAAAAATGAGGGGAAAAGATGATTTGCATGTGAAATATAAAGTAAAAATTATATGATGGAGATTTGTGCAGATCGTAGAAGGAAAAAATAATTTACCCACAAACTTAATACTTTAAATAGAAATCACCAAAGTTGCATAAATAAAGTTATCAAAGTTTAACGAGACGAGAGAGGAATTGTTATTGGTAATCAGTTGCAAAATAAAATAAAAATGCATTCATTTAATTCTATTACATCTATCCATAAAAAAGACGATTTAAATAAATTTATCCATTAGTAAATAAGTAACTATATTAAAAAGAATTCAATCCTTACTAGCTAGATGCAGACAATTGAATAAGGAGAATATGATTGTACTTTATCAAATTTAACATGAATTTGAACTTAACTGAACTAGAAATTAATTATAAGGAAATAAATAGCCACTTTCACAACAATACATTGAAAAAACATAAAAGGGTCAATACATTGATAACTCACTAATAAGTAAACATAGCATGTCGATCTACAATTCATATGATTGGTCTATATCGTTATAAAAATTTCTATACTATGATACCCACTAATAATTTATGTGGCTGATATTGAATTGATAAAATGAGATTAAAGTAGGAATGATTTAGAATCATAACAACGTTACCAAATTTGGTATAAAACAATCTTAATGAGACAAACTAAAAATGAAAAATGAGACAATTTTAGTTGGACGGATGAAGTAGTATCATACATGGACTCTAATTTATTTTTATATCATATTTTTATACAATAACTATGTATATACACATTTCTCATGAATTATTTTAAAATAAATTATTTCATCTTTTATCCGTGCAACGCACGGGTGGATTGACTAGTTTGAGTAAGAATACATTATTGTAGGATTATAGAGTAAAGACATGTATTCACTACGTCAAGATTGTTTCATCTTTTGTTTTTCTATCAGTCTCACTAAGATTATATCATACTAAATTTGGTAAAGTGTTTGCGGTTCTTAGTCATTATTATTACTTTATTCTTATTTTGTTAATTCAATATCAACCACATAACATTTGCAATGAAGTCAAAGATTTATTATTTTTTTGCTTTAGAATATGATGGAATAAAACAAAATGGCCTACTAAACTGTTTACGCTTCTTTGTAATGAAGCAACAGTCAGCTCATGCAATTTCCGACGCAATTTTCACCATGGGTCATCCGGAAACAGTCTTTCAATACTTTAGTACAGTACAGAGATAAGAGTGCGTACATATGACCGTACCCCCACACCACCGTAGATAGGAGCCTTTGCGGCATTGTAGTAATCCTCTCCTTAATAGCACTACAATCCTCTCCTTAATAGCACTACAATTCTGAAAAGGAAGTTCCAGCTCACGGAACTATTTCTACGGACCGTACGATTTCATTAGACTCGATCTAAGGCTTCTACCTTCCACTTTATTTTTGTATCGATTCCTTGACTTCTCATCGCTAACTCCTCAAATTCCTTGTATTCATATCATTCCTAGATCGACGTTCTTCTTCTCAAATCAGAACAGCCTCGGCAAATGTCGAGAAATCATCTAGCCGAAATAATTGTTCTAGAGATGAAACACCCTAGATCAAATTCTGCTAGCGATACGCCGACTGGATGAAATCGGGGAGAATCCCAGTTAGCCTCAGCCGGCCTCGGCATTGACTGATGCCGAGTTGGCACAGGAGACAGAGGCTAACGCCGCAGAGGAAGGTGATGCTTCCCCTGTTATGGACTGTCCGAGTTTGATAGGGAAGATCATTTGTTATGTTCAAGCATATCTTACTCAATCTTATTCTTTCTTTACTAATATCAATCTTTCACTTATGCAATGTAAGCATGGAAGTGATTTGGAAGCACCAGAAACTTAAGGGATATGCTTTATGTAACTTCATCTTTGTTAAATTTTGTGAAAACCACATTCATATTAGTATGTTTTTGGTTTGGTTTTATGAAAAGGTCTTTCTGTTTGTTCAGGAGTTTTGGGCCGATTCTACTAATTTTTCTGAAACCACTTTATTAAAATAACCAATTTAGATTAAACGAATGCATTTGTAAATTTGTTTACTCTAAAAAACCAATTTTAATTTCTTTAGGTATCATGTTTCACTCGCCTTCCTCCTGGACCAGTATAATCCATTTTTTTCTCAGGCCATTGATGCACACAGTCACGCATATGACTTCCTACAAACAAGTTGTGTTTCTGAAGTGATGTACAGGTTCAGATTTCTTCATGGCATTTGAGTCTCCTCATTTGGCATAGTTTTAATAAAATCTGGACTTTTCATCTACATTTTTTAAAGTTTATTTTTAATGTCATGTGATACAAACCAAGATGATTGAATTTATAAATAAAAGAGAGAATGAAACAATTGAATTTCAAATAGAATATACAGATCCTTTCAAAGAAAATTATCTCAAATAAGTCTACACTTCTATTGGACACACATGAAGGTCTTATTACATTTTTGAATCTTTAATGAGAAGGTTTGAGCTTAGTGGATGAAAAGTGGTAAGAAGCAGACGATCTGGAAGCAACGGAGGAAAGAAATGCCTATAATGTTGTTATTTTTAAAAAGGCTATTTTCAAGATTTTAAACTTAAAGACAATATTTAATCGGAATGCAGTAAACATTTGTTTATTAAGTATGTTTTGCTAAGCAATTACTCATAATGCAGAGTTTAGTAAGGATTGTTTACTAGAAAATAAAGTAAACATGTCTGAAGTGATTAGCATTTCTATATTGTGTGTATGTGTGAATAGGGTTATAAACGAACCGAATCGAGTCGAATAATGAGATTTTGTATTTGTATTTGTTTAATTTTTTCGAATACGAATTCGAATTCAAATTTGAAACGAATATTAATTTTGATTTGTATTTGTTTAACAATACGAATAGTTAACGAATCATATACGAATATCGAATCAATTTGAGCATAAGTTAAATATTAGTCAAATATCACTTTAAAATAACTTTTCTTAAACTCCGTATTTTTTATGATGTAAATGCATGTATGACTTAAAGCGTGTTTATAGAATTTAAATTTAATGGATCAATGCATTTTTAGATGATGCACAATATACTAAAGTGAATTAATTTCATGATTAATAAATATAAACATATTTCAAACCTTTTAAAATAAACACTAACACACACATACACATTAGAAATTATACTTATAATGTGTGAAATAAGTTGATAATTGTATATATCAAAGTCAAACAACTCTATTTTTATTCTTCAAATCGAATACATAATTATTTGTATTGTATTTGGAAGACATTTGAAGCAAAAAATTGATCTGTATTCGTATTTATAATATTACCATTATTATTAATCGAATATATTTGATTAATATTTGAATCGAATACACTGATACTCTTATAAGTCTTATTTGTATTTGATAATAACTCGAATCAAATTTAATATTCTTATTTGTATTTGTATTTGAATTTTCCGAATTCGTATCGTCTTATACGAATTCGAATCGCGAATCGAGCATAAATTGTTTGATTCGTTTACAACCCTATTCGTTTATAACCCTATGTGTGGTCTCCTCAGGCATTCATCACGAGAACCGTCGTCTGGCCAAAGTCATTTAGGGCCCTTCCCGATGGAATCTTTTTATGAAAGCTTTTGAGCATGTTCTTCATCAAGTTCAGATAAACTCCATAAAATTTCAGCTTAAAATTCTATCGGGAAGTCAGTTTAATAAATTATTGAAACATACTATGCTTTATATATATAAAGCGCAATATGTTTCAATAATTTATTTAACTTACTTCCAATTGAATTTTAATCAGAAATTTTGTGGGCATAAAATGCACTTCATGAAAAACATGCTCAAACTAATTCATCAAACTAATTCATGAAAAGCCCTAAATGGCCTTGGCCAAATGGGAGTTTCCGTCCGGTGGTCCGCACCAGATCAGGACTAGCATTGGAGTCGAGAACAACACATATTCCAACTAGACCATCAACTGTGGGTTGACTCCTCCTACTCGTAGACGCTCTTAGTATTAATTTCAAGAGAGGACATTCTTGGCCTTAGTTGGTGCTATATACGGAGTAATTATCATTTATGTAGCTTTCTTGGTATACTTTTGTGTATGTATATAAATTATGGCTCAATAACTTTGTTCGAAGTATATGTTTGGCCGTTTTGGGTATATAAATTACACCTATCAAAGTATCAATGCACATATATTATCATTTCACGTCACACGCACCTATATTCAAGGATATTTTTATTATTATCTTGACAATTGACATAGTTCATTGCATAGTTACTGTACATGTCTTTCAATGATATACTTATTCCACTAACAAATTTTCAGTCTAACAAACATCCTCAGAAGTCTTAACTTTGATGGCTCCCATAAAGCTTCCATTGATTGAATTGATAAGGTATTTTGAACATGCAAGCGAGAATGGCATCCGTATTCTACAATTTTAGTTCGTGTTATCTGCAAGTTTCTCATTCCTAGGCGCCAGAAAAATTGACATCCGTTTTAAAGAACTTTTGCAACAAGATGAGCATGTACTTGATCATTTTCTTCTCTTAATAAATTACGTAGTACAAGAATATGAAATACCAAAAAAAACTAAGAGCACCACCAATGGACCACTGTTAACATATGACACATGGCAATCAATGAATGGAATAGTCATCCACATCATTTAAGAAGTATAGCGTAACAGTGAAACTCAAAAAATGTGTCCAACGCTCCATGTTAATCACCTATTAGAAGTTTATGCGTGAACTGCATATTTTCAAAAAAAAAAAGTGTGTAGCTTTACTCATCAAGAGGTGAAAAAGGTGAGTTGGTGGGAGATATCATTTCCCCACTACTTGAACATAGGGAGTACATGTAACTGTTTCGGCCGCATATATTTTCATGGATGGGAGATTTCAGCCGTATTTCCCTCTCACAATTGCCGACTCAGCATGTTGAAGGCATTGTATAATAAGACAGTCATGTTGACGCTGTTATAAATTGGTCAGCAATACATTAGCTATGACATATTGCGCTGGAGATGAATATCTATACGAAGCGCAAGACAGGGATGACAGGGCAATTTTTTTTAATGTCAACGGCCACCCATTGGTGATGCTCTAACATGGCATGGCATGAAGAAGTTTCAATAGTCTCATGTAAAAGAAAAAAGAGAACTTTTTTAACATATCACAAAAATGCCATAAGTTTATAAAAAATACATCCAATATATATTCGAACTTTGGAAAATAATTTTCACTAACAAATATACATCCAATATTCGGACTTTGGAAAAGAATTTTCATTAACAAATATTTGGGTATGTTTTGGTACTGAATCCCATCACATGTTTTATAAGTTATCCTGATAGAATTTAAGAGGGAAAATTAAGTACATAACTAATGTTAGCTGGATAAAGGGAGAAAATGGGAGAGCTAGAGAGAAAGAAATATTTTTAATGCAACGGTAGTAAATGAAGCATGATTGGGTAAATTCATATCATGGTTGCATATTTTTACCCTAGCATACTTTTATGAATTAAAGTGGTAATATAATTAATTCAAATTAATTATGCATATTAATGATAAAAGACGCAACCCAAAATGGTAATATCCAACCTTAAAAATCCGTGAATTTTTACCTAAGTTGGTAAATTTTTACCCAAACGGATAACATCACACAATTACCAAGGTAATATAAATCAAGGTTAATCTTAATGTGCATTCAAGGTTGAATTCAATATTAAGGTTGAATTCAATCAAGGTTAACCTTAATTACATTTAACCTTATTATGCATTCCTGGTAATATGCGATCTTGAATGTAATTAGGAGCAAAAGAAGCATTGTATATTGATAGACTATTGACTAGGAGAAGATATAACAAGAGAGAGAAATTGATATGCATAAATGAACTATTCAACGGTAGTCCTGGACTCGGGCCGAGTGGCCCGACCCGGAACCGGCCCGGGACCGGTACTGTGCTGAACCGGCCAGTGACCGGTCCGGGTAGGCCCAGCCCCGGGGGTTCCCGGTGCGGGCTCGGATCACCTAAAAGCCGAATCGGCCCGGCCGGTTCGGGCCCGGTTCCGAGCTTTTTATTTTTTTTCATTTTTTTTTAACTTTTCGGGTTAGGTTGGGTATTTTGGGCCATTTGGGGTAGTTTGGGGGGTTGGGGGTGAGAGGGGGGTTAATTAGGAAAAGGAAAAAAAAATTGACCCGAGGCCCGGACCGGACCCGGTGAGGCGGTGACTACCCGGGCCGGTCCCGGGCCCACCTATTCAGAACCGGCGGCCCGCCCGGGCCTAGGCCCGGCCCGGACCTATATGTCCCTTAAAATTACGTGATCATTGACCAATTATTAAAATGATATAGAAATCTTCTGTGTTAAAAGTATTTTCATGAAAGTATATAATTTACAAGTTACATTACATAATATTATACTCCATAATAATTAAAGTCGCTTTCTAAACCTTATCATAATTACGATAAAAAAACCTTCTCATAATTGATCTGAAAAGTCAAAGATGATAAAAATTTAAGGGACGAATGTAGTAGATGTTTTCAGATATCAACTCTTTGATATTAAATTCTACAATTAAAATGCTTAAGTTATACTCCCTACGTATTTCTTTGTTTGTTAAACTTTCCTTTTTTGGATGTATTAAAAAAATTGTTACACTTTCCCTTTTTAGTAAGTTTTTTTTAAACTACTCAACTACCCTTACTTTTTGTACTTTTTATCTTTTCTTTCATACTTTTCCACCATCTCCCCTACTTTTTCTACACTATTCATTACCCCTACTATTTCACTCTTAAAAGATGTGCCAATACTTATTGTAGCAAACAAAAAAATATGGAGGAAGTACTTATATGTGCCAATACATAATCGGTAGATGTTATTCCTGTGCAACGCACGGGTGAAATACTAGTGATGATGAATGATGAATGAATATCAACCACATACATACTTTTCTTTATAATCTCATCATATTCTCATATCTCAACGTTAGTTGATGAAGATAGTATAATTTAAAAATATGACTATTACATTTTTTATTAAGATTTTTAATTTTAATTCTGTAAGTTTAGACTATGATTGATTGATCGTTATGTGTCAAATGACTTTTCTCACTTGGTCTCTTAACTAATACTCCGGTTTTTAATAAACTTCACACTTTCCTTTTTAGGATGGTCTAAAATAAACTTCACACTTCCTTTTTTTGTAGTCTACAGTAAAGTCAAGTTTCTTTCCTTATTTTGTCATTTATAAGCTGGTCCATAGTAAAGTACACATTTCGACTAAAAATTCAAAGCCGGCAGCATCCTTCTGGTATATTTTTTCCCGGAAGGTATATATTTAGGGGATTCTTAAATTGTAAAGATTTACGTGGTATAAGTTACCGGACCAACTTGTAGTAAAATTAAAGGCTACTCTTATTTATATGTTCCCTACATTTGCTTTTGGCAAAATATTTTAGGATAGAATAGTAAGGTAGTGAATAGTGTAGAAAAAGTAGGAGATAATGCGTAAAAGTATGAAATAGAAGATAAAAAGTAGATACAGTAAGGGCAGTTGGGTATTTTATAAAGGGTAAATTTACCGACAATGGAAGTGTTGGGAATTTTTAAATACATCCCAAAAAGGAAAGTGTAAGGAACTTTTAAATACGGGGAATATTTTTTTTTTACAGAAGTGAAGATTTTTTTTTTTTTTAAATCAACCTTAATTTTAGAATTAAAAATATAGTGTGGCTATTTTTTCATTATGTTTAAACCTTATCCGTATTTAGTACTTCGTATTTACCTTATTTCTTTCCCGTTTCTCTTTCTTTAAAAATGTTTGAAATCTGTCACGTTCCATTGCTTTCCAACGCCAGTAACGTACGCACACTCTGTTCTGGAAGTTTTTGTTTTATGGCACTGCTGGCTTATAAATTATTGCACGAAACTCTCTAATAATGCCGGAAAAGAAAGAGAGAGAGAGAAAAAAAAGAGGCGGAAAAGAAAGAGTGTGCGTAAATGGACGGCGGAGCTGAAAGGCGCCGGCGGGACTGCGTGGTTATGGTGCCTGCCCCCTTCCAAGGGCACGTAACCCCTATGCTGCAACTAGGACATATCCTTCATTTAAAGGGCTTCTCCATCATAATCGCCCACACCCAATACAAGGCGCCTGACCCTTCAAACCACCCTGACTTCTCCTTCCACGACTTGGCAGATGGATTGGACTCCAGTGATAGTATAACTGGAGGCAGAGGACTGGAAATGCTCTATGCCATGAATGAGAATTGTAGGGTACCCCTCCAGGAGTATTTGGAAGAGAAAGGGGATGTGGTTTCTTGTATCATCTATGACAACATCATGTTCTTCGTTGACCAAGTGGCTGCTCTTCTCAAGCTGCCCTCCATCGTTTTACGCCCCTTCAACGCTGCTTACTTGCTTGCTCTGCTCCATATGCTTGATAATGGGGACTCTGTTTTGCCCGTTCCGGGTACATTGTTTAAACCTTTTCTTTTTTAGTTATGCTAAATTTTTCCTGATTTGCAATTGCAAGTTTTAGGACTGATCAATCAAATGGATAATATTTTACAAATCTAGTCATCTAGCTTTTCTTTTCAGTTAATTATGTGAAAGATACTTTGAAAATGGGGTAAGAGTCTACATCAACTTGTATGAGTTGGAGTAAAGAGTACACTATATTGCATTTGATTCTTTTAAGTATACAAGCTCGTTTTTGTAGTGTTAATTGGGTAAACTCGTTGGCAGGGGCGGATCTAGAAACTTTAGCCATTAGGGGCACCAATGAAGAACAAGTGAGACTATTTTTAACTCCAAAAGATGAAAGATCCAATGTAAGCACAATAGAAAAAATATATCATTTTCATTTTAATTTACCCAGTGCCGCACATGCTCCCACAGCGGCGGCGACGGACGCAGGAATTTTCGGTAGCAGGGGCGGCAGTACAAAAATTGAAAAATATACATACAAATACATATATATTAAAATAAATATACAAAGTTGTAGGGGCACCAGCCCCCTTTGTCACCCCCCTCTGTCCGCCACTGGGTAAGGGGAGTGAGGGTCGGATGTACGTAGTCTTACCCCTGTACTAAAGCACAGAGAGACTCTTTCCGGATGACCCATAGTGAAAATCGCGTCCAAAATTGCATGGGCTGACTGCTGCTTCCTAACAAAGAAGCGCATACAGTACGTTTAGTCAGCCAATTTGCTTTATTCCATCATATTCTCAAGCCAAAAAATAATGAATCTTTGGCTCTATTGCAAATGATAGAAAGATAAATAAAAAAAATTACAATTTATTAAAACTACATCATTTCCCGCTTCATTTACATAGTTATCTCTCGACAAAAAACAACGTAACACAAGCAAAAATTTTTATCCTTTTTTATACCATTCTAACCAATTCCCATACTGATTGAACCAGATAAAACTAATCTGCCACAACTTTTGCCTATAAAATTCGTATGAAAATCATGGCCATGAGGTTTGCAGGGTCTCCGAATCCAGTATCTTCATCTCTTCGATATTTCTGGGCTAACGAAGGAGTATTATATGATACATAAACACCTGAACTTTGTCTAGCATCCCCTCTTTTATGGAATGAAAGTGGCGATTTTCATTAATAGAATCGTATTATCATTGTTTAATATGACCAAATAAATTATACTTTAAAAATTGTACTTATGATTTACAACAAATAATCTACCCAAATGCTTATGATTAATCAATTTGCCCAAATGTATTTGGGCAAATTGTCAATAACCCATTCAAAACAAACAAGATAAATTATCAGGAAATTCTAAGTATTAAAAAATGAAAACTCTAATTAACAAAATAGAAAATCATTAATTTAAACAAAAAAATTAGTAAATTCCTAATAACTTAATTATCAAGCAAAAAAAAGGAGATGGAGGGTTAAGAAATTGAAATTTACGGTCCTAAAAAATAGAGTATTGAATATGGAGAATACTCAGTATAACCGTATTGCATTTTATGTACTAGTTAAATATGGACTCTTGTCGATCAATTGCATACTGTGAATTTAGGGATTAGATATGAATATAAAATTTCAAACAATCAGAATTAAAGACAAGAGCATACGGATGGATCGTATGACTTCGTTGACTGTTTTGAGTATTTGGCTAGGACTTTATTGAGTCCTCCATTATTTTGATTGCGGGCACCACCTTTATCATATATACGTATACTAAACCTTGAAAATATGGAATCCATTGGGGGCAAGTGCCCCCTAATACTATCATCAGTCTCTTTTTAATCGCAACATGTTGAATTTTACACTATTCACATGTTCTACTTTGACTACATTTTATATTATTATTTTATGAAAATTATTTTTTTAAAATTATATTGTTCAATTCATCTCATTACAAATTTTCAAAGTCTAATTTTTAAATATTTTTTGCTAATAGGGATTAAGATATAATTACGGTCAAAGATGTGTGTTGGCAAGTGTGAAATGTTGACCGTTGCAACTAAAAAAGAACGGAGGAAGTACTAAAGTGCATCCGCCCCTGCTCGTTAGATTAACACGTTAATACGGTTGAGTTGACTAACAGAATGCGAATATGTCGACTTCCTGAAGATTGACGCCAACCCCCAGCTCCTTAATCGATTTCCTTTTGGTCGACGTCAGTCACCGCAGGTTGACTTTTCCTTGGTCGATGCACCCCCGCTGACCGATGCCCCCACAGGTCGACTTCCGAATGTCGATTTTCTCTTTTTGGTCGACTTCGTGAAGGTCAACATCATAACCTTGTTCCATTACTCAGCATTCCATTAGCCAACTCAGTCATACTAATGTGTTAATTTAACTAGTGTACTCAATTAACACTAAATAACCGAGTTTATGTACTTACAAATGTTAAATGCAATATAGTGTACTCTTTACTCCAGTTCATATAAGTTGAACTCAATTGACCATAATAATCTCCACTTCAAATGCAATATAGACCTCCTTTAAAAATGTTGTAATCTCCAGAAAAGCATCATATATTTATGCTCCAAATAATAAACATCTTTATGCTCCAAACATCTTACAAAGTACCCTGAGCGGTAACAAATAGATCAAACAATAAGCATCTTTACGCTCCAAATATCTAGTTGTTAATTTAAATTGCTAAAAAGGTTTTTTTTTTTTAAAGTCTAGCTCATATAATGTATTCATTTTACAGAGTCAAGGCTTCAGGATTCAATTCCAGACCTTCATCCCTTGAGGTATCAAGATATTTACACCCATCTAGAGAAGGAAGAAGTAAGGCGTTTCATGTTGACTTCAAACGATGTAAGGTCTTCGGTGGCCATAATATGGAACACAGTGGAGGTTCTTGAGCATACATTGTTGTCAAGGCTTCAACAACGTTACAAAGTGCCCATCTTCCCAATAGGCCCATTTCACAAGATTTCTGCAAGTAGCAAAACTAGCTTGATAGAGGAAGATGAAAGCTGCCTCACATGGTTGGATAAGCAAGCTCCTCAATCCGTCCTCTTTGTAAGCATATCCGGGAGCTTAGCCGGGATTAATGAAAGTGATGTTGAAGAGATTGCATGGGGTTTGGCCGATAGCGACCAACCGTTCGTGTGGGCAATCCGTCCCGGTTCAATCGAAGGTGAGTTTGTATCTTTATGTTTTACTAGCTCCCTTAAGATTATGGCTCATTTGTTGGAATACATAAATTTTGAAACTTGAGGTAATTTGAGTGTGTAGGAGTAGCTTCTTTATCCGGAGATAAATAAGAGACAACTCAAACGTTAAAATGAGATGAATAATTTTGTTAATGTCTCACACCATATATCTTTAAAACAATTAAACACTATATTAAGATTTAAGCTCCTTCTCCTATCAGATTGATTTTTAGAATGAAACTCTATATCTTAATATGGTATCAAAGCCAAAAATCAATCCATGGTTTGGGTCCCCTGTGAAAAAATGACGATAAAAATTGATCATAACGAACTGATGAAAAAATGAATGATGTAACGATCCAGACGAATAGCCCGTTTGGTGAGCCCTTTTTTGGCTTATTAGGCTTATCAGCTAGCTTTTTCACCAAACACGTAACTTTTGATTTCGCGCACTGTATTTTTTAATAAGCAGAAAAAGTAAGGCTGGAGTTACTTTTATGGATGTATTGGCTGAAGTTATTGTAGAGGATCATTTAGTTATTTTTTCATATTATTTTTTATTTAATTTATTAATAACAAATATTTTAAATATATTTTAAATATATTTTTTCATGTATCCGTCAATACACTCACTTCAGCCAGAACTTCATAAATATCAGCAGAATCAGCCAATTCAGTCAATTTTATTGTTACCAAACGGGCTCGAAGTGTCTTGTCGTGAGGAGGGGTGTTATTGTCCTACATCGGATATTTTTAAAGCAATTAAACACTATATTAAGATCTGGGTTCCTCCTCCTGTCAGAGTGGTCTTTTAGGATGGAACTCAGATCTTAACAAATTTAGAATATACTTCCTCCGTTCTTTTTTAATTGCAACAGTCCACTTTTCAGGCTTGCCAACGCACAAGTTTGACCACTAATATCTTTCATTCCGTATTAGTAAAAAAATTAAAAAAAAAATAGATTATGAAAATTTAAAGTGTGAGGAATTTAACAATATTATTTTCAAATTTAATTTATAATACATTTATAAATAAAATAGAGTCAAAGTAGAACATGTGAATAGTGTAAAAAGTCCAACGTTGCATTTAAAAGAGAACGGAGGTAGTAGTACGTACTATCTAAGGCGTGAATGTGTTTGTTTATTGAATGATTTATATGCTCTGAAAGGAAAAGAGAAGCTCCTTGAGGACTTTAAGAAAAGAACCATTAACAAAGGACAAGTAGTGAAATGGGCGCCGCAGAAGGATGTATTGGCTCATAGCTCTGTGGGTGGATTCTGGAGCCATTGTGGTTGGAATTCTACTTTGGAGTGTCTTAGCGAAGGCATTCCATTGATTTGTAGACCACACTTTGCTGACCAATTGGTCAACGCCAGGTTCTTGGTCCACAAATGGAAGGTCGGGTTGGAGTTAGAAAAGATGGAGAGAGGTATCATTGCAGATACTATCAGAAGACTCATGGTGGGAGGTGAGAGGAAAGAGTTGAAGAACAATGTCATGGAAATAAAGGAGAAACTTGATAATAGCTTTAAGAAAGATGAAGGCACTTCATATAGAGCACTCTCTGAACTTGTGAATTTCATTTCTTCATTTTCACTTTCCAATTCCGATCGTGAGGTGAGTGTGGGGCAGTCATATACAGGGACGGATCGTAGTACAGATCCAAAGGGGCGGTCGCCTCTCAACAACAAAAATTTTTAGTGTATATATATAATAAAAAATAATTTTCGCCCTCCCAAAAAATATTTTGTTTAAGCTACCGTCCTCCCAAGACAAACTCCCTGGGTCCGTCCTTGGTCATATATCTAGTTTTTTAAACAGATCCTACATCTATTTATAGAAATTGTTACTACATACGTATAATGTTACCATTTCATGTATTTTTGTTTCACAAGATTTGTAATAAAAAGGAAACAGATTGATTTGTCCAAACACACGTAACTCAAGAATCAAGATCGCAAAAGTTTGAATACATGCACAATGCCACATTGGATATATTTAAATATTAAAAAAATGGTGAACCACGTCCCTAAAAATCCAAGACTCCCCTCAAATCCAATTGCACATTTTGTTAAAAAACTGAAATTGAACTTTAATGGCAATATGTTTGATAGTGTGAAGTAACAAAAGTGAACAAATCTCATTCAAGAATGTAATTATTGAGCATTTCTCGACATAAGACGACATGTCCATGACTAGTTATTTTCAAATAAGTATAAAGAGTCGAAAACAAAGTGGTACATTAAAAAGACGGAGCTAATAATTTTTAATCAGTTTTGAACGACTTGTGGCCATTGGTGCGAACCCGAGACTCACAAGTGGGTCTTGCATCGCATGCATTTGCATAGATCCTTGCACTGGGGTATGGCTTAAATTTTCTCCTCATTTCCTTTGTCACATTTAACAGTTGAGTTACGCCTACCGAGTGAATGCAGTATTTATTTTCCCACCCATTAAGTTATATATCCCACTTTAGCACCCAAATATATGGATTGTTCAAACTTTGGTGATGACTAAGCTAGCTGACTTATACACCTATTCGCCCCCCAATGTTTCAAATAGCCTAAACGAAGTGAACTCAAACTCAAGCTCACAAACACTCATACAACTTGATAAAAGCGAGCTACCAAGTAAAATTATTTGCAAACGTAACTGACGTACTAAATAGTTAGTACGGTATCATCGAGCTCAAAATTAAGCCTTGAGCTTGGTATATGTTTAATAAATTGATTGATTGAATCAGTGGCGGAACCAGAACAAAATTTGAGGGGATGCTAAAAAAATTCGAACCAGTATATGATTCACACACAAGCGCACACATACACATGCATACATATCAACTTAAATATTGACATTTATTCATTATTGTACTTATTTTGGTATTGCCTAAACAAAATAACAGTCTTCGTTTATCAAACGAGTTTATTTGGATTTAATACGCTTGTCCTTTTATTTTAGAATAACAAGGTTCAAATTGAAATATAGCTAAACAAATAGATGAAGATAAATTAATAATATATACATAGTATAAGTTACTAACTTATCAAGAAAATAATAATTTTATTTTTCTCTTTTCAAATCAACGTTACTTGTAGGTTATCTATTTTTTAAAAGGATATTTGTTTTGTGTTTGCAAATGTATTACATAAATCTAATTATACTCTATAAAGTTAGATATGTCAAATAACAACAAGAAATTTTGGCATATTTGTACTAAACCAAGGAATAAATAGTTATGTTAACGTTCAAGTCGTTTTGAAAACTTTCTTGATAAACTCCTAATAAAATGATATAGATCAATGTTTGAAGAGAGAAGAAATATTTAAAGGTAATTTTTTACTACTCCGTATTATTGTACTAAACAGAAAATGCAAATAACATGTTAATATTCAAAAAAGTAAATTGAATTGAAACAATAAAAATGTAGCATAAAAGTAAAAGAAATCTGGAGTGGTAGGAAAAAAATTAAAACTAATAATATCCCAAAAGTTAAGGGAACATTTAAAATCTGGAGTGGTAGGAAGTATCACACATCCTACGTATTAATTAAAAGAAAAAGGCCTCGGCGTGAATCGAACCCGCGCTATAGCCTAAATATGTAGAAAGCCTCAACCATCCACGATGCTCAAACTATTAGTCGAGTTACAGGTCAGTTAATATTTAGCATTGTTCTAGAGACGGGGCTGAACATATGCATATACATATATATACACTACAACCTCCGGCGAACGGGGGCGGCAGCACCGGCTCCCCCCCCCCCCCCCCCCCCCCCGAGTTCTGCCACTGGATTGAATGGGATTCCCATGACACATAGTCATGGAAATCCGCCTCCACCCGTCAATCGGCTTAGCTCGAATTGAGGTTGTGAGGAACCTATATGTCTCGAGGGACGGAGGGAGTAATAATTAAAATTTAGGCTAACTTTTAAAAAGTCTTTCATTTTTTTTATGATCCAAGTGTCGGTATTTGCACTTCCCTAATCCTGGAGTCTATTGACTACCTCCAAAGCCACTAGACAGTTAAATTTGTATCTGATCACAGTCAGCCTCGTCAGTACTGGTACCACATGACGAATTCAACAAGACTTCCTATCAACTGAATCCAGAAGGGTCATCAACCGTCGACTGATGCAGAAGGGTCCATGACCGTCAACTGGTGTAGAAAGGTCTTCAACCATCGACTGAATCCAAAGGGTCTTCCCACCACGTGAACTCAAACCTCAATTTTCATCCCCTCCCTTCTTAGCCACTGAGCAACTCAGTGAAGGTAGGAAGAATCATTGGGAGCAAGACTCCCGCATGGCCGCATCTCCCCTATTTGTGCCTAGCGGGTTTCAAACCCGACCTTAGCTAGACACGGTAACCTCCCATCCAGTGAGCTGAAATGCTGGGTTAAGTCTTTCATTTCTTTTTACAAGTCAAGAGTGAAGCCTTTTCACGCATATAGAAAGGTGGGAAAAGAAAGTTCAATTCAGAATATATTGAACCTTATCTTAGAAATTGCGAAGACTCCAAATTTAAGGAGAAAAGCCTACAAAACAGCGAGGTTGGTAAACTACAAATCATCATTAGTGTTCAGTATCGTCCCCCTTTGTCTTTCCATGAGAAGGGCCCATTCCGATTTGATTAGTCCAATTTTATAAATTTATACGAAGTACGTAGTATATGATATGATTATAATTATATGAATAATATGATCATGTATAGTTTAATATTGCTCGATCTAATTCATTATACAAATATTCAATGGTCTAAAACATTATGAAACGAAATCATGCATGTCATGTTCCTCACTCTGATAGGGAGTACTACGTATGTTTTAACGTTATAATTATCGCCTTTTCGGTCTCATTTTAAGTTCTTATATCAAGTCTACGATTGATATTAAGCTGTGCCGCTGATATTAATTTAACTCCTCGATAATTCTTAAATCATTACTGAAGCTAATGTTAAAATTGCAAAAACAGTATTTGGATATGATTAAAATGATAAATTAAAATTAGTTATGTTGATTATGAGTCCGTTTGATAACACTGAATCAACTGATTTTGCTAAATTTATTAAATTTTGGCTCAAATAGTTGAATTCCGTAATTCTGCTAAATTATGGGAATAAATTAAATATACTCGGTATTTTTTAATAAAATAAGGAAAAAAATATATGAGAAAGAGATAAAATTACTCTTTATACTAACTTCGATCGATTAAACTAGAAAAGTAATTTCAACTTTCTTATATTGATTATTACGCAACTCACCACACGAAATCAAAAATTATACAGGACAATTAATAGCAAATGACTTCAATCGAATTGAATTTTTGAGTAAACGCGCACTTTTTTATGGGACCTAAATGTACAATTTTGTTTTTGAAGGTAGGCCTAAATGTACAATTGATCATTACACATATTAATATTTAATTTATCATTATCTAAACGATTTTTCTGAAAGGTCTATTATAATGGAAAAGTCAAAGTTGAATACGAGGTATCTTAAATTTAAAAATAAAACAAAATTAGATTGACCACATATATATTCTACGTAGACACGTAATAGTATAAGGTCGGTGAATTACCCAAAAAGGTTTCCCATATTGTTTTCCTCACAGCTCCTATAAATATATTAAAATCACAATTGCCTTACAACGATGTGGAAGGTACTTACCTGACAAAAGATTTAGTTTTGCAGCAAAGCTTCAATTCCTTATAGATAAAAAAAAAAGCATGACATTTACCAGTAATTTCCGACAAGAAAGAGAGCCAGAAATGGAGCGCGAAGCCGAAAGGCGGCGGCGGGATTTGGTGGTTCTGGTGCCTAGCCCCTTCCAAGGGCACGTCACCCCTATGCTCCAGCTGGGACACGTCCTTCACTCGAAGGGCTTCTCCATCACAGTGGCCCACGCCAGATGCAACGCCCCTGACCCTTCAAACCACCCTGAATTCTCCTTCCTAGGTCTGGGAGAAAACATAAGCATAAACTTAGATGGGATCATAAAAGCAAGTGATATAGGCCTGAAAGGGAGGCTAGAAACCATCTATGATATGAATGAGAATTGTAGGGTACCCCTCCAGGAGTACCTGGAAGAGAAGGGAGATGTGGTTTCTTGTATCATCTATGACAACCTCATGTTCTTCGTCGATCAAGTTGCCGCCCTTCTCGATCTGCCTTCTATCGTTTTACGCCCTTCCAGCGCTGCTTACTTCCCAGTTTTACTCCATGTTCTTGAACATGAAGACACTCTTTCTTCCCTTCCACGTAGATGCTCTGTTCTTATGCTCTGTTCCTATGCTCTGTTCTTATGCTCTGTTCCTATGCTCTGTTTTTATCCTCTTTGACTCTGTTATTCCATTAAATTTGATAGTCTTTTTCCACTATAAATTTCAATGTCATACAATACTAACAAAGTAGCAAATCCACTCATGTTGCAGAGGATCCAATTCCAGAGTTTCATCCCTTACGATACCAAGATATGCCAATCGTCTTTCGACAATCAGAAGAAGTAAGGCGTTTCATGTTGACTTCAAACGATATAAGGTCTTCAGTGGCCATAATATGGAACACAATGGAGGATCTTGAACACACATGGTTGTCAAGGCTTCAACAACGTTACAAAGTGCCCATTTTCTCAATAGGTCCATTGCATAAGATAGCCCCGACTAGCCGAACAACTAGCTTGATCGAAGAAGACGATAGCTGCCTCGCATGGTTGGATGATCAAGCTCCTCAATCTGTCATCTTTCTTAGCGTATGTGGGAGCTTGGCTGCCATTGATGAAACGGGCTTTGAAGAGATCGCCTCGGGACTGGCTGATAGCAACCAGCCTTTCCTTTGGGCAATCCAGCCCAGTTCAATTGAGGGTGAGTTTGTAATTTTATATTTGATGCATAATCATACATTGTTTAGTTTTTATATTTTTCGATGTGTCACAAATACTTCGACATCATGGGTGGATAAATGAGGCAAGCAACCTCAAAGAGACTACTAAATCATTTGTCAAATCACAAATGGGGTTGTATACTATACAAGAGGTTACAGTGTTACACATTTACACCACATATATTTAGAATGAGTGCACCAAAATCTTATACAAGAGGTTGTATTTTCCTCTTGCACGGACAAATATTTTTGCAAGATTCAATACTAAAATATCTAATATGAGTAGTGTAAGAACTTATATGTAAATTTCATTTCTATACTTCATGAGTGTGGTGGGATGATTCAACTCTTTTTAGGTTTGGAAGAGAAAGAACGGCTCATAGAAGACTTTGAGAAAAGAAATAGAAACAGAGGACGAGTAGTGAAATGGGCTCCACAAAAGAAAGTATTGGCTCATGGCTCGGTGGGTGGATTCTGGAGCCATTGCGGTTGGAACTCGACGCTAGAGAGTCTCGGTGAAGGCGTTCCGATGATTTGTAGACCGCACTTTGCTGATCAATTGGTGAACGCTAGGCTCTTAATCCAAGAGTGGAAGGTCGGGTTGGAGTTGGAGAAGGTGGAGAGAGGTGTTATTGCAGAGACTATTAGAAGACTTATGGTGGGAGATGAGAGAAAAGAGCTGAAGAAGAATGTCATGGATATGAAACGGAAACTTGATGACAGCTTCCAGAAAGATGAAGGCACTTCAAACAAAGCAGTGAATGAATTAACAAACTTCATATCTTCACTCAGTTTAAAATTCCCTTTGTGAGGTGAGGGCGGAACAGTCCTACCAATTTTGAGTAACAATATCTACCAAGTGCTCCTGGTTTTCAAGGATCCCATTTTCCTAATAGTCTAAATAAAATCATGTATTTTAATTTATAATAAATGCAGTTGGTTTTGCTTAAACATATAACTAAGGAAAACATGATTTCATGCAAGATAGTGTCACCTACTCACGCAAGATATAAACCTCTGAAACATCTTAGCAACATTTGTATGTCTGTGAAACCAAATGTTCAAACCATACTTGTAAGTTGTAACTTATTTGAACTATATCCGGAGTATGTCTTTTTCTAAAGTGATGCATGTTATCATCCAAGTCCATGCATTTCAAAGTTCCTTAGACACTTACATCTTCTGGTAAATCCGGTCTTTGATCATCAATGAAGTCGTAGGACAGGAAAAAACATACTACGTATGTAGTTATATATTAGGAATTCAAACAAGCGCATTTTAATAATATTGGGTTATTTATCGTGTTTTTGAGTATATATACACTCATAATCTATACAAAATTTTAAGTTTGAGTATAAATTTGAGAAATTTCTTATATAGGACTTAAACAAGAACAAAGTTCATAAATAGCATTATTATTGTTTTATTTCTCAAATAGGACTCTTTCACTCATATTTTGAGAACTTTTTTTATCAACTTATTCTTTTACTAAAACTAAATCAATAAATCCTATTTGGAGGAAGACATACATATCTTATAGTCCTAATATTGAACTTTCTGCGAAGTATATGTTTTAGTCCTATATATTGAGCATTTTCTATATATACGTTTGGCCTCACAAGCGTAAATATACACTGTAATCTAAAGTGGTAAATAACGAAACAAATATATAAGATAAAAGTAATTCAATTTTTCAAAATAAGAGTAACACTTTTTTCTCTAAAAAAGAATTATGTATGAACAACATCTTGGTAGGAAGAATTACTATAAATTATAACACAAAGGTATTGCGCAGGAATGCTGAGATGTTCAACTAATGCAAAAATAATAGGTATTGCGCAGGAAGTGATAAATTGTTAGAAAATTTTCCTCAATATGACTAAAACAATAAGAAAGTTCCAAAGAGGGGGTGATGTTCATTTATTCCCCAAATATAAGTTATTAATTAGGTGTGCATTTCTTCTCCCCATTATACCCTTGTTTAATTTTCTTCCGTGAGATCTATTCGCACTCATCTACACTCGTCTCTCTCTTATATTTCCTCTCTTTTCCGTAATCTCTTCTCTACAATTTTAATTTCTTATTTCAAATCTAAGCGACTTTCACATCTCCAGCGGCAGATCTGGTGATAAATTGTTCTCCCCGACATTCGACGTCAGTTAATTACGTGTATGCGCGCTTCTATCTCCCCCCTCCTCTTCTTCCCCTCATTCTTCTTCTTCCCCTTCTTCTCCCGTCATCTCCCCCTTCTTCTAATACTTTCTTTTCATTAGTTGAGCCGCAAAGCCTTGATTTTTTGTAGCGAAACTGGTGGGTGATTACAACTATTTTTTTTTTTTTTTGCTTCAGTTTTTTTTCATTCCAGAACTATTTCAGTTGCATCCTTTTCTTACTTTCTTATTGGGTGATGCTGTCATGGGCTACCAACAATAGTTATTGTCATGGGCTATCTCAAATTAATATTCTAATCTGAATTTTAAATTGACACAATCACTCTTTGAGGTATTTTTTATGGTATGAACATGAAAATATTACTTTGCAAATAAAATATTAATAATTGGATACGGTGTTGTTTATGGTATGAACATGAAAATATTACTCCGTACTTTGCATTTAAAATATCAGTAATGCCATGTTTTCCATCTAAAATATAATTTAGGCATATAGTGCCATTTTTATAAAATGAGGATGACAAATACAATACTATTAATGTCATTTTATTTCCGCACATAATGTCATTTATATGGCGCTAACTCATGAAGATGGCAATATCGTCCTTGTAGATGCAATTTTTATGATGCAATTGTGATGGCAAAAAAATGTATGTTTTAACACAAAAGTCAGATGACATTAAAATAGTGATATGGCATTTTAAAGTACTTTTTTCAGGTATGAAACTCACAATGGTGGAGCAAAAAGTGGTGGTGCTGGAAGAGGTAGGGTGACACTAGACAAAGTGGCGGTGACACAAGATAATTGTGCTTTTAATTGCGCAATTATTTTCAAGAATTCATTTGAATGCCTTCCCGATTGAAGTTTTAGCTGAAATTCGGTATGAGTAAACTAGTCTTAATGAATAAGATGCTCAAAATATTTCATCAAAAAATTCCACCTAGAACCGCCTCAAATGGCGACGGGCAGACATAGTCTCCTATATAAGGGCTTACTTGACCTTTTTATGTAAGTTCGAGGGCCTATCTGACCCTTTTCCCGAATAATTAATATGATGGTTGCAGGCTGTTTATATTCTCCATTAAAGGCTTTAAAATAAATACTCCGTATTTAAAATTGAAAACACACTATTCAAGACTTAGATTATCTAGTCTCACACCCAAATCATTATGACAACACAATATACTAAAAAGACAAACCACTGCCAATAAAGATGAGCCCGTGAGGGACTTTTAGAATTCCGAAAAATAAGATTAGATGACAACTCCGGTACCTTTCTAAAAACAGTGGTACCGTACCTAGCATTCATTTGATTGGACCACATCACTTTATCAATTTTAATTTAGATTAAAATAATTCAACTGCTACATTCGACGTCAGTTAATTACGTGTATGCGCGCTTCTATCTCCCCCCTCCTCTTCTTCCCCTCATTCTTCTTCTTCCCCTTCTTCTCCCGTCATCTCCCCCTTCTTCTAATACTTTCTTTTCATTAGTTGAGCCGCAAAGCCTTGATTTTTTGTAGCGAAACTGGTGGGTGATTACAACTATTTTTTTTTTTTTTGCTTCAGTTTTTTTTCATTCCAGAACTATTTCAGTTGCATCCTTTTCTTACTTTCTTATTGGGTGATGCTGTCATGGGCTACCAACAATAGTTATTGTCATGGGCTATCTCAAATTAATATTCTAATCTGAATTTTAAATTGACACAATCACTCTTTGAGGTATTTTTTATGGTATGAACATGAAAATATTACTTTGCAAATAAAATATTAATAATTGGATACGGTGTTGTTTATGGTATGAACATGAAAATATTACTCCGTACTTTGCATTTAAAATATCAGTAATGCCATGTTTTCCATCTAAAATATAATTTAGGCATATAGTGCCATTTTTATAAAATGAGGATGACAAATACAATACTATTAATGTCATTTTATTTCCGCACATAATGTCATTTATATGGCGCTAACTCATGAAGATGGCAATATCGTCCTTGTAGATGCAATTTTTATGATGCAATTGTGATGGCAAAAAAATGTATGTTTTAACACAAAAGTCAGATGACATTAAAATAGTGATATGGCATTTTAAAGTACTTTTTTCAGGTATGAAACTCACAATGGTGGAGCAAAAAGTGGTGGTGCTGGAAGAGGTAGGGTGACACTAGACAAAGTGGCGGTGACACAAGATAATTGTGCTTTTAATTGCGCAATTATTTTCAAGAATTCATTTGAATGCCTTCCCGATTGAAGTTTTAGCTGAAATTCGGTATGAGTAAACTAGTCTTAATGAATAAGATGCTCAAAATATTTCATCAAAAAATTCCACCTAGAACCGCCTCAAATGGCGACGGGCAGACATAGTCTCCTATATAAGGGCTTACTTGACCTTTTTATGTAAGTTCGAGGGCCTATCTGACCCTTTTCCCGAATAATTAATATGATGGTTGCAGGCTGTTTATATTCTCCATTAAAGGCTTTAAAATAAATACTCCGTATTTAAAATTGAAAACACACTATTCAAGACTTAGATTATCTAGTCTCACACCCAAATCATTATGACAACACAATATACTAAAAAGACAAACCACTGCCAATAAAGATGAGCCCGTGAGGGACTTTTAGAATTCCGAAAAATAAGATTAGATGACAACTCCGGTACCTTTCTAAAAACAGTGGTACCGTACCTAGCATTCATTTGATTGGACCACATCACTTTATCAATTTTAATTTAGATTAAAATAATTCAACTGCTACCTTTTCATTGGTCCATGTGGACAATGGTATGGTACCTTATGGGTACCATAGAAACTACCATAAGATTATTACAAAAGCAGATAATAATAAATAGGGGCAATTTCCAAAATGACTTCGGGGCTTTCCGTTTTTCTTTAAACTGAATAGCCTATATATTGAGTAGGGAAGGATCGAATTCCTCATCAAAGCATTGCTGCATAGAACAGGTCGAGAAGTAGAACGCCGGCCTGATATTTAGAAGAAAATCATTAGCTATTAATGAATGATGATTCTGTCATGGTATTATTTTGAACGCTTCATTCTTGATTTCTCAATACATGACTTTTATTTTTGATTGGAATGCATATTTTCAATATAGGTTGAAATTTATCAAACAAATGTTAGCAACTAATTTAATTTGTTGCATTTTAATAACTAAATTTAGACGAGACTCAAGTTAATATATTTTTGTGATGAGTGCTGAATCTCATGTACACTCTTAGAGGTGTTTTGTTAAGAATGAATGAATAAAGTTATGATGGCTCAAATGTGTTACTACATATAAATGTTTTCCTATATAGAATTTGATGATAACTTCCTTTTAGGGCATTAATGTCGGTCAAATTTTCGAAAGGCTTATTAAAGTAAATATATTCATATTATACATGTTATACAAAATTGAAATTCAAAGTAATGGTATAATTAAGGGGTGTTGATATTGTAAAATGAAACTCTTCTTGAGTTATTTGATTATTTTGGTGTATTTAATTTGAAGATTTGGTCTAAATCAAATTTATTTTATTTCATGTGTTTTTTAAGAAAATTTCAGGGATAAAGGTATGGTCGCGATCAATTGTGCGAAGTTATATGAAAATGATTCTCAATTAAGCTATTTTTTATCTAATCTTATGAACTATTCATTTCATTTTTTGATTAATAAGGATTGTTATACCCTTAGACATGCAAACACATGAATGCGATTTGTATGCCTTACTGAGCGTAGAGCCCCAAAAATATTGAATCTTCTCATTTCATTCGTATGATTAGGTTTGTATTTATGTCATTTTAAAATCAATCTCAAGTTTATACATTCTTTGATGATTTCATCACTCTGTTTTGTTTACACAACCAAAATTTGAACATCCATATACTTCCTATACATAATTTCAAGTTGTATGTATTTTAACAAATTAAAATATAAAGAGTGGTTTAACCTATCATTTAATTAAGTAAGTTAACACCAGTGGTTTCATTGGATGATTTGCATTTTCATTATCTAACCTCAATGGTCTTAAATATTTTTCTTCCAAAAGCATCTGTATTTTTGGTATTATAAGAAGCATATGGTTTTCTATTTGCTATTCATTTTTTCTAGGGAAAACTATCAAATAAGTCCCCGTACTATATCGAAAAAGTCCATTAGGCTCTCTTACTTTACAAACACTCAATTAAGTCCTCGAACTATTAAAAACGTTCAATTAAGCCCTTTCGGTCGGTAAGTAACCGATTTCCCAGTTAAACCCGTTTCCCGGCAGCTGCCGTTGCTGGGGTTCGAGCACATCGTCGCCGTCGTCGCCGTTTAACTGGGAAACCGGTTACTTACCGTCCGAAAGGGCTTAATTGAACGTTTTCTAATAATTCGAGAACTTAATTGAGTGTTTGTAAAGTACGAGGGCCTAATTGACTTTTTTGGCATAGTACGAGGGCTTATTTGATAGTTTTCCCTTTTTGGCATACATATATATATATATAGGGTAAGGTTCAAGTGAGAAGAACCCTTTGGGTGAGAAATGAGAATGAATCTCAGCCATTGGATTCGACTAAGTTGCACTAAAAAACACTTCATGATGCACTGAAATATGCAATCTAGCACGGTGGCATTTCTGTAAATACTTCTGAAAAATCCGTATTACACGTGTCTAGTGCAACATGAAACTATTTCGGTGCAACGCCATCAAATATTAGTGCAACATGAAACAGTTTTAGTGCAACATGTGCAAAATTTAAATATTACTGCAACTTAAAGCCAATTTTAGTGCAACTTCGTAAATCTAATGGCTGAGATTCATTCTCATTTCTCACATTAGATGCATTTCTCACTTGAACCAAAATCTATATATATATATATATATATATATATATATATATATATATAGAGAGAGAGAGAGAGTAATCTTCCGGTCAGGTATACCTGACCGGAGCCGCCGTCCGGCCTCCTCCTTTTGGGGGCCTTCCCGGTGGTATTTTTTGCTCAAATTTTTTGTGTATGTTCCTCATCAAGTCTAGTTTATCCATACAAAATTTCAACCAAAAATTCAATCGGAAAGGTCGTCAAATGATTTTTGCAAGTTAACTGGTCCGGAAAATACATATTCCGGACCAGTTAACTTGCAAAAATCATTTGACGACCTTCCCGATTGAATTTTTGGCTGAAATTTGGTATGGATGAACTAGACTTAATGAGGAACCTACACAAAAAATTTGAGCAAAAAATACCATCCGGAAGACCCCCAAATGGAGGAGGCCGGACGGGGGCAGTGGTCAGGTATACCTGACCTGAATATTTCTCTATATATGTGTGTATATATATATATATATATATATATATATATATATATATATATATATATATATAAATGTATTTTCCGGACCAGTTAACTTGAAAAAATCATTTGACGACCTTTCCGATTGAATTTTTGGCTGAAATTTGGTATGGATGAACTAGACTTGATGAGGAACATACACAAAAAATTTGAGCAAAAAATACCACCGGGAAGGCCCCCAAAAGGAGGAGGCCGGACGGCGGCTCCGGTCAGGTATACCTGACCGGTAGATTACTCCACATATATATATATATATACATACAGAGTGCTCTTCATGTCAGGCCGGCCTGACGGGCTGCCCCGTCCGGCCGAGCCCGTTTGGGCACCTTCCCGGTGGAATTTTTTGATGAAATTTTTTGAGCATGTTCCTCGTCAAGTCTAGTTTGTCCATACCAAATTTCAGCTCAAAATTCAGTCCGGAAGGTCGTCAAATGATTTTTGCAAGTTAACTGGTCTGGAAAATACATATTCCGGACCAGTTAACTTGCGAAAATCATTTGACGACCTTCCCGATCGAATTTTGAGCTGAAATTTGGTATGGACAAACTAGACTTGATGAGGAACATGCTCAAAAAATTTCATCAAAAAATTCCACCGGGAAGGTGCCCAAATGGGCTCGGCCGGACGGGGCAGCCCGTCAGGCCGGCCTGACATGAACATTCCTCTATACATACATATATACATATATATATATACATAGAAAAGATCAGGTCCCTCCGGAGGGACCGTCCGGCCAAGGCTATCAGAGGCTCTTCCCGGTGGAATTTTTTGATGAAATTTTTTGAGCATGTTCCTCATCAAGTCTAGTTTATCCATACCAATTTTCAGCTAAAAGTTCAATCAGGAAGGCAGTCAAATGATTTTTGGAAGATAACTGCGTTTTATATGTATATAAACTGCGCAGTTAACTTCCAAAAATCATTTGACTGCCTTCCCGATTGATTTTTTAGCTGAAATTTGGTATGGATAAACTAGACTTCATGAAGAACATGCTCAAAACATTTCAGCAAAAAAATCCACCGGGAAGGGCCCCAAATGACGACGGCCGGACGGCGGGTCCCGTCCCTCCGGCTGGACAGGATCAGGCCTCTATATATACATACATACATATATAGGTTGGACAATTCTTTCTAACCTATATATATATGTATACATACATATTATATATATATATATATATATATATATATAGTATTTCATTGTTAATGTCAACATCCTTGAACTGAGATGGGATTCTAATATGTGAACTAAGCTTGGGTTTATTGTGAACCCTATTTATTTCCATATTTTGTACAAAAATACTCCTTTATATTTTATCATACATTTTGTGTGTAGATATATGAGATATTGGTGATAATTATGTATCCATACACCCACTATGGTACATTATTTGGTTCAAAGAGAGGATTGAGTCTACTTCCACAAAAAAAACGTCCAAAATATTCTTTGTGTTGTTTCAATATAGCCTCCAATCAACTCAAATCACACAAACACCAAAAGTGGGAGAAGAGAATGTATTTGGTGACATTGTAGATTCACTCATTTCAATCTATTGCAAATGTATTTTGTTTTTAGATTGTTAAAAATACATTATTGATCTAATTTTATAAATAAATGTTGACTTCTTCTTTGTATATTTTTTAAAGAGAAATGTGATTTATAGTATGAGATTTTAAATAATTATGATTGTTTTTTTACTTATGATTAAATAGACATTTGGGGAATAAGCATTCAAATGTAGTTGTATATTCGAATGATAAATACATATGGAGTATATCAGTTGGTGTTTTGATTAAAAAAATGACAACAATGTGAACCAATAAACTCTATACAAATTACATAACTTTTTGTGGATGAATCTAACAAATACGTCTAAATGAGGTTAATACTAAGAGAATTAGATAAGAATGTAAAATACAGATGTGAATTGAAATCTTGATAAAAATAATAATAATATATTACTTATTCAGAATTCACGTTCGAAATAAAAAAAAGAATTAAATTAGTTGGCCTCGGACTGATTTTAAGATATTAGGTATCAAATCTAACACCACTTTCACGAAATACGGGCATGCACTTACGGATCTGGAGATTTGAAGTGAAACATTTCGATGACCTGCGTAGTTATTCAGCTTTTGATGTTGTCCATTCCTTTTTATGCAATAGCTTTGTTCAATTGTTGAATACAGCGGTTGCGGCACCGTGATGTTAGGAGTGGAGATTGTCTACCGATGAGGTGTGATTGTCTGGGAGTGGCGAATTTCGATCTTGGACAGTTAGTCGACGGCGTAGTGTTCAAGGGTATTCACTTGAACTACCAAAAATATCAATTTTTTTAACAAAACCTGCGTATTCACGATCAAGAGTCAAGACTTTGCCCGCTCATGATTTCCTGAAATCTGAACTGCTACTTCTCATCCTCCAGACCAAGAGTGAAGAACTGAAGACCTTCGGCTCCAAGGCACGTACTTAGGCAGAGTCCAGGCTCCAGATTCTCCGGCAACCAGCCCGCCGTGAGTCTGCCGGTTCCGCCCCTGCCGCCTTCACGCCCTGGTGCCTTGCGTTGTTGCGTCAGTCAGATTCGCACATAGGCCACACCCAAGCTCCAACCTCTAGGCTCCAGATTCTACTGCAGGTTGTTGATTGCTTCATTTGCTTTTTTTTTATGTATTTCAGAACTGTATGTGTATTTTGAATTTTTGATTTTTGAGTTTGACTTTGGAAATCGGAAGAAATACGATGTAATGATGTATGGCTAGCTATAGATTAATGAAATAATGAAATGCTCCCAATCTCTTCATCTTTTCTGTCCTTTTTCGAGTTAATAAATACGGAGTGATAAATTAACTTACTGATAATTGATACGGAGTATATGAAGTGCCAGAGAGTAAAAAGAAGTGGATAGGCAGTCTCCTGGCACTACTTTGTCGGTGGCCAGGGTGCAGAAAATCAATGACCCACTGGATAAAATTTAGATCGCTATTAAATTGAATGAATTGTTAAATTTGTTTAGTGTTTATATTTCGATAGTACTTAGTATGATTTATGGTGATTTAATTTGTGTTAATTTTAGTTTATGTTGTAAATGTCTTATACTTTATTAATATATTATGTAGTATGTTTTGCTTTTCAATGTGGTAGTTTTTTTATTGATAAAGATACAATTGTTGAATTGTAGCATTAGATATGATTATTGTGATACTTTTAACATTACTTTAGTTTTGAACACCCAAAATGTAAAGGCTAGATCCGTCACTGGGAGGATTGTGGTCGCCGCTTGGTCTGAGACGAATGATTTTACTAGGCTCCCCTAGCTGATTGAGATATAACGTATAGTACATAGTATTGGTTTGATGGAGTTGGGTTGGGTTTAATCATTAGTGTTGAGCTGGGATTAGTTATCAGCTGTTCAAATTGGCTGGATCAAAGGTAGTAAAAATTGAATAAATAAATCCCATTCCACTATGTAACAGTTTAAATATATTTAAAATAAATTACTGAAAAATAACTTGTTTAAACAAATATACTTCAAGTTACTTGAATGTGTAAAATATGAGTTTCTCCCATGTTTGGTCCCCGAGTATTGTTTCATTGACATTTTTATACTCGACTTTTAATTTTTCCAACCTTAGTCCATGACTATTGTGCTAGACTGCTAGGGACACTTTTAGCCCTCGAATTCAATGTTTCTCACAATTAGTCCCTTGAGTATTATCAATATAATAGTGAAGGACCCATAAAGTGAAGGACTATAAATGTTATTATTATAATAGTTGGAGTGTCAAAAGTGTCGCTTTTATGAAAGTCGGGGGATTAAATATGGAAATTTTCAAATACGAGTACCAAAAGTGTCTCTAGCGCAATAGTTGAGCACTAAAATTAAGTAGAAAAATCAAAGTCGAGTTTCAAAAGTGCCAATGACATAAAACTCTGTAAAAATTTGTTATATGATATTTAGAGTAACTACTATATGACTGCACTTAAGAGTCATTTTTTGTAAAAAAAAAAAAAATTACGGGGTATTTAAATAAAAAACATGTACGGAGTAGTTATTTCTGTTTCCAAAATAGGGCTGACAACTGCTAAGTTTTTGTAGCATCAGACTTTAAACATGGTGGTATTTTCTAATCTTGGTAGTGATTACTCCTATTTTGGAAATATAACATGACAACTAATTTTAGATTTTTCAAACTTTTTTACTTCTATTTTTAGCATTACCCCAATTCAAATTTGTTGAAATACTAGCGCTTCACACGCGCAATGCGTGAGATCCTATACACAATATAAAATGAATGACAACTTTAGATCCACATTAGATCAAATTTTATTAGACCCAATATCCCAAGTACAGTGGCGAAAACTAATTAAAGAGTCCATTTGGTAACACGAAAATCGGCTGATTCGGTTGATTCTGCTGAAATTTATGAAGTTCAGGCTGGCGTGGCTGCATTGGCTGATTCTGTTGATTTAAGGGAAAAAATAGTTTTAAAATATATTTTATTAATAAAATAAAGAAAAAATTATATGAAAAAATAGCTAAAATAGTCATCTACAGTACTTCAACCAATACAGCCAGATAAGTAACTTCAACCTTACTTTTTCTTATTATTACACAATTCAACGCGTGAAAACAAAAGTTACGTGTTTGGTAAAAAAGTTGGCTGATAAGCCTGATAAGCCGAAAAAAGATGTTATCAAATGGCACCTTAACATCAATGTACAATCTCTTATACCTACAACGTATTGACATAAGTGAGGGGTACAAACTTTTGTTCACAAATATAATGTTTTTAGATATGACTTATTCTGATTTAGTGACTTAAATAATAAGTTTATTGACATCTATAAAAATATGGAGCATATAACATCTTATATTGAGCAAAAAATATCTTGTGATTGAGAGAATTCATAACAAGTGCATTAAAAGTTACAAAATTATTAGTAGTAAGATGTGATTTTTTAAGGAAAATCACACTTTTGATATCTCATATTGAAATGTCAAACCCGTATTTCTGAGATTGTAAATGTCACCCATGAATTGACAAATGTGTTGTAAATGTCATCCCAGTGAATTCATTGGTAGTCCAAATTTGAAGATGGATTATAAACAGCGGGGATGCCATTTAATTTACAACAAATCTGTCGATTCAAGAGTGAGATTTCAAAAACATGGGTCTAACATTTCAACATGGTGACTAATTGATGGGCCAAAAGTGAGATTTTCTCTATATTTTATTTTATTGTTGATACCATTTTTTGAAATATAATTTAGTTCTGAATGTCAATTCAAGATTTGAAGATCAACCAACCACGTCTATCGAAGTTGAGATTACCGAGTGTCCAAGATTTAACAAATCAAACTATTAATGATGTGCCATCACATATCATGCATCCGTCGAGTGTTGTTCTTTCCCATACTGGCTTATTAAACACCTACAGAGTATGATACATAGATGATGTTAATGTTGACAAGGAATACGTAGACCATGAAGATCTGAAAAACTTGTGAAAAGAACTTTGTATAGGTTTGTTTTTGTGAAAACGGTCACAGTCATTTTTATTATTGGAATTCATCACTTAAGTCACAAAAAATAAAAAATAAAAATTGGCTGGATTCCTTATTTGACGGGGATTGTAGTTCAATTGGTCAATTACATCGTAATAATTTAACAACCGAATAGTTATTATTGTCGTTAATTACTACGTACTTGTATTGAAAAGAATTTTTAGAGAAAAGGGAGGAAGAAACAAAATCGAGGTGAAGAATGTAGAGGAGACAATCCAACATCGGGTGTTTGAGGGATTTGTGTGATTAAAGGTAAAAGGAGCCATGTGGGTAAGGAATAGGATAGAATACAGAGGCAACAAAGCTATCCAAGCAGTGATTTCTTTTTTCTTTTTGGCAATCCCAAAGCAAAATTTGCTGTGATCATCAATCAATGGCTTAATGTGGCCTGGACAGCTTTTGTTCCCTCCTTTGGAAGTTAGTTAATTAATTTAAGAGAAATCAAAATCTGCACCCACGCTTTAAGTAAAACTGCGTGTTTAATGTTTATACTTGGCTTCTAAGAATATACTCCCTCCGTATCACATATATCTTCCCACTTCCAAAATGGGTGAGATTAAGAATAGTAAAATGGGGTATGAATTATTGAGGGTATAATGGGAAAATGGTGAAATAATGTGATGGAATGAAGGATAAATCCAAAAAAAGTAGGTATAGTAGTGTATTATTTTTTAAATTATTGAGGGTATGATGGGAAGATTTAGAAATGGGAAGATATAAATGTTACGTCCAAAAAAAGAAAGTGTGAAGATATGAATGTTACGGAACGAGTAATACGGAGTAAATTAATAGTAGTATGTCCATTCCTATCTTTTTGAAAGATTGATGTTTAAACTTCATTCTTTCACTAATTTTTGAACTAACGTTTGCATGTATTATTTTTTTGGAAAAATAGAGGGTAGAGTCTGATATCACCTAATATTACTATCTTTGTCTCATTAATAATATTGGAACATAAGAGAAGTGACATGATTATTAAGAAAAGTGAACTTATATGATTGTTATTGAACTGTTAAAGTAAGAATAAAGTGATGATTTTTTAGAACCATGGGAATTTTACCAAATTAGGCACGAGACAATCTTATTGGGACGGATCGAAAAGGAAAGATAAACAATCTTAGTGGGACGGAGAGAGTAGATGCAACGCCGTTTTCCTACTTAATTAATTTAATTAACTGTTTTGATAATAAGACCAAATGTTCATTTGTTGTAGTCATACTACATGCAACAAAAATTTAACTACATACATCCAATCTAAATTTGCCAATTTTTCTTAATTGTTTTGCCAAAAAATTGTCAGTTTCAATAATTTAACAAAAAAAAACGTTTATTCACATATGACAACTCAACTTATATAACAAAACATAGCAGGATTTTAAATATTTTAATACTCGTTTGAACTTTTTAGTTACGGAATAGTTCAATTTAACATTTTTTTATCATAAAAAATATCACATTTCAAATTAACAAAATTAATAAGTTGCCATTGAATTTCACCAAACTGGGCTAGGTTGGATCGGGGAAAACGACCCTACTTGTTTTTGAAAACAAGAACAGAAGAGTTAGTTGCATAAATGGAATAGATTACACTAAAGTTGATTCGTGTGTTTTATTTTGTTTTCCATGCAACAATGGATTTCAATTGAGCTAGCTAGCTAGGGCTTAATGCTACCTTCAACCTAGTAGTCTGCTATGAGTGGTGTCCACCACTCCCCCAATATACTTTTTGTAGAAAAATTGAAAATAATAGTGTTATCTACTCATAATAATCTGGACTATCTATTAGAAGATTCTAATTATTAGGATATCTTCTTACCTACTACAACATGATATATAAGGTCGCACTAATTTAAGCAGTGTTTGCGTTTGCTTTAAAAAAAGCGTTTTTCAGCTTTTGGCTTAAAAAAAGCTAAAAAGAGTGTTTTCAAATGACAGCTTCTGCTTAAATTAATCACTTAAAAGCTAAAAGCTGGAAGCAGGTGGAAGGATGCTTTAAACTGCTTTTCACTTTTTCTATTACACAAAAAGTACTTATTTTACCAAACATTACCAACTTTTACTTTTTCAGAATCACTTTTTTCTCAAACACTACCAACTTTTACTATTAATCACTTTTCCCAAAATCACTTTAAAAAATCACTTTTTTAAAGTTGAAGCAATTGCAAACACTCCCTTAATCTCAAATGTCTGGGTGGGAGATTCCATTTTTTCGGTCTTTGACTTAGATATGACCGATAGTTCCGATATTACAATCAATCTACAATAATTCAGATTATTATTTTGAATTGTCCTTCTCATTTACATAGCCAAAACCTTGAAATCCTATGTCCCAAATCACTAGAAATTTATTTTTAAATTTCCTGCTATATATGATTCCAATAGTTATTTTTATTTTACAGTTTTAAAATTAAAAAAGTTTTAACAAGGGGTATTTTTGTCTAAACGAGTTGAATTAAGTCCTATGAAACGTGTGTTTAGTTGGTACTCCTAAATGTGCAATTAAGTTTCATATTACTCCTGTTTGAGTAATTAACTCTTTTCTCTTTACCTAAACCCCGCCACAATAATTTACCAATCGTATGTTTGCACCCAAGGCAAACCAAATTGATTTCCTAACAGCCGGTGGCAAAAGATTTTGGGCCTGTTGGCAATCGATGATTAGCGGTTAGCTGTTAGCGGATTGAGTCAGTGGGTTTAAACAGCGGATTGAATCAGCGGGTTTGACCGGCGGATCAGTTTGGCGGATTACAGAAAGATGTTAGGTAACTTAGTTGTTTGCTTTTAACGGATAATAGATAAAAAGACAAAAAAGGACATTAGCACATTTTAATTCTGAAAACAAGAAAACATATCTAAATCATACACGCAGTACATAATTTTAATTTCATTGAAAAAGAAACAAAAAAACAGGGTATAAAATAAAAACCAAAAGCATAAGCAACCACAACTATAGGCAAGGACTCAAAAATCATCCTTCTTTCACTATTCCGTATATGCTCTTTGTTTTGAATTGCTTTTAAAAAGTATGCAGTATACGTTTTTGCAGTATACGTTTTTGCAATACAAAAAAGACGTACCTGGTGATTCTTTTCTTCTGAGAGGCGAAGAAGGCCTTGCAAGAGCGAAAGGTATGCGGAGGGAGCAACTGGCGACTTTTGCTTGGGAGAAGGAAGGGGTATGGTTGAGAATCGATAACTTATTCCTAATTGCTAATCCTAAACGCTCCACTTTCCAGCGTTTTAATTTTCAGCGATTTGGGCCAGAACGTCAAAGTAATCCGCCATCTCCCAAACACCTTTTTTCAGCGGTTTGACCAATTAAAAACGCCATTTTTGATCAAATCCGCCAAAATTTGGCTGAAACACCATTTACCAAACATGGTATTTGTGCCTGGGCAAACCTGTCCACCCCAGTTCACATGATTAACAAGAGTGGTTCACAATGCATTTTCAATTCGGTTTTTCTTTATTTCTCATCATTAGTAAGAAAAAAGATGATGCCCCATGTTTAGGGATGGACTCGGGCCGGGCCAACCGGCCCGGAACCGGACCGGTCCGCTACTGTGCGGGCCCGGACCGGCCCGGTGAACCGGTTCGGTTCCGGTTCGGGCCTCCCGGCCCGGTGGTATACCGGTCCGGGCCCGGGCCTCCAGTTTAGTGAACCGGCCCGGCCGGACCCAGTTCGGGCCGGAATTTGATTTTTTTTTTTTTTGAAATTTTTTTAAGTTTTGGGTTGGATTAGGTATTTTGGGCCATTTGAGGTGGTTTGTGGTGGTTTGCGGTGGAGGAGAGGGGTAGGGGGTTAAATAAGAGAAGAAGAAGAAGAAAAAAAAAACATTCCGGGTGTCCCGGCCCGGCCCGGTTCTGGCCCGGAACCGCCCACCACCGGTTCGGGCTCGGGCCTCCTTTTACTGAACCGAGGCCCGGCCGGGCCCAGGCCCGAACCGGGCCCGAACCGGAACCGGTCCACCCCTACCCATGTTGAGGTCTTCTAGCACTGACCGAACATTAATTGGAAGAATATGAATTGGATTATAAATATGTTTAGTTATGATTCTCCTTTCTTCTCCATGGACGAACCCTAAGAGCCTAGTGGTGGCCTTGCTTCTCCTTTCTCTTCCGACTAATTACCATCGAAGAGAAGGAATCGATTAATGATGTCGGTCAGATGGTGATGGATGGTGATACCAGTGTTGGAAGCGACGGCGAGGGCGGTTGCAGGCAGCGATTGTGACGGCGGTGATGGAGGCGGCATTGGCAGTGATGGCGGCAGGAAACGCCGGTGTCGGGGGTGATAGCAGGCATGGTCGGTGACGGCAGCAGCAGGTGGCGTGGGTGGCTGAACTGTTACAGTTAAAATTTTAGGGTTTTGTGTTATTTTAATTTTACATTTTTAGTAATAAATTCAAATAAAAATTGATTTGTGGCATTTGTGTACAAACAGTTGGTTTTAGTCCTACGAAACATGGATATGAATTATGGTCATATTTGTGCACATAAGTTATCTTTTAGTCCTATATAGGGCATTAACTCCTTTGCTAATTGTGTTCGGATCCCTGAAGGTATTCATACGGCATATAGGGCATCTATTCGATATGTGATAATTAGGTGAGTCCTTCATATTTCTTTGTGGGCAAGATATTTTCTTCTGATTTCCTTCCCGGTATATCTGGCGTTTTTGTTCCCTTCGATTGTAAAGTGTTTATGTCCCCGCCAGCTTTGGCCAGTCGGGTGCGGTGACTGCTCTGATGGGTTCTGTGAGTCGGAACTACCGCATGTTAGAAAATCTAGCCACGATCAAGTGCTTGAGGTCACTATGGAGGATGATGGAGCAGAACCAAAACAATGGCTTTGTAGCGATGCTACTGGATCAGCACCGTCTGGAATTCAATTATATCTTGTGAGCAAGGTGTTTTCTTTGGAGGTGGCTGGGCAAACCTCTTCTTCCTTCTCGATGGCTAGTCAAATTAGATTAGTCCCTTTGGAGGTGGATGGACAAACTTCCTCTCCCTTTCTGATATTAAATTTTAGAAACAAGAACTTAAATTTTAGACAAAGCAATCTTAAATTTTAGTAGCACATGCTAATAGATTAGCCTATAGGATTGCAGGGTTAGCGAACTTAACCGATTCTCAGGGGCTAGTCAAATTCATGTCTCATCGGAGTCATCGCAAGGTAGCTCTGAGCTACTGGATTGCTTTGTCTCTTGTCATTTCCATTATTAATATTAATTGCCTTTCTTCCAAAAAAACATCGATCACATAACACTACTTTTCCTAACAATTGCACTATCCATCTTGTATCAATCCTAAAGGGAAGAGATAGTAATAATAGTCAATACTACTATCAACATACTACATTTATATCACCATATTTTGTGATTCAATATTATGCAGAGGAGAGAGATAATATAACCACAATTTGCTTGATTAAAATAAAAAATATACATACTTTTAGACAATAAAAAACGGAACAATGACAAAGATATGGATTATGGAGGATAGAGGAAACATTAAACTCATCTATGCAAGTGTATATTTTTAGGGAGAATTCATGTAAATAATCCGAACTATTAGCGGTCTTCCAATATTAATCCCAAATATTGATAATTCAATTATAATCTAAACTATCATGGGTATCTTCTCAAAACAACCTGGTGACCTGCATCAACCTAATAAGCAGGTCACTCTGACACGTGTCATATTGTTATTTGTTTCAATGTGTTTTTTTTGTTTCTATCTTTTATCCTTTATTTTCTTGTCGGTCCCTTGTGTCATCCTGCTAAGCCAACTGACCAGAAAAGAAACGGCCTCAAGCCCTCAACGGTAACAGGAATTGATTGGCCAAAGCACTAGCAATACCATCCCTTCCGGCTTCCAACTCCTGATTCCAGACTTCCAGTTGCTCATTTCCAGTTCCAAAACCAGAACCATGTTCACCTCTACCCGTATGTAATTAGAGTCCAAAACAAACAAAATACAGAGGTTCTAACACAGGGTTCACTCGTAATTGAAACAAAATCCAAACATAATAGTCCACATTCCACAATAATCTACTCCGTATTTAGTATGATTTGTTTTGTGCACTTTTATAAACTTTAACACATCAGCACCAACCAACCCTGTGGGCAACTTGTGATAATCTCCCATCCAACCTTAATTAGTTAATTCAAATGAGTACCGAACCGCTAGCTTCAACCAAGTTCTTCCTAAGCCTTACTCAATCACGTAACACTGTAACAGCTAACAGGTGTGAACACTGTCAGTTCCAAACCACGAACGCCGATTTTTTGGGCCAAAACCAAATACGCAATGACTTTTGCAAACGTCAAGTAATTGTTAGTCTTCACCAGCCAGATTTATGGAGAAAAAACGACAACACAAAATAATGTTGTGAAGGAGACATTTTTTCTACTTTATAAGGGTTATTAACTTATTATGTCTTTAACGGTGCCTTCTTTTCTCGGTCAGATATACGGGCAGGAGCAGTTGAATGAGATTTGAAACGACCTCTACCTTCTCCTTCTCTCTCCTGCAGTACCCGTGAACGATTTGCAGATGAAAACAGTTGAGTAAAAAACAAGCATTGCGTAATTAATGGAAAATAAAATTGACAAAAAGCGGATTTGATGACGGGGAGATGTGTGAAGGCAGTACCTTCTTCTTAACAATCTGTACGACATCCTCGTCCTGAAGAACATGACTTAGGCCACAGTGCTGAGGGTAGTGTCTTGCGCTGATTCCCCATACCAACACATACTTCACATCCTTCACAAGACTCCGATGTATATGGTTACAAAAGTCTTCAACTGTGCAGCCACCTCTATCCTAGAATAGTAGATCATTCATAAGGTCAGCGAAAAGAAAATCTAATTGTACAGAATAGTAATGTTGATGCTAAGAGCCCTCTTGGTGACAGCTGAACTGACTAAATAGCCTGAATTAAGTGTGCTGATATTTTATGGTGAACATATAATTGATTGGTGTCCAATTACCTCAAAGGATACGAAGTAGTTTTTTATGGGGCAACACAAAGGTGGACAGAATTGCCATTCCACTGTAAAAATTAGAATCCGCCCAAGGAGATGTCAGTTTTTGGGCTGAAAAGCTGAATCAGCCAAATGTGGGGGTATGTGGTGTTTTGCAATCATTTAAGACTAAACGATTTTGACATGCCAAATAGGCTCTTAAACATGTAATAAATGCTCAATGATAAATTAGAAGAGCGAATATAAAAAAGGTAGTTGTCCTTGAGGTTTAGTATAAACTCTTACAAGACCCATCTCTTCCCATATAAAAAAGCTGATAAACATAACTTACACTTGAAAGAACTACAGGATCGGTGAAATCGGGTTGCTGGCCTTGAGGTTTAGTATAAACTCTTACAAGACCCATCTCTTCCCACATTCTTGCAAGTAGTCTGTCCAAGTTTAGCTGTATTCGGCATAACCAATCACATTGTTAGGCGATGTTCTGAACTAGCCAAATAATAGGAATTTGATACTAAGAAAAATAGTTTTTACGTTTTTACCTAGGAAAACGAAAAGGAAATCAAATTTAGTTAGAATCTTTTAACATTTTACATATATTTAGATTTCTTATTTTACCCCACAATTTTTTTCCTTCCAAAATTTCCTATTGTCCTTTTATTTTCCCTAGCATTGTATGGGTTCTAAACAGACCTTTCATTTCTAACAGCAGCCAAATATTAATTATAGAGTAGCGACTGAGATTCATATACATTGTGAGAGGAGTCATTCCTACATGTTGGTTTTCACATCAAAGGAACAAGAGATTGGCAATAATTGGGTCAGAAGAGATGTATTTCCGACTTCGGGGAGCAGTAAAATTGCAACTTCATTGCAAAGAATCTTAGCAGATATGTAGTATTACAGTCAACTCAATGATCTTGAATTTTTATTTCACAATAGATCCATCAACCGTCATACATAGAAAAGCTTTTAACTACACATATAGCTTGGTAGCCACAAAACTAGATGGGCTAGTTTGGAAATTCATACCTTCAAGTTGCAGCTAATGACGATAGAATTCGGCTGGCGGGACAATCTGTCCACGTCATCAATACCGACAACATCAATCTTATTGTAGACGTAAACACACTTCATGTATTTACGGTTCCCCTCAATAACATCAATAAGGTCATCCACTGTGGCATCTTCACGAAATAAGAGCTGACAAAGACAACAAAACAGATGGTCACGAATTAGGAGAAGGAAAACTAAGTTTCTGAAGTCTATCCTGATGTTACTTAGGGGTTAAACCTGGCTGCACAGACTTGCAAGTTGCAACACCTCACTCAAACACATGCAAGAGATTATAAATATCACAACTCAATTTTTACACTAAACTCAAATTGAAAAGGCCTCATGCATTGTTGACTACACTCAGAGATTAAATATCACTACCTCAGCATTGTGAATCTTGTATTCATGTAGAATTTGATAGCAGAGCTTCTCATCCACATGAGTTAAAGTTAGTGTGCTGTTGAATGAGATCCCGCCTGTTTTTTTCTTTTTGAAGTATATCTGTCAACATCAAACTTAACATAAGAACTCATTTGACAATGGGATTTTGGTAAAATTGCGCATAGAAGCATTCCTGGAACTGCAGAACTAGGCGAGAAGTGTTTCCAATATATATATATATATATATATATATATATATATATATATATATATATATATATATATATATATATATATATATATATATATATGAGTATAAAACTAAAAATAAAGTTCATCCAAAAATATTACTAGTACTGAACACTTGGGAAAAATATGACATGGTCACAATAGTCAGTTAGTCACTACTTAACGAAACTACCAACGTGGGCCACGTGGCTGCAGACTAATTTTATCACTGTGGTTATTAGTCATTGCAAAAGTATCACTATGGTCATCAATTATTAAGTCACATTTTTTGTCCTCTGTTTTCATTTTACCAAATATTTGTCATTATTTAAAAAAACAAAAAGACAACCGGGGTGCTAGTTATTATACTGTTATACAATTCACTGATTCAGCACAAGCAGTCAAATAGATTAATGCAAGATTAAATGTCTGATAAGCTGAGAAAATGGCTATCTAGCAACCATAAAATTCATAATTTCTCATCCCCAACACAGCAGATGCACAAACATCAACATAAGATCCAATCTTGCTTGGAGATATATATGTGCACGTTGTTTATATGCTAGGTAAGACACTGCTTATAATGAGGCCCTCCTTAAAGTTCGTCAATGGTTCTTTAGATAAAGGCATCATTCTTTCGTATGATGCATTTTTATCATTGTTTACCCTCATACGCCATTTACAAGGAACATTTATTGAGGGTTGAATAAGAATATCATAGTTCTTAAAAGAGTTCATGAAAATCAACTACTTTCCTGGGTTATGTAATCTTGTCAATTGTGACTTGTAGAACAGTCCAGGGAAGGTATTACACGATGGGATAGAATAAAAGAGTATGGGTACAGATAAGCTTTAATACAATCTCAAAGGCTCCTAGAAGAAAGAGTCCACAAAAATATTCATCCTAGATAAATCCAGAGAAAAGTGTGGACAAATTATGATGTCACGAGAGAAGAGGAAACTTGCCTGAGGTGGTCTCTTATTTAAACGCAGACCCACAGCTTCCAACTCCTTTGTTAAGATTTGTCGATGCCCTTCACTCTAAAGTTTTGTTTGGTTGGTGAAGAAAGTACAGAAAATATAAGGCTATAAATTTGACACAACAGTGAGTAGTACTTACTTTTGATGCATCCAGAACCATCAACACTAGATCAGATGATTTTGATACAGCAATGACCTTCACCAAAGTCAAGATTCACTCAGATTTTGATCAATGCCACAGGGCCAACTAAAACAATGTGATTTAAGCTATAAAAGTCTCTGAAACGTCTCTCGGTTAATGTTTGAATATTTTCCATGTGGGGTGGACGGAAAATATATTTTACTTTCTTCAAGTATTTTCTCCTCTTGTTTACATTGACAAACAATAAGAAGGGAGTGTAAATAATAAGTAAAATAAGCAATTTCAAATTTGCTCTCTCTCCAGATTGGAGAGAATGGAATGGAGGAAAATCAAAACTATTTCAATCTGTAAGAAACATGAACATGGTTACCTGTCTACCACGTCCCTTCCCTTCAGATGCGCCTTCAATGATCCCAGGAAGATCGAGCAATTGGATTTTAGTATCATTGTAGTGTATAATACCTGGGATGCAAGTAAGAGTAGTGAACTCATACGACGCAGCCTCAGAATGTGTTCCTGTCAGCATTGTCAACAGGGTTGACTTTCCCACACTGTCAAAGGGTATAAATTTAGTATAGGAAAAGGTACACTGATAAAAGAATTCAATATCTAAAATTGATATAAACATCCCTTAGAAGGGTAAAGTGGTAAACACGTCAAAATTATGTGAAATTGAGTTCCCAAACAAATGATGTCTCAAAATCTGGTTCAGGAAAACTGTAAACCACAAGTAAATCCCCTTACACAAAGTATATCACCCATCCAGAGGCGTAAACATTGATCCATACGATTAACTAAACTGATTATTGCAAACTTACATGGCCGGTTAGGAACAAAATCACAAAATATCATTTGATAAATCTACTATTACAATAAAGTGTATGAATTACACTTTTCTTTAGGCTTCTTATCAAACACTTGGAGTAGCACAAGGTGGGCATGAGAAAATAAAATACCAAACCTTGGAAATCCTATTAGTGCAACACGTCCATGGCCAAATTTTGTGACTTCAAAACCCTCTCCAGCTCCACTAGAACCCTGTTCATCAATAGAAACGATGACAACATAAAGAGACTAGCAGACTAAAATAAAATGAAACTTAAAAATTGTTACTTTAGTCCCTCAATTGTTATACTTTCTGCATTACGTAATATAATTCCTCACTATTAATTTTGTGAAATCTAGTCCTTCAATTGATTGCCCATAAAGCAATGTAGTCCCTCAAATGGAAGAGAGACGTGACTCTATTCTAGTTTAGGATTATTATTGGGAGTGTTTTATAATTTATAGTTTCCCTTCTCCTCCTTAAATGTGAGGGGTATGTTTGGATCCTGGACTAGGGATAGGAACACAAATGCTAATGAGAGATGCTTTTTTGTGTTTGACTTCACATAGGAATATGAAATGCAATTATTCTTTTTACTCTTTTTACATATAAAACTATTCCTTAGTGCTTATATACTTGAAATAAATAAATCAAATGTGCTTGACCAAGTATCTAAGGATGTTTTCTTTTGGATTGTAATTTGATGGCCTGATGTGGTCTATTTAAGACTTTAAGTCTGGTCTGATAAATGGTCTCTGTGTATTTTATAACTGTCTAAGTCTGATCTGATCTCGTCTGTTTAAAGTCTGGTCTCGTCAGTTTAAATCTAGTATGATCTAGTCTAGTCTAGGACTGAAAATAGTTCAAAAAAACATCCTAAATCTAATATCTAAAATAAATATATTAGGTCCGAATGCATCTTTTATCTTTTCATTAATTTTCTTTCCTTCAAACTAACTCCCTAATTTCATCCATTTTTCCTTCCCTAGTTTTTCCGAGTTCCAAAGACTGCAAGGAAAACAGAGAAGTATTTGAAATCCAACTTAAAAAATAGATTCACTAATCAGAAAATAGATGCCACATTTAGCTATTGCAGAATGAAAAACAATTACAGGACCAATATGACACTTTGCCCAAACATAAAAAAATGAGCATCTTGGCACAACTGGCTCCGAAAATAACTATGCTAACACAAATAAATGACTGATTTGATGTTTCTAATATCAGTGCATATTCAGATCAACAATGAAATTATTCAGCCATTCACATACTTTTGGAGGCTCCAACAACTGTGTCCTTAGCTTTGCTATCTTGGCTTTCAGCTGACCCAAATGATATTCTGCACCCAAAGTACACATAACTTATTTTCTAAAAAAAATGGATCATTTGATGTAGCAGGCTGGAAAGTCTAGATTTAAATGTAAAATAATAAAAAACATAAAAACACCTGTGGCTTTATTCTTTTGGGTCCGTGCCATCTCAGCTTCAATTTCTTTAATCCTCTCTATGATACCCATTGTTCCTTATTTCAACCACCACAACCAAGAGAAAGCTAGTTCTGTGATAACGTACGATTGGAGTTAGCAAATCAACCATTAAATCAATCTTCATGTTTTGTTGGGGCGTGCACAACAAAATACAGCATTTGGTTGAAGAAAATTATGTTTAGAAATCCCAGCAGAGCATCCATATATGCTTGTGCGGAACCCCAAAATTATCCACATAAATTCAATTATAAAAAATTACAGGAAAAGCAAACCCCTCAAGCTAACCAATTCGAAAAGATACGTAAATCCACTCAACTCAATCTCACCTACACACACACCACCACTAGAACCAATCAACAAAGCCAACAATTTGACCCCAAAACAGTAAAGCACTCCACATAAAAAAGTAATTAAAGCCGGGAAGGAGGAATTCAACTTACTCTAACGGGGAATTTCAAGCCTGTGCAAAAGTAATGATCTGACCCCCGTTTCTTTAGGCCGGAAGATTCAAGCTGGCTGGATTTTGTGTGAGAGAACAAAAGGGAGAATGACTCCTAATTGAATAGGGTTTTTATTTGGATGTCTTAATTTTTTTTTGAAAGGATGGATATCTTAGTTTATGATGTATTTTTGTAATATTTTAATTCAATGAATGTCTAGAAAACATAATCAAGGATCAATGTGTAGAAAACATTGACAAGAGAAGTATTTTGTTAAATAGTTAAAATTAAAAGATAATACTAAAACTGAATCGGTTAATACAGTTAAAATTTGGAGAGAAAAATCAAAATAGGACTAAAAACGTTTTAGAATTTCAAAATGGGTTATCATGTTTTTACTCTTTAAATAACAAATGCCAAGTTTGAAAAATACTACCATATTTAATGTTTGATATATCATATAATTTAATGAATAAAAACACGATAGTCCTATTTAATATGAAGTAATAGACAAGCATATTCACTCCTAATTGAAAAAATTTATTTATAAAATTCAGTCTGAAGTGCCTGGATTGACTGATTCAGTTCAATTGTAAAAAAAATGATTAATAAAATAAAGAAAGGAATTACATAGAAATATAGCTAAATTATCTTCTACACTAAATTTAATCAATCTTGTCAAGTAACTTCAAACTCACGTATTTTGATTATTATACAATTCAACACTGTAATTAAAATTTATGTGTTTGGTGAAAAAATTATTAATAAGACGCAAAATAAAGTTACCAAACGAGATCTAAATTGAGTCACAAATATTATACTTTCGGGCTACTTATAATCAAATTGGATCCGGTTCAAATAATGATAAAATACCCATCCAATAAACATGTACTAGAATATGTGGCTTTGAATCAATTTTTGAATAGACTCAAACATATCGGATGATGCTAGAATATTGTAGTTGAAGTGAAATCTTCACCAAAATTTAGTGATATTTTTATTTGAACGGCTTTCAGTTCAAGAAACAGAACAAACAATTGGAAGAGACTTAAATAGACGAACCGCAATTTCGGAATATAGCACTCCGTAAATCAAATCGGCACAAACCAGTTCCCGATATAACTATATTCATTCACTAATTAATCATTTCACTTCATAGAGGGTAATAGATCTAAGTCATCGAAAATGAAACAATGTTAATTTTTTCTAATCTTTAACATCTTGACTCTGACCAATAACTTGTGTCTTATAAAATAGTGTCACAAGTATTGTTTCAAGTGATTGTCGCATTTTTTTTGGATTTCCAAACTTCCTCTGTGAATTCGCAACATGTTATAGCTAGAAGTTAGGTTAGTCAATCCATTAATTAAGATTTTAATTAATGTCCATGCAAGCTTCTTTCTTTCTTCTCTGTAACTAAATAACTTTTTGAATAGAAGTTAGGTTAGTCAATCCATTAATTAAGATTTTAATTTGTAATAGCCTTTCTCTTCTTCTTCTACATTTGGACCCTGTTGTTTCTAGAGAAGACTCTTCTAACATTGCCAAAAGTTAGTGCAATCATCTTAATATACTAGATCAGCTTCTAATTTAGTAAATACTAAGATCACATTTTTGGGTGAACAAGAAAGAAAACATCATATGAAAATGACAAATCTTTGAGAATACAATGAACAAAATCATAATCACATATGGCAAGAACGATGTACCTAAAATGTGAATAGTAACCTGAGTTTCACGAACATAAGATATCATAGATTAGTTTAATCCCTTCCTAGTAATAGTCAACATATCATTCAATTTAATAGCACGTGTGTGACTGATAGTGCTAAATCGGGTTACAAAATGAAGCCAATTTTTTATTAGAGGTGGGATGATATGCATCGACATTCACCACAAGACCACGTGAATGACACACGATGAATAAAAATGAGATACCTAAGGATGCAACACTGCGTTATCAGCAAACCCACAAACTTGATAAGGACTTGTTAGATCATATAATTGAGTTAGACAAGCTAGATAATCATTTAGAGCTAACAAAATGATAGTTGATGGAAAGCATTGATCATTGACAGAATTGAGGTGGAAGCCAAATTTGATGGCAGCAAAGCTGATCAAGGAAACAATGGGATAAGAAGGCTAGGGGATTACACAACAATTGTAATCGACCCAAAAAAAAGTAACAATGAGCAATAGTATATGAAAAGATGTACGGAGTAATAGAAATGTGAGGCCATATATGGAGACTGTGTTCAGGCCCGGCCCTGGGCAAGGGCAGGCTGGGCTTGTGCCCCGAGCCCAACATTCATAGGAGCCCATAATTATATATATATACATATATATATACATACATACATACATATATATAGAGGACACTTCGTATCAGACTGAGGTCATTTCCGACCCTTTCCGGATGAATTTTTTTATGAAACTTTTTGAGCATCTTCTTCATCAAGATTGGATTACATCCGCAAAACTTAAGCTTAAAATTCAACCGGAAAGTCATTTAAATAAAATATTGAAACATATTGTGCTTTATGTAAATCCAGATCAAAACCCGGTTCAGTTAGTTAAATATCTGGAAGTGGCTAAAAACTAGGAAAACCCGATTGATCAGGGAAAACCCGGTCGAGACGCAAACCCTAAAAACTTGGTATACTGGAAAACCCCGATTTTGATTGTTTTTCCCAAAAAAAAACATTTTTAAATTTCACTGCAAAAAAATTACTGATTTGGCACAAATTTACTGATGATTTCGTGCCAAATGGCTTGTGTCAAACTGTTTTTGGCACGGGTTTGGCATATCCCTGTCAAAATCCCTACCTGGGAAATCCCTGTCAAAAATTCCTATCAAACCCGTTTTTTGTAGTGTTCTTAAAATTTATATACCCAAAAAATGCGATTTTGATACCCTAAAAAGAATTTAATACATTTATATATTTATTTAAGAATCAAAATCATGCCATCAGTTTTAGGGATCTAAATTTGAGGGCCCCTCTCTCTAGGGTTATCGTCGGGTAACGCCCAACTTGTGTCTGCTGCCGGTATTGCCTAGGTGGTCTCGACCACCGTCGGTTGCTGGGTGGAGTATGGTGTTACTCTCGAACTCTTCGGGGTTTCGTTTGGTTGGAGTTTCTGTCTCAATCGAGGAATTCTTCGGCAGCAGGAGGTGGTTCGATGAATGTGACGGTTTCGTCAATTCGGCTTCCACGAAGGGTGTGTTTTGGTGCAGGGGATTTTTGCTGATGGGCGAGGCGATCGAGTTAGTGATCCTGCGCAGTGAATGGAGAGCATCGTTGATAAATACAAGAACATGGATCTTGATAGCTTGGATAAGGAAGAAGTGTCGGTGGAGGAAAACAATTCAGGTTTTCCGGTTATCGGCGTAATTTTGATAGATAGGAAGGTAAAATTTCCAGCCCTTAAAGAGATTTTGCCTTCGTTATGGAGACCAGGGAGAGGAATGACGGTTAAAGAACTTGGTGAAAAAAGGTATCTGTTTACTTTCTATCATCGTTTTGATATGAATAGTGTGCTTAAAGGAGCGTGAGCTTGAAGGAGGGCCTTGACAGTATGACCATAATTAGTTACTGCTAAAAGAGGTTAAACCTGGTGATATCCCACATAAGTATGTTTTAAATGAGGCTGGGTTTTGGATTCAAGTTCATAATGTTCCTTATAGCCTAGTTAACTTAGGTACTCCAAGGAGGGTTGGTAATTATATTAATTAGACAGTTTATAAAGTATGATGATATCAAGAATAACGAGCAGTGGAAGCCATATATGAGAATCAAGGTGTGTATGAAGGTTGAGAAATCTTTGAAAAAGGGTACGAATCTGAAAAAAGAAGGAAAGAGTTTTTGGATAGACTTCAAGTATGAGAGGTTTCCCAATTTCTGTTTCATTTGTGGTTTAATCGGGCACTCAAATAAATTCTATCCGGTGAACTATGAAGAAGATCTAGTGTTAGAGAAAAACTTTGGGGTCCATCTTAGGGCAGGAAGCAGGGTGAAGACTAGCCCTACAGGAGGTGACAGGTAGATACAGGTGGCAGAAAGTCTGGAGGGAGGAAAGAATCTGTTTCTGAATCAGAACAGAGTATAACTAAAGGAGGGGGGTGGAAACAAAGGAAGAATCTTCGGGGGAGCAGAAGAGAAGAAGGGTCTGGGAAAATCAGGGCGATAATAGAATTGGGGAAGATGGTATGGCTCTCGATGGGACAAAAAACGGGGAAGGGCGGGCTTCACTCAGTAAGCTTGCGAAAGATGTTGCAGTTAGGTTGGATGAAGAATGCTCGGGTGTTCGTGTGGATCAGCAGACGCGGACAGGGGCTCTATTTTATTTACGTCATTTTTTCGTTAGTTATAACTTTTCCTTTGGTGTGTTGTTTTTAATGTTTATTTTTCCTGCTTGTAAGACATTGAATTTGGATGTGGGTGATGAGAGGATTATGGTAACCGTCTTTGGCTTTTTTGTGCCCATTAATGGATCAACGAAATATATTGCTTCCTTGGAGGTGATTAATTCCGAGTCTGGTTCACGGGACGACGGTTGTCTGGAATCTTTTCGTCGGATTACCCATTATCTAAATGTTGGATTATCAATTTAAGCCTATTTTTTAAAAAAAGAATGAAAATCGTGCCATATTATATTAAATATGTGCATTAGAAATAAAAAATACGGAGTATCATTATATATTTTAATAGGTTCAGAATTACTCCCTCCGTCCCTTATAACTTTGTCAACTTTCCTTTTTTGGTTGTCCCAAAAATTTGCCACTTTCCATTTTAATCAATTAATTTGTGGCTCATGTTATTTCTCTCTCCTCTGCACAAATCTCTACCACACAGTTTTTACTTTATTATTCTACGTGCCGGTCAAACATGACAAACCTTTAAGCGACGGAGGGAGTATATTTTAGAATATTATGAGAGTGGTTTTCCGGCGTTGACGAGATTACCCACCTGGTTTGGATTGACCTCTGACTGAGTTATGTTGTGTTGCTTCTGGCTCCGATTTTTTAAACATAGGTTAGAGGATGACTATTATTGTCGTATAATAAATTAAATTAAATACTTCGTGGTTCAATATTTTTCTTATTAGTATTGAATATAATTAAATTTCAATCGTATGAAGGCCAAAAATAGAATTATCTTGAATAGGGTTGAACTTTCATTATTAGATGATGACCAGTCTTTTACCTGTTGATATACGCGCAATTTTTGCAAACTCCATCTATCAATCATGATTACCATGAACGATAATCATACGGAGTATATCATTGGAGAAGTCTAATTAATTAGCTTCTAATTCGGTTTTAAGAAATAAGATTTTTACAAACAAATTACGTTTCCTAATTTTTATTATATTCAGTTTTAGTATATCCCATCAATCATGATTACCATGAACGATGAATCATGAACGTATCATATATCATTGGAGAAGTCTTAGCTTCTAATTGGGTTTTAGGAAATAAGATTTTTACAAACAAATTATGTTTCCTAATTGTTATTATATTCAGTTTTAGTATATCCCAGAATTATATTCCTATACGGACTACGGAGTATGCATGTTTCCTAATTGCATGAAATTCGACTTCATATACGTAGTATATACTACGTACGTAATATTAATATAAATACATAAACATCCGCATGCAGGCCCTAAGGATTGGTAGCTAGCTAGGTTCTCTATTAATTTCCTCCATCTTAATTAACATCCTCGCTTAGATTCTCGAAAGATAGAATGGCCTATACTACATTCTTGCCCAATGATATAATCCTGGAAATTCTCAAAAGGCTTCCTGCCAAGTCTCTTATGCGGTTCAAGTGTGTTTCCAAAGGATGGCTGAATATGATTCTTCATCCTTTCTTCATAGAATCGCACCAGAACCACGCCCGAACCCGCCCCGATGCCTCTCGCCGCTTGTTTGCCTATTCTGATCGCTATAATCATCTCGTATTATCTTACCATAATAATGATCACCCGGAACTTCTTATCCAGACATTCTTCTCCACAAATATGAAGCTTGATTTTACCTCTTCACAAATTCTCTATTCTCAATCTCCCCTCTGGCTTGGCGCTAATACCCGCATAACTAGTGAGTGTCAAGGAATCTCAAACATCGCCAATGGTCTTATTTGTGTTCATAATTACGATGTTGGTTGTCTTGAAAAACAATCTCTTTGGTTGATAAACCTTGCCACAATGCAAAAGAGATCCCTCCCAATCCCAAGGGTGTGCTTCTTACACAGGAGCTCCTATTTTCTTGGGTCTGATTCATCCTCCAAAAAGTACAAAATTCTTCATTTTTGTAGTGGGGGGGAATATGATTGCCAGGTTCTGACTGTGGGAAGAAGGAGATGGAGGCGAGTCATCGGGCGAAATCCCGGTAAAGAACTTGGATTGCCTGAGGCTATGTCCACGGATGGAAGAATATATTTCAAGGTGGGAAATAGAGATCTTCATGTCCTCACATTCTTTGACTTGCATACCGAAAAGTTTGCACATCTTTCTATTCCAGAAGCCTCTCTTCCTCGAGAAGGTAATACGGGATGGCTTTACTGTCCTTATTATCTTCAAGAACTTTTCGAGATTAGAGGAAAGTTGGGACTCGTTCGTGGATTGAAAGTTTGGATTTTGGAGGAGACCGGTTGGATTGAAAAGAGCATAATCCTTCCCAATCACGTATATAACGGTACATTTGTTGGTTATGAAAGGAATAGCAAGATTATCATCAAGTCTTCCCAAGGGGGTGATATGACTTCAAAATACTTCCTCTATGATTTGGACACATCAGAGTGTGCAGAGGCTCCAGGAATCGCTATCCACGATTTGAACTTTAGTAATTACTTATTTGGTTCACATCTTCCTTCGGATGTTTGTAACATGAAACTCTTCAATTATATTGAAAATATCACAACATTGTGAATTTTTTCCATCATCCTATATTGTATTAATTTGAATGAAACATTTTTTGGATTCCCGTGGATTTAAAAGAAGTGAGATTTTTTCCAACTAGAACAAGTATACTACATACGTACCATGAGCAATTAGCTAGCTAGTTACTTTTTGATTTAATATAATGAACAAGCCATTTAGATTTATTAAAAGATGTGATCATCCTCATTCTTGGTGCAAAATAAGTTGGTATTTAATTGTATGTATCATTTAAATTTGACGTCTTTGTGCTTGCTAGTGCTTCTAAAAATGATCACTCTAATGATTATAATAATATTGATGTAGTTTAATACTTACAGACTTACAGTAGAAGTAAGTAGTATGGTAAATTAAATGAGATTTTATTTTTAAAGTAAAAATTATTGGTGTGTCTAATGAAAATAATAATCGTGAGTGGGGTGAAACTGCCGTGAAAGTATAAAAATGCTCAAAGGTTATTGGGAGAATGTGATGTATTCGTTTTATCATAAACAGTATTATGTTTAGTCGTTTAGGGAATTAGGGCCGCTGCCAAAACTTAGAATTATTATTTGATGAAATATGAGGAGCGGTTAAGAGCGGTGAAAGACCTAGGGAGGGGCCTAGGGGACATGTGCCCCGCTTATGACCATAAAGTTTAGTATTAGTACTTAAGATACAAATTGTGTCTCTCATTTGAATATTTGAAGGTTGAAGAGGGGAAAGGTTCCATGTGAACGGCACTTGCACATGGGTTAGTCGATCCTAAGGGTCGGGGGAAGCCCGACAGACAGCGCGTTAAGTGTGTGCACCGAAAGGGAATCAGGTTAAAATTCTTGAACCGGGACGTGGCGGTTGACGGCAACGTTAGGTAGTCCGGAGACGTCGGCGGGGGCCTCGGGAAGAGTAGCCTCATAACAGTGTCCCTCCCATCCGAACAAAAAATTAGAGTATTTTTCACTAATATTACCGGAGTATAACTAATGAACAACATCATGGTCACTAAAATTGCTATGGTAGTACCAAAGTCATATTTTTGTCCACTATCTTTATTTCAATTATATTGTCATTATTTCAAAAAACTATTAGATATAAAGGACTCCGTCGAAGACATATAATAATTGTAGTAAGAAATACTACGTATAAACAACTCTGAAGTTGTGATGGAGCAAATTCTTATAGTTAGATATGTTGTTATATGAGTCTACATTTTCTTTGAAAAGTGGTATTGATGATTTTTTACTCGGTGTGAATAATATCGATTCAAAGTTAAAGCTCAAAGATATGAAAAAGGTTCTAATATGCGGGATAAACTTAATAGATTGAAGACTTTTGTCTTGAATAAAAGTCTATACATGAAAAAACGTGTCAATTCGCGATACTCGTAAAAGGTAGATATATAGAATCATATTATTAAATAAAGTTGTATTAAATGATAAAATCCTAAACTTGACTTATACTTCATTTTTAACACGATAGTATTATATTTGAGGCAAGTACCAACAAATTTTGTTGCACAATGTATAACAACGACATGAACTCAGTTCAAATATGAAATCTTGATCATTTTATAGTATGAAAAATAGCGAAAATTCTAATGTAAAATCATAAACGGCGCAAAGATGAGTCATTTTTAATCCGTCAAATTATGTCTTTCTTTCAAAAAGTCAAATATTATTGTTTAGAATTGTCTTAATGAGTTCACAATCAAACTTATAATCCATATATGTTCACTGCTTGACGTCAGTATTGAACTCTGTTCTAAAAAACATTCTAGGCGTCCGACTAGTCCTCGCCTAGGCGCTAGGCGGTGGTCGGGCGCCCCGATTTTTGCCTAGGCGCTGTGATTAATTGGTTTGACATCTAGGTGAATTAGTCGGCCGCTTATGGCGCCTAGTTGCCTGCCCAGAGCGCCTAATCGGTCGCCTAGGTCGTCTAGATTTGTCGAACATTACTTTACTTATAATTTTAATTTTCTAAGTGACATAAGTACTTTAACTTTAGCCCTGGATATAAAGAAATGAAGTTGTAAATTAAAATAAAGACTATATATGTTTGTATATACCTAAATTTTTAGTATTATTTAAATTTATAACATAATGATGTTACGTGATTAGTTAATTATCATATATTGTACTACTTATGAGTAAATGTGATAATTTTTCATTCATATTTATTAATGTATGTGTATATAGGTATTTTATACACACAAGAATATAATATAACTTATCATATGTATGCAAAAATATAGATAAAAATATAATTTTTATGTCTCTGATTAGTCCCCGACTAGGCGCCCGACTAGCCGCCTAGGCGCTGGGCTGGCGCCCGACTAGCGTCTAGCGTCTTTTAGAACAGTGGTATTGAATAATCTATTTCCAATTAAAACTATTAATTTGAATGCACTTGACAAAAAAGACCAATGATACACCCAATTCGGCCCGACCCGACCCATTTTCATCTATGTGAGAGTGCCCCGCTTCGTAAAACTTCTGGGTTCGCCTCTTAAGAGCATACAATCACAATCATGGCCATTGCTAAGGTCTTAAGACCATTTGTAGTGGTTGGGAGGCTAAAAAGTTAAAAATGGACTCCGTCCATATGAAAACAGTGTATAGACTCCTATTCCTTGCATCCCAGCACCGTCAATAAAATACATTCAGCATATTTTTTCACATATCAATTTAATAAAACATTAGTTAAATCATCATAAGTAATATTTTCAATTTACTTTTTTCCCTAAATAATTATGGAATAAAAAATACATATTTCGATGTGAAAATAAATAAATTTCCTTAATTTTTTTTACGTTTTTCGGTTAACAAAAAATGAATTTAGTAAAGTTTTATTATGGAATATTTAGTTATGTGTAGAGGCTCCATGAATTAAAAATTTGTGTCTTGTGTTTTTTCAGGCTCAAGAAAATTCCAATAGTTAAAACATAAGATTTTTTTTTATTTTATATATTACATGTTGGTGTCATATGAAAGATAATAAAAATTCGTAAATTTTGATATATCTTTTGAAAAATTTGGAGAACAAAAAAAAAGTTATAAGAGTTTTAAAAAATTTGGGATTAGAATGATGCAGGGATGACATCATCCTCACATCCATACAATGCATTCTTGGTCATTCCCTTCCCTATTTCTTTCCTTTTTCTTTTTTCCACTCCTACCAACCCACCTTCTATTTCTAACACCCTTCATCCCCTCTTCCATTTTTAATACCCTATTTAGCCTACCACTACATGAAATTAGGAGTCCAAAAGTTCCATCTTTAACATTTTGGACTCCTAATACTACCCACTCCAAATGGCCTAAGGCACGTTACGTTTCCTTATATATGTTGACTATAAAGCTTGAAAAAACGCTATACAGTTTACACTATTTAAATGGGAAATCTAGTTGACTGATTTTAAGGAGGCTGATTTCTAACAAAGAGTAACAAAAATTCTACTTTCGGAAGATGAATTGAGAAAAGTTCATTCATTCTTCTAGTATCCCTCTCATCGAGTCATCGGTATGTAATTCTTATTATTCTGCAGACTCATGGTTTTAATGTTTTATCGAATCTATTTTTTATTTATCATATTTAAGCTTTAAGGTTATTTTAATTTTGGAAAATTGAAAACAATAGCAACCAAAATCAACACTTAGCAATCACTTAGTAATCAGTTAATTATAAATCTGAAAAGCAAACATCTTGAAGATCTTGTAAATACTGCTAACCATTTTCCTTGTTGGTTGTCCCTTATAGTCATAGCAATGCCGGGCTAAAATGATTAATTTAAGTCTGCAGTTGATTTGCAATGATCACTTCCGTGTTGACCGTGTATGGACATGAAGGTTGCTCTTTAAATTGTATGGAGACCGTAGTATTACTATAAGTGTAAATTAGATTTTTAAACTAAATTTATTTATTATTAATATCTAATTTGAATGTTGTGGTTAGTAAATAGGGACTGTAATTTCGATTGAATATTACCCATTTAATATTGTCTATGTTCTTACGTTTTGACTTAAATTTGATTTTGTCACTTTTTAAACTCAACAAAGATGGCTTTGATGTCAACATAGTTTTATTTACTCTCTTTTGCTCTCTGCAATTAATTTTAGTCATTTTTTGTTTTAAAAAACAAACAAATAATTGTGGCAGAAAACTATTGGACTATATTGAAAATATTACATTATTGTGAACAAAATAGTTGGTTTTGACCATTAATATGTACTTTGATCTGCTTTTTCCCCCTTTCATCCCTGTATTATTTTTTAACAGTACAATTTTTTATCCCCAATTCCCTTGAAATGAAGAAAGCACTTGGATTTTTCCAGCTAGAAAAAGTAATCTACCACTACTCCACCAACATGTTCAGAAAAGCTGAAATATATAGATGAAGCTAGTTACTAGTTAAAATAAAACTGGAAAATGTTCCTGAGATTACAAGCAACCCACATTTTCTTCATCTGGATTTCTACCTCCGTACGTACTTTGGTTGAGACTTGGTGAAATATTGCCATTCATGTCTGCAAGCTCTTGCACACGTAAGAGAATTGGAGCCGGGATCAGCATAGACGCATTTTTCTTTGAATTATTATGTAGCTGTAAAGTGCACGTTAAAAAAATCATATTTTAGAATAATACTACGTAATTAGGATAAATAAATTGTGTGAGGATTATTAGAGCCCTATGTTACCTTATTTCCTTGCTTATCTGCCTTTTTAGCGAAACTTTAACATTTTGTTAGTAAATAAATCACTCTTTTGATCAAGTGAATCATTCACCAATTGACTAACAATACATTGATGAACGGAGAGATAATCAGCACAAGCATCTGAGCTAGAACTAGCCATCCTAGCTGAAATATGAGCAGCCCGGTTCGTAGAACGCTTATTATCGAAAAGTGACCTTATTTAGATAATAAAAATCTAATGTCTTCCAATAATAACTCCAAATAGGAACCTTCATCTGTGCCTTTATCTCATCCATTTATAGATATTATTATTGTGTTTTCTTTAATTTATTAATTTAACTCGGCAGATTAGGCCAACAGAACCGCAAGTCTGCAACTTTAGCAAATTAAATACATTCAGCCGAGTTAAGCCATTTTCTATATTATATTACTATCACTTGGGCTCTTATTAAAATCATTACCTCAATCAGTAAATAAATATAAAAATGAAAACTCACCCGATTTTCTGCAGGCAACTGTACAAAACTAGCTTTCAGCAAGTTTCTCCACTTGTCCTGCATTGGAATAAAATGTTTCAGTGTTGACCCAGCCACATTTTTTCAATGATCTTATATAAGCCTGAAAGTGGCCTGATAATAATAGACAGATTTACAACCTACCTTGAGGTCCACAGGAGTCCGATATGGACAATTTGCAAAAGAGAGCCGTTTAATTTCAGACCATCTACCGACTCCAAACTTAGACACACCTTCAACCAGTTCAGTGACCTCATTGATAGTCCAAGGTCGGTGGTGCTTTCTCCTCATTCCAACCGCGGGTGTGGCCATGTTCAACATCATATTATAATCTGAATGGCCATCCCCATATGAATCTATGTGTTCATGCTTAGTTTGAGTACACACATCTTCCACGGTTTTCCTTACAGGGAAGTGCTTAGCTTTCTCGTCAGATGTACTGATATCCTAGAAGATAAAGAAACGAAATTAAAGAGAAATGAAATTATAATGTAATATGGATTATTGCATATCTGTGAAACGTGTTTTGTAGATATAAACAAGTTAACAATCCAAAATTGAAATTCAAAAAAATCATGAAGCTTATAGTCCAGCTTATGCCATCCATAACTTCTGGTTCAATTTTAAACCATATCATATTATCATTAGTAATACTAATAACACTCCAATAGAGGATGGAGTAACAATTAAAGAGTATATTTTAATATTGACAGGTTTGATGAAATAAAATTAATAGAAAATTGAAGTTATTGACCTTATCTGTTTCATCAAATTGCAGATCTCCAGGACTAGGCTCCTTCTTCACCTGTTCTTCTTCACTTGTCCCATTGGGCTGCAGTTTCTATAACACACATCTTAAAACTCATTAGAGAATAAATCTTCATGTTCAACAGCATATCATCATGACATCATAAATCAGCATAAAAAAGTTGACCACCACACATAGACCACTTGAGAACATTCTTGTTTGCTTACCAAAGTCATAAAGTTTTCCCTAGGACGTCCTCTCCGAATTCGAGAAACATATGGAATTTGCATCTCAGAACCTCCAAGTGAATCTTTCCTCATAACAATAGGATCCCCATCAAGAGGGATGTTTACAATAGATATCACATGATTACGTGGATGTGCTGATTCGTAATCACAACTTTTTTCTGAATGCATAGACTTCCCACTAGTTTCCCTGGAATCCACTTCTGAAATTTCTTCGATATATCTTTTTGTAGGTTTCCGAACTCTTTTGGTTGCTCTTTCTTCCCTGTTGAGATCCTCGCTAACATTAAAGCCTTCTAATGCGTTTGGTATATCCCTTTCAGTAGTAGTACTGGCTGGAATCTCATGGCTAGAAGCACCTCTAAATTTAGTATTTTCCAATGCAAATATAGGATCCTCTGAAATTGAACCATTGACATTTCCATTGTTTTCTTCTTCAACTTTCTTCACAACCCCATTGCCTTCAATCACAAAATGAGTGCATGAAAAGTCACATGAATTTGATAATCCCATGGAAATCCTCCTCATAAGCCAAGGTTTGTCCTTAACTAAAGTTTCTCGTCCGAAGGTTGCTTTAAAAGTTTCTTGAAGATCTTTTACTGTCAATTTCTCCAAAAATATTTCCCCATTTAACTTTGAAAAATCTGGCATCAAGCTAGCTCCAGTAGTGGATGTTGAAATATTATTCTCACCGGCATCTAAGTTTGAACATCCATCGGTACTGCCAAATTCTTCATTAGTGATATATTCTGAGTTTAAGGGAGGGGCAGTTGCCTGCAAATCAATTCTAAATTGGAACATCTATCACAGGAAAGAAATTTAATAGTATTTCTGTAACATTAATGACATAAAAGAACCTGGTCGTATGAATGCATGGTACAATAACAAATTAAGTTATTAACACCCCAACCCCTAAGTTGAACCCCCATCCCAAATCAAAGTCATGTTTGAGTAGTGTACCACTTTGTATTTTTAGTCAACTAAATCAATGCATAGTCCTTGAAGATTATAAATCCCCTTTTATATCCTTATATTCATTTACAGAGTATTTATGTTAATGCAGATTGCAGACATCTCTCTCTTATTCTCCATCATTTCTGATGGAGCCAAAGACTCACTATATTTTGGCTTGGGAAAATGATGGAATAAAGCAAAACGGCTCACTAAATTGTTTGTGCTTCTTTGTCATGAAGCAGCGATCAATTAATGCAATTTTCAATGCGATTTTTATGATAGGTCATCTGGAAACAGTCTCTCTCTCTGTGCTTTAGTACAGGGGTAAGAATGCGTACATCCGACCCTCCCCTTACCCACATAGTAGGTGGGAGCCTAGGTGGGAGCCTTTGTGGCACTGGGGTAATGTTGATGATGAGACATCCCTCTCTTATTGCACTATATAGTATGAGCATATATCACAAAAGAAATCACAAATTCTCCAACAAAGCTTTTTACAGTTTAACTTCACTCTGCAACTTGTACTCTTAAACAAAGCTCTCCAGAGCTTGACGGCTAAATTTTTTAAGACATTTTGTTACGAGAGTAATACAAAAATACACTTAAAATCAATGTTCACTTTTATAAGAAGACTTTCTTTGGGGGGCACTGACACATGACCCTTTTATGGGACAGAGGGACTAATAAATAGATCATAGAAAATTAGAAAGTATAGGAATAAATACAAAGCCACATACATTTCCTTGAGTATTCATGCTGTCTAAATCAGGAAGCAATGGGTGTGGTATATTGGAGGTTACCACGTCAGCAGCATGTTTTTCTGGCTCTGATTGTCCTGGGCCCAAGACAAAGGTATTGATATCAGGGACAAGCACTTAATAAACCACAATAAGCTTGACGATACAAAAGGATATATACAAGAGAGATAATAGAACAAGAGCTACCGGAAGTAACCATAAAAAGAACCATTTGTAATTTTTCAGTTGAAATTCAACTAATTGGGATACTTCAATTTAACATAGAATCCAATAATATATGGAGGCATTTTGACCTTGCGGTTTTTCAAACTGTGTTTTTCCAAAACAGAATACTTCGGTTCCATTGCACTCTATAGTTTGTTTAGCATCTATGATATGACCAAATTCATACTTCTCGTCTTCAAGTAACTCTTCAACTGTCATCAATTCATCATCTGTTGCAGGCACTAGCCGACCATCCCCATGAACCTACAAGTTTCATGAAGCATGGCTATGTTTGAGAAAGCATAAAGGCTGAATCAAATTACTCCCTTACTTTCAGATTGGAATATTGGATGAAATGTACGGCATGATAATCACAAATTACTGATATGCATAGCACTTCAAGTAAATAGTACTAAACCCTAGAAGTGAAGTAGCAGTTTGGGGTGGAGCCCAGGGTCAAGGTGAGGCAGCTGACCCCCTGAAAGTTTTGTGCATGCAGAGAGGACTAGAGGGTTAAAACTCCTTCAATTTAATATATTGAGGATCACATTTTCAAGGCAACAGTTATGACCTTTGGAAATTCATCTATGTTTAGATTTTAAAATACATAAAATATGAGATCATTGTGTCCTCTCAATTTTGCAGAACAATGACACCCTGAAATTTTTTGTGCATGTCGAGGACTAGAGGATTAAAATTCATCTATTTAATATATCATGGGTCTCATTTTCGAACTCAAAAGTTACGACCTTTCAAATTTATCTTTTGTCTAAATTTGAAAATTCATAAAATATGAGATCATTTGACGGTTTATCCTCTCAAATTTAAAGAACTTTGAACTCACACTGACAAGAGTATACAGGAATCTAAACATGTGAAACTCAGTTTTAGAATTTAATTTGCACTCATCTGTGAGCACGTGAGAAACATTAATTTTCTCTACTTAAGTGTAAAAATGAGATTTATACATAATTACAGAGATTTATACATAATTACATACAAGCTTCAGTTCCAAACTTTATTACTCCGTATTACATTTGAAAATTAATATTGGTTCACCCATTAACTTCTTTGAGCCTATGAATCTATGATACATATATACCATACTAATGTACTCTTTAAGCATAACTTAAACTCGTTTTACCTCACCCTAGATATAAATGGTTCAGCTAATCAGCTCAAATATTGTCTCTAAACAACCCTTTGAGTCTTTGACTATTGTGTATAGCTAAATTTCAAGGACTAATACTATATGGATTAACTTCAAAATTGCACAGAAAAAAGTGTGATGACATTTAACACATACCATGGAATACCTTTACCATATAAAATTCATGAGACAATCTAGACTAACGAACATACATACTCAGGCCAAAAAAATGCATCACATAACAGAAATGAAAACATTTACGGGGTAAAGGAAAATGATAACTTTTAAAAGATTAGGTTACCACTACCATAGCTGCATATATTGAACTATCAGACATAAACGTTTTCACATTAATATTTAGCACCATATACTACAATTAATACCCGAACAAGCTTGTAGAGAATGGGTTCAACAGTTTCCTGATGCAAACTCGGGCTATCCACAACTTTATCTTCACCAATTGTCTCCACTGCAAACATTGATTCCATGGGCAATCCAGTATAGGCAACTGAAAGGCACAAAACCAAAAACAAAATTAGCATATATTAAGCTCCAATTTGTGGATGAAATGAAAGCCCCAATTTACACAAAATTATGCGCAAGTACTTACACAATCCCCTCAACATAGAGTACACATAACAATAATGTTTATTGAGTAACACGACATTAAACGGACCAAGAAGCTGCAATCACACCTCAACGAGGCTACTATCCATGTTGCTTGTCTATCCAGAACCAGATGGTAGAAGTCTCCCGAGTATGGAATATGAAAACGACGTGGAACAATTGATTGACAGCTGCTTCTCGAATGTCGACGAAGGGATGAGCAGAAGAGTATAGAACGGTTTCGTTTTCAATTGAAAATATTAACCGATGAAATTAAGAGGGAATTTATTTTATTTTTATCTAATCGGCGATTGGATTTTGCCTTGTGTCAGCGACTCGGAATGTGCTTCTCCGCTGCGCTGGGCCTACCATATTAGTCCCGGAATCGAAATGCATTATGAATTTGGGCATCAGAGCGCGCGTGGAATCCATTGTGCTCATCTTGCATGCGTCCTAAACTGGAGCATAACGCGGGAGCATAAAAAGTACTCTCTCCGTATCAAATTAAATTGACTCACTTTCCCTTTTGGAACGTATCAAAATAAATATCCCATTTTCATTTTTGGAAATAAACTCACCCAAAAGCAGTTACAGTACCGCTACAGTACTAAAAATCTCCTATTTTACATATATTTGCCTTAAACTACGTGAAAAAGCATACGGGTCAATTAATTTGATACGGAGGGAGTACTACCTCTGCCCCAATGATTTTATTTGAACTCTAATTTATTAGTCTGATCTAATATGTTTAAATTTGGTCTGGTTTAGTATGAATCCCTTTAGTCTGGTTTAGTAACTTTATGATCTTTGTATATTTTATAACTATGAAAGTCAAATTTGATTCGATTTGGCCTGTTTAAATCTAGTTTAGTCTATTTGAGTCTGGTCTGGTTTGGTCTGTGACTAAAACAGTCCAAGTAAAAATATCCCAACATTGGGACAAATAAAAGTAGCACGGTTATTAAAAAAATAATTTATGTGATTAATATTGATAAAATAAAAGTAAAAATGAAGTAAGAACGATTTAGAACCACACAAATCTTATCAAATTTAGTATGAGAGAATCTTATTGGGACGGATCGAAAAAGAAAGATGGGACAATCTTAGTGTGCCAAGTAGAATAATAGAATACTCCGTTTGAATTAATTTTTCATAATTTAAGTCATATAAACTTCTCAAAAACTACTTCTAGAAATAATTTAGGATTTTTTATTTGGATAAATTTCAATTCGAGACCAGACTTAAACAGATCATATCAGACAAGACCAGGCTTCCATGGTTATAAGATACACAGAGATCAGACATTTACCAGACCAGAACAGACCAGACTTAAACACACTTGGGAGTATTTCTAAACTTTCACTTAATCACTTTACTATCTATTTTCCACTTCTTCAAAGAATAGTAGTTCAAACATTTCTTAAGAGTATTTTTGAAATAATTCTACTTTCGCTCCTTTAAGTAGAATCACAATCATATTTGGAGTCCATTTGATAACACTCAAATTGATTGAATCGGCTGATTCTGCTGAAATTTATAAAGTTCTGATTTATGGGGGAGTAAAATATTTATTACTCCCTCCGTCCCAAAAAGGTTGGCCAAATTTCCTTTTTTGGATGTCTAGAAAAGATTTGTCATTTCTATTTAAAGTAAGGAATATGGGGCTAAACTTAATTCTCTTTTCTCTACACAAATTTCAACCACACAGTTTTTACTTTATTAATCAACATGAAAATCAACTTTGGCCAACCTTTTTGGGATGGAGGAAGTATTAATTAAATAAAGAAAACATTATATGAACAATAGCTAATTGGAGATAAATAACTCCAACTGAGGAAGTAGTCCAGCTCAACTGGTCGCCGACTCACTCTCCCATATGGGAGGTCCTAAGTTCAATTCTCAATGAAGTGAGGTTTATCTCAGTTTACCTCAGGCCCCCCTGACCCCCCCCCCCCCCCCTTGACCCCCCTCAGGGTAAAAATAAAATAAAAAAATAACTTCAACTTTACTTTCTCTTATTATTACACATTTCGCCGCGTCAAATCAAAAATTATGCGTTTGGTAAAAAGTTCGTTGGTAAGCCCATTGAGCCAAAAAACAGGGTCATCAAATGAGCTCCTAGTTTTAGAAATTGGTCTCACTCAATTTATAAAATCGACTTTTAGAAGTCATTTGGAGAACTTTGAAATAATTATCCACTTCCAAGTTCCACCCACATATTACTCCGTATAATATATGTTTCTGCTCTCTTGAGAAACATATATGAGTGTTGCACGGAGAATAGGGTATAATAACTGGTTTGTAGTAGATTGGGTTGGCCACCAGGGTGGGATTGCTCTCTTGTGGAGAGATGGAGTGGAAGTGGAGGTTATTGGTTCATCAAGCAACTACCTTGATGCAAGTGTCAGGCTGGAAGCAGAGGACTTCCCTGGAGGTTTACTGGCTTTTATGGTTTTCCGGGCATAGCTTGGAGGAAGGATTCCTGGAATCTACTACGTCACCTTGTTTCACTATCTTTACTTTCATTTCTTATCATGGGGGACTTTAACGATATCATGTTCCATGGTGAAAAGAGAGGTAGCATACCTAATCCGCGTTGGCTCTTACAAGACTTTCGTGAGGCTGTCTCGGCAAACGGTTTGCTAAATTTTTCATTTGATATATACCAATTCACTTGGGAAAGAAGAAGAGGTAATAGTAGATGGTTCCAAAAGAGAAATTGGATCGGATTTTGGTTTCACCTAGCTGGGAGGAACGATTTCCAGGAGCAAAGGCAGTCTCGGTTGAAGGGACATTGAGTGATCATTTAGGCCTCTACATAAAGCTTGGCCCGAGATTGAGATATAATCGAAATAGACGATTTAAATTTGAAAATTTGTGGCTACAGGAGGAGGATTGTAGGGAAGTTGTTGAAAGGAGCTGGGGCATGAGTAGAGGGCTTGGCCTGGCAAATCAGATCAAACTATGTGGTGAGGCTGTAGGTAGCTGGGGAGGAAAGGAAAAAGGGAATGAGAGGGACGATTGAGTTTCGTAAAAAGGGCTGCGATTTCTAAGAGGGAGAATTGATAGTTTTAGTTTGAGTGAGTTTGGAAAAGTAAAAGGGGAATATGTAGAATTACTTGACAAACAAAATTGCTTTTGGAGACAGAGGGCTAAATAGTTTTGGCTGAGGAAAGGAGACATGAATACGAGATTCTTTCATAACTCGGTGAAAACAAAGGAGACGAAGGAACCAAAAAGAGGGTTGTAAAGTGCCAAGGGGGAGATTGGAGAAGGAGAGGACAGAAGTGGGCAGGATGTCGGTGGAGTATTTTTCTAACATTTTTACTTCTTTGCAGGGAAATATGGATACAGTCCTGTTCATTGTTGATCATTTGGTCTCGGATGATCAGAATTAGTACCTTTTGAGGCCTATTATAGAACAAGAGGTTAGAGAGGGTTTTTCCAGCACTTTTGGGAGGTGGTGGGGCCCGAAGTGGTAGATTTCTGCAAGCAAACTTTCCTTACAGGTAAGCTCCCTGAAGCAGTGAATCATACACATATAGTCTTCATCCTTAAAAAGGATAAGCCTGAGACAGTAGCCGATTGGAGACCTATTTCATTGTGTAACGTTGTTTATAAAATTTTCTCCAAAGTGTTGGCTAATAGAATGAAACATATGTTTGATGGGCTTATTTCTCAGAATCAAAGTGCGTTTATTCCTAGTCGATTGATAGTTGATAATATAATGAAAACTTTCGAAACCCACCACTTTCTTAAGAATAAAAGGCAGGGTGAGGACGAGTATGTGGCACTAAAACTTGATATGAGTAAAGCATATGACCGGGTTGAATGAGGTTTTCTAGAATGCATGCTTTTAAGACTAGGCTTTGCATCTAAGAATATGAAGAAGCGTCAAGTCACATGATTAATTATCATAAATCTACCCTTTATTTCAGTGTGAATGTTGTTGGGGATGTTCGGGAGGGCCTTAAGGAAATGCTAGGAGTAGGGCCCATGGAGGCCGGGGCAAGATACCTCGGTCTACCTTCCCTTGTTGGCACAAATAGGAGGGAGGTTTTGGGGTTCATAAAGGAACGAGTTATTAAGCGAATAAATGGGTGGAATCACACATTTCTATCTAAAGCACGTAGAGAAGTACTTTTGAAAACCGTTGTCCAAGCCATGACTAATTATGCATTGAACGTTTTTCTGCTTCCTTGTGATATGTGCATGAAACTAGAATGAGTCAAGAATGGATTTTGGCGGACAGGTGCATCAGGAAGAGGCATTCGTTGGAAGGATTGGGCTGGGATGAGTTTTCCGAAGAAAAAGGGGGGAATGGGATTTAAAAGGATGTGGGAATTTAACCTGCCAATGCTCGGAAAACAAGCTTGGGGGATCTTTAAGCACACTACAAGAAAAGTTCACATAGACCGCACATAGACCAATTTTTTGTTTGCGATGGCCGCATAACTGTCGTTAAAAACACCACAAACTACACATTTTTTTATTTACCACATACAAAACTGTGGTAAAAGGTCAGAGATGACAAGTTTTAACCGTGGCCAATGTTTTTACCACGGCTGTTGTGGCGACGCACGTAAAACTGACGCAAAACTGTCGTAAATGCTCCTCCTTATGTTTTTACGACAGTTTTGCGACAGTTTTACATGCGTCGGCACAACAGCCGTGGTAAAAACATTGGTCACTGTTAAAAACTGTCGTCTCTAAGCTTTTACCACATTTTGTGTGTGGTAAATAAAAAAATGTGTGGTTGATGGTGTTTTTAACGACAGTTATGCTGGTATCGCAAACAAAAATTTGTGTGTCCATGTGCAGTCTATATGCACTTTTCTTGTAGTGCTGCCGGATTCCATAGTTGCCAGAGGTTTAAAGGCAAGGTATTATCCCCGTTCTTCCTTCATAGAGGCTAAAATTGGGCACAACCCATCATTTGTATGGAGAAGCATTTTTGAAACACAATCTCTTATAAAACAAGGGTTCATGTGGAGAGTGGGGGTGAATCAATTAATGTTTGTCATGATCCTTGGTTAGCTTGTCCTCATAACCCGAAAGTGGAGTCTGTTGTAATTGAGGAGTTGGAAAATTGTACAAGCTTATTACATGCAGAAGGAGCAGCCTGGGACATTGGTATTCTTACTGATTTGTTCAATAGCAAGTGTGTGCAGGCTGCCTCCCTACGGCTAGCAAGTGAGCGGCTAAGCGGGTGGGTTGTTCTCTACTATGTCCCACGTGTTCTTCGAGGGAGGAGAACTTGCTTCATACATTGAGGTTCTGCCCTGTAGCGCAGCAGGTATGGAGCATGAGGAAATGGAGCTTTGCAGTAGCAGCGGATCTAATTTTTATGGACTGGATTGAGAGTAAAAGGCTTGCCATAGATAATACTGATAAATCAAACTGGACTTGCCAAAAAGGGCTTCCAGTTTATGAATTTAAACTAAAGTAAAAGTTATACTATGTATTAATTACAATAAATATGAATCCGTTATAATTCATTAAAGAGTAAAATAAATTTTTGTTGTCCAAGAAGTGAAAAAAAATTGGTGCTCGTATCCCTTATTAAGGAGCAACAATTTTTCTTGAACATGTTATTTGTACACACTCATACACATGTCGTTGAGAGGCCTCGGTGAGAGGTTTTTAATGTCTATGAATAGCCTGTTCACAGACAAAACACATTTTGTTTATGAGAATGTGAACATGTTATTCATAGACAAAAGAAAAATCATTACCACATGTCCACATGACTAAGGGTATGTACAAATGACTTTTTATATTATTAAAATGGAATTTGGTTCTTATACGAAAACGCATCAAACATAACCAATCAAACATGCAAATATATGTGTTAGCCACCAACTCTCAATTGATCACGAAGGTGTGTTTAGTTTTTTGTATTAAGTCATATCTCCATTAAGATTTTTATTTAAATTAAGATGTTTGGTTGGATTAAATATTATTTTTTTGGTAAACTCAAGCGCAACAGCATCTATCTTTCATTCATAATTAAGCGAGGTTGAGAAATCTCAAGAAAGTCATACAATAAATGACACGACAAAGTAGGATCACCACTAGAGATAAAATGAATACCAAGAGGTAAACTATGACCAAAGCCAGCTAAATAGTCAGCAGCCCGATCGCGTTCCCGATAAATATGTTCAAACCTTAATAATCCAGTCTCGATCCAACAGCTCCCGAAAATTGAGGACCTTAGAAGAGCACTGGTGCGTGATCTCACTGACTCTCAACAGAATCTGGATTGTAGCTTGCGAGTCCAGTTGCAGTCGTACCTTCCTATATCCTTTCTCTCAAACCAACTGCAACCCTGTTACATCAGCTCTCAATTCAGGCCTAGTGATCAAGCAGATTCCCAGATTCATGTTATAAGTTACCAAGCAACGACCATCACCATCCCAGAACTTAACTCCTGCAGCTGTTTGTCCTGTCTCAGGAATAACAGACATGTCGGTATTAAGAGCAACCCACTCGTCCCTGCAGATAGACGATCGGCCTAGCGGGCTTGTAGTGAAGTGTATTGTGATAGACTCTTATTATTATTGAATAAGACACGACCCACTTACTAGATATCCCTACTTTTTTGTTTGTTGTTTGTGCTTACTCTTCGCTCATAGCCCACCAAATTTTTCACTCAAAACCCAAAGGAAGGTGTTGAGCCTTTGGAATAAACCTCAATAAGACCACTACAAGAAAGCAAAGAACAAAGTTTCGTAGGGGTTGAGCATCTTAGTGGGGATGTCTATTCTTTAGAATGCACAGCCACGTAAATAAAAATGGCAGGGAAGTAAAAACATCGCCTTTAACGGAGTACTGCATATGTCGTAGAGTTGAAAAATTACAAATGTTGTTGAGCCGGAACAGAAAAAACCCACAGCCGCTACCTCACTCTTGCCTTCAGCAAGGCTCCCAAGCAACATGACTCGGCAAACATTTTTTTTTTTGCGAAAACTCTTGGGGCCAAGTGATAAAGCTTCGCAACAATCGTAAAATATGTGATAGATTTAAAAAAGGCACATCAAATTCCTTTTCCCATGCTTCCTTCGTATCGATCTGCCTGAAACTTTTTGCCATCTTTGAACTATTTTTCTAAAATCTATATTTGTGTTGAATTATTTGGATGGATTAGATGAAAAGAAAATTTATGTAGGGGCAATTAAAGATGCAAGGCATATCTATGATATTAAATGGAGACGAAGTTTTATTTCAAATGTTTGTGGATCCACCCCAGCTCCACAAACTATTGATATTAGTGACATGTCCATTTTATATGGGGAACAATCTATTTCCCCATTAAAGATGCTCTCAGTAATTTTTTTATAACGTATTGAAATCCAATGGGTTGTGGTAAGAGTTTTGGTGGAATGGTTCATGTTAACGTTGCACAAGACTACATTGAAATCCATCCAAATGAAATATACAGAATTGTTAAGAACATGTGAATTTTAATAGACTCCACAATAATCCAATTTGAGAACACCCAAGTCCTATTTACTAATAGAAATATTTTCCATTTTTTTAGAAAATTGAAAACTAAAAGAGAAAACCAGAAAACGTGTTTACAAAAAATATTGTTGAAAAACTAGATAAAGGAAAAAAAGAAAATTTCGTTTACCAAAAAAAAAAAAATATGTCTCTGTTTTCCTTAATGGATTGAAGGAGCGGCTTTTACTAGTTTCCCAATTTGGAAAGCGCGGACGATGCAGTGCCGCTGCAATGAATTTGAATACTTATGCTTAGTGTAGGATTCGGTCCCGCTCCAGTGTCAGTTGCAATCCAGTCCAATCATTGACCCAGTGGTCTATGTCTGGTTCGATTGACAGTCAAGCAATCATGGTCCAGTCCGATCAACGATCCGGCGGTCCCGATCTACGACCAGGCGTTCCTTGTCCGATCTACGACCCAACAACCCCTTTTCGGCCCGATGGTCCTTGTCCAAACCGATCCATGACCAGGCAATACTTGTTCAGTCCGATCAACAGCCAAGCAGTCGCGATCGAATCTGGTATAGTCAACTACTCGTCGGTCCCCATCCATTTCAGTCAATGACACAACGGCTCCTGTCATGTCCAATCGACTGCCCGACTATCCCCATCCTATCTGATGAACGATTTGGCAGTCCCCATCCTGTCTAGCAAATGACCCAACCATCTGTGTTCGGTTCAATTAAAAAAACAATCCCAAACCAATCCCATAAATAACCTGACGGTCCCTGTCCGGGTAGATTAATGACCCGGTGGTTCAGTCTCGATTTTCTGAAATCATATTTTTTTTAAGTGAAGAGTTAAAAAACCATTAAGTTGTCAATCAATAGGAAAATGAGAAAAGATTTCATCAAACTAACTATTGAAATGGATCAAGACCGGCCCATTTCAATTCTGACTTTCAATCTTGTGATCGATCAAGAACCGGGTAAAATGTATGAACATATTTTCATGTTTAAAAATGGAAAACTTACAAATGAAAAACGAAAAATTGAATATAAAAAAAAAATAAATGATCACATAAAATTGAAGGAAAGCAAAAATAATTGAAAAGTATATCCATTAGTAACTAGGTCATCAAATCCTTATGGAAATATGTAGTCCATTTGGAGACACCCATAAGTCAGTTTGGATGTTTTTACTTTAATTGCAATTTGTTCATCTGGTCTGATCTGGGGCAAATTACACAATCTATCTATATATAAAAAGAGGCGGAAACCAGCCCAATTTTCCCGCTCATAAATGTCAGAATCATGGGCAAAAGTGATATTCCGCTGCAAGTTAACCAAGGGTCGGATGGTCATTCTGTATTGTATGTCCATTTTCACAGAATGACCCGTACTGACCGTTGGGTGCTTGGTTTACTCTTATTCAAAAATTCAAAATTATACTTCGTATTGCTATGTCTTGGCAGAGCATCTGGAGGATACAAATCTTTGGGCGTGGAGGAGGCTCAGCTTTAAAAACAACTAAACAACCCTTCACAACTTTCATGATTCTATTTCTCCATTATCCTTCAAACCATCATTTTCAAGAGATGCACAAGATAGCAAATCACAGCTCAAGAACATGCCTAACATTCTTCAAGAAAACCTAAAGCATACATCTCCTATTCCTAGCACATTGCATTTCTTCTCATTTGCTAAACACACAAAACCATGTTCAATCTCTCTATAGTTTGAAAAAACATTTTTCAAAGGGAACGTGTGAAAAGTAAAACCATAATCTACCACCCAATCTGATTTACCCAAAGAATCAGATATCACATAACTCAAATAGTCATAATCAGGCATATTACTCATCATAAAAATTAAAAACATCACATAAATCATCTTCACACGTAGTCAAGTTAGCATGTTCACTATGCTCATTTTTCCTAGATTTAGGACAATCTTTTATGAAATGACCAGATTCGTGACAATAATAGCAACGCCTCAAATTAGACCTATACTTAGATCTATGTCGTCTACTATTATCTCTACCCTTACAGTACTAATAATGATGACTTTCTCCACTTTGAGGCTTGATGAGGTAATTGATTTCCCAACTTTAATGCCTCTTTTTCATTATCTTCAACTTGAATCTTAAACTGATCAACTTATGTGCACTTTTAATCTTTTACCTCTTTCTGTAGTAACTTGTAACCAGACGGGATAGAAAAATCCTTGAAGATTAGAGTAAGATACAATGCTTCAAATTTGGACCAAAACTGCTCTAGCATCTTCTTTTGAGTATTTGAACCTAAACGGCCAAACAGAAAAAATATACGATAAAGCCAAACATAAATGTGAAACGCTTAGGTAATATTGCAACAACTTAAAGCTCAAAAGTTTAGCAACATACCTAACATGAATTCAAACATAGTTGCTCCTTATCCCGAAAAGCATAAACCTAGCTCCAAACTGCTTAAACACATCCTGCAATGAACAATTATGAATTATACAAAAGATATCCAAAAAGACTCCATGCCAATTTGTTCTTAAAAAATAATCCAAACATATCCAAAAAAATCCAAAGAGGAAGATAGTTCGGAAGTCTCTCCGATGAAGGTCATGAGGCACTCTTCCAATTTTTTAAAAAAAAAAATCGGGCACTTTTGAAAATAGAAGTTATAGTTCATCGTCTTCCTCTAGTGTTTTCTAATTAACGGCATCAGAAGTCGGACCCTCCTGCGACAACAAAATTTAAACATATGACCTACTTTGTTAAAAAATGAAACACATAACTCTATCTGAACACATGCCAAACTACATGTACCTTTTGTGCCTTTTTTATTTCTTATTTTACTAATATACGGGTCATTTATATCATCTATGTTTGATAATCGACGAGTTTGTATACATACCTTTTCATACACCTAAAGTTACATTTTATCTCCATCTATTTTGGTCTTTCATTAAAAACATAAACAATTACATATTTATGACTAAAATAAAAACTATTTACAAGACTGTGACCTCTTAAATGTAGTGACTAACTATGAAGCACGAATACTTCACTAGCTTAGGGTACCGTATTGGCGTATCGGAAACGTTTCTGTATCAGATACTCTAGGATACCCGTACTGTACGTTCCCGGGCTGTATATGTAATTTATTTAAAGTTTCCAACTTTTTGGTAATTATTTTAAAGTTTCGGATACCTGTATCCTGACGGTTACACGTATTAACTTTTTTATATATAAAAAACACCCAAAATTTATGATAAAATTCTTAAAAAATGAATAAGGTTTACCTTGTTTTAATCTCGCACACAACTAAGTATATGAACGATAAGTAAATGTGGGGTGTTGATGGAGATGTGATGAGTCCCAAGTGAGGTAAAGGTCTAGAGGGGGGGTGAATAGACTTTTAAATCTTTTCAATTTTCAGTCCTTTTTTCTCTTAACAGAATGAGTTCCAATATCTTTTGGGAGATATTGAAACATGCAGCGGAAGTCTTGACCTCAAAAGTGAGACACTTTATAGAAACAAAGGTTATGACCCTTTTAGTTGTGAGGAGATGGATGAAACACTGGTCAAATGTGTTTGCCAGAATCAGCTGACTCAAGAAGCTGGCTGCAAAACCTGAAGGAGCTGGCTGCCAGAATTTGGAGCTGATTGCCAAAACCTGTAGGAGCAGGCTGCCGAAAATAGTTGTTGCTTCAAAGGTTAAGATATAGCAATGAACTATACTCTAACACAATAATAGGCTTTAGAACAGGTCTTGACACATAAGTATGAAGAATTTAGACCTATAAAAATAGATGACTTTGATGACCAGATAACAAAGGGTTGACTCACAGTGGACTGAAAATGTTCACTATACAATTTTAGTGAGCAAGTTGTTTTCCTGTGAAGTTGTGAAGGTGAGTGAGAACTGAAATGTTTGTTGGGAGCAGAATATAAAAGGCGACACAAGATATATCCTAGTTCAGAAGTGGTGTAATCCTCCTACATCCCATTTCAAATGGATTTCCACTAAATGAATATCTCATTACATTTAGTGCCCAATCTACCCTTGGTCCAGGCGTAGATTGTGAGGTTTTTCACAAGGAATATCAATACCATTCCAAGCTACTCAGTCCTCTCAAGGGTTTTCAATAATGGCATTGGCTTGCCAAGAGTTACTCATGTCCTTGCCCTTCCTCACCTTCTGGATGTGAACACAAAGCTCTCTAGAATGTCTAACACTAGTCTAGTTTACATAGGTGTAAATCTAAACTACCAACTAATCTAAGCTCTATAGGTTTGTATGAATGGTAGCTAATCTAAGAGCATTAGATGAGTGGGGTGGTAGCCAAAGTAGTGAAGGAGAATCAGCTGGCTAGATGTGAGCTTGTAAAATTTGATTCCCTTCTATTCCACTTGGCTCCTCTCGGTTAGGAAATCAATCTTGACCGTTGTTTGAAGAAGAAGAGGGATATATTTTCTTCGTGTTTAGCTCGATCTGCTACTTGCGGACTGTATGAAGAAGAAGAGGGATATATTTTCTTCGTGTTTGGCCCGACTCTTCAAGTGTCAAGCTACGGTCAGACTTATTTGGACTAGGTAAGTATAATCATATAGCAGTTTATAAGATTTCTTAATATAATATATTGGGGAAGTTTTCGGGTCAAATGATAGATGGTACCTTAACTATTGGTAATGTTGCATTTTGGTACCTTAACTCTTAAATGAATCAAAACGGTACCTTAACTATACATAAGTGTTTCAAATTGAGATTTTCTTCAAATTTTTAACAAAAAAGTCCTTCGTGACGATCAAAATTTCATGTGCAGAGTCACCATATAGTGATCATATGGACAAAAATAAGGTAAAGTAGACCTTACGCATAAAATTCTGACCGCCTCGTGGAATTTTTTGGTCAAAAATTTGAAGAAAATCTCAATTTGAAACATTTATGTATAGTTAAGGTACCGTTTTGATTCATTTAAGAGTTAAGGTACCAAAATACAATATTACCAATAGTTGAGGTACCATTTATGCATTTAACCCGGAAGTTTTCATTTTCAACTTAGTCTTCAAGGAATTTAAGCTAATGTTTTCTTCACATTTGATTTTTTGGTTTTCAATATATTTCAGTTTGTAATGATTTCCCTTTGATTTGCAGGTCATATACAATTTGCAAATGTTTGCACCTGCATCATGCACACATATAATTGGATGCAATGAATGTAATGTTTAGGATTTTTCCGAGAGTGAATTACCTTTGGTCACTAACCATTCATTATAAAAGTTATTTACTTTTGGTTAACATTTATTTATTCAAATGTTAATCCTAACTAACCTTCACCTTCTTTACTTTCAGGCTTGAAATCCATTTGAAGTGCAAAACTAGCTAGAGTGTATAAGGTCTATATTATGGCATACTATGGGGCTTTGTTGAGATATGGGTTTGCTCTTTTATTTTCTGTAATGGTGGGCAGTGGGCGTATAAGCTGAGGTTCAGTTTCATTACTTTGTACATGTTTGATAATCGCTTTTTTCATGGAATATAACATGACATGATGAAAATATGATACCAAAGCTTGATTTGGTTAAATTAGTATATAACTTTTCAATTCTGCCATTATAGCATGCCACAAGAAATACACCTGATTTTCTTTAATAGCATTAAACAAAGCCACCTGGTTTTTCCTCTTTTTTAAATAGCATTAAAGAAACAAAATTGCCATTAGTGTCATGAGTACTCATTTCCGTTTTTATCCATTCAAGTGATAGGATTTTGTCTTTGATAGATTGGCCATATAATGAGCAACTCAGTTCACCTGAAATGGAAGATGGGTAATACTAATATTTAGGCTATTCTAGGTGGCCTCTCTAGACCTCATCTCATCAGTGGGGAATTAGGCCCAAAATTTGATGTGGCTGTTTTACCATACGTTTTTTGTTATTATGATTTTCATGATTGTTATGAGATTCAAAACGTTTTAAAATCTCTATCCCTGATGGCAGAATCTGATAACAAAGCTGATAGCAGAAATGGCAGAATCTGAGAACAAAGCTAATAGCAGAAGCTGAGAACAAAGCTTCTTGATCTGCCAATTTGAAAGGGAAAATTTCATTAGTAGGTATTCTGACTCCTATATTATTTAACCATATTTTCTTCACTTCCCGATTTATGCTCATTAAATGATACTTTCTGTAATTTAGTATATATTGTTCTATTTGGATTAACAAACGAAGTTTGTGATTTACACACAAAAGTTGAGAACTTTGACTTCTCAACAAGTTTAGTGTAGGGGGTGATTTTTTTTTGTTAGTGTAGCGAGATGAAATTTTTTTCCCTAGTATAGCGGAGCGAAATTTTTTCGCTATTGTAGGCCGTGTAGGGCTATGCGGCTATTTTTATTCAAAAAATGATATTAATTCATGCACATCCTGAACGACATTTAAATCTATTACATTCTAAGTTTAGGCGATGACAAAGACATCAACCAATACATTTTTAATAACTTCTACATTGTTTAACATCATGAATCGGTTATTGAATTGTAATTTTTGTCCACCAAGGAGGGTGTTCGTGAGTCATGACTCATGAGAAGTTTTCTTAATATTACAATAGTAGTATACTAATATGTATGAGATTGTTATTTTTAGAATAATATGCACCACACACACACACACACACACATATATATGGTGCATATTATATTTTAATATTTTTATTAATTTTATAATAATTTAGAGTTTATTATCCATGCAATAAATTATTTTTAGAAAGCAAGAAGTAAATGAATTATGTAATCTAATGTCTATAAATATTTATATTTTGGATTCATTTCACGTGATCTAAAAATTGTGTAATTAGTGTGTCTGGTATTTAATATTGTTTGATATATGTTTTACGAAATCCAGTACTTGTTATCTAATAAAGATAATTAAACATTACAAAACTAGGAATTCTTATATAATAAGTATCCTAAATCTTAAATAACGAGTTACTCTATTGTTTATTTGTTTAAGTTATGTAAATTATTTTAGATGTTTCTTCTTTTAAATCTCCAATTAAGTATTACATTATATAAGACTATATATATTAATTTTAAAAATTAAAAGTTAAGGGGGACGAATCTAATTAAATTATGAAAATTTTATGAAAATATTACATATATGGTAAAAAAAATTGAACGTCCAAGGGGGGCGGTCGCCCCCCGCACCCCCTAAATCCATCCCTGTTTTGCACGTTTGGTCTGCATGGAAGATTGATTGATATACTTTCAGCAAATTTGACTTCCCTTCAAATTTGGTGTGCAGGGCAGCATATACTTTTTGCACGTTTGGTCTGCATGGAAGATTGATATTCCGTTAAACCACAAATTTCAGAAAGCCCCCGAACATCCCACATTTTTATTGTATTATATTAGAAGATTACAAAATACCCAAAATTTACAAAATTTTTGAAAAAAACATCCCTAACCGGTTTTTCCAACATCGTCCAGATTTTTCCACTCCAGGAGTACTTGACGGGGTATTCCCGTGTTTTTTCATGTGTTGCCCATTTCTATATTTACCGATTTTCAGGTTGACTTGGCCAATTCAGGTCGGGTTTTGAAACAGTCTAATGCAAGAATGTTGTGATACATAGATAGATATGATATGTCATTCATGTATCCATGCTCTATAGCGTGCACCCATTTGTAATACGAAAATTGATATAACTCAATTGTAATTTGAAAATCACATCCCATGCATCACACAGGTGGAACCTAGTTCATTTCAATGTCAGTTCAATTTCAGAATTCATTTGTTCACTCCCAATTTCAATAACTCACTGCATTAAATTATTTACAATTTCAAAAGTACATTTGTTATCTTTCACAAATTAAATTATCCAATCATAGCGTTTGAATTGGGCATTTTTTTTATATATTGACTGCACGTTTAAGTTCTTACAAACAAATATCTCAACTACTTTGTTGCAAACAAAATACGATCATCCATAATACGATAGTATATCTGAAACAATATTTATCCATAAATAAAATGCTTTTGTTCAAGAGACTTTGATTTGAAAATGTTAGAGCAATTTCCAAACTCCAGAACAACAAGTAGATGTTAAAGAAGCCTGACATATACTCTCAACTCAATGTAAGCATTGATGGAAAACCGCCGCAACCTACAAATCAAAATTCAGCGAGTACAGTCAATGCAGAAGAAGACGCATCAATCATAAAGAAAACAATTGCATTTATGAAGAATATGAAAAACCCCAATGAAATGGAATAATCCAAAGGAGCCAACCAATCTCCAAACATTCAATTTTCGCATTGAATCAACAGTTCACACTCCATTCGTTGGAATGAGATCTTCAAGCAATTCTCATGCGCTAAAACAACGATTGGATAGAAAAACCATGATAATTTAAATCTTAAATGCTCAATAATCAGGAAATCCGTATGAATGTAGGAGACCTATGTAAACCCCGAAGAAATTGGAAAGTTTAAAGGGGCCAACGGATCTACCAAAGCTTTGTATTAGCACTGATTGAAACCCCTCTTGTTCCCACTAATTGGGTGGAGTTATGTTTAGAAAACAATGCTCAGCCTTCGAGTTTTATAAAATATCTAAAAAACTTGGTAGAATTCAGATCGAAGATCACGGCTTAATCCAACAATAGAGAAAGGTAATGAAAGTGGCGGACGGCTGCGCAGAACTGCAGATGATTGTGAGAGGAACCCGGGGTTTATATGGGCAGGCTATTTATTGGGCCGCTAGGGTTGAGGTCTAATATGGAGATTGAAAATGAGTTTAAGGTTGTTTTTACTTTGACTTTAATAAAAATACAGACCAAACCAGATCAGACCAGATCAGCAAATTACAATCAAAGTAAAAACATCCTAACTCTTACTCCCTCCGTCCCTGAAAATTCTTCTCACTTACCTTTTTGAATCGTCCAAGAAAATTCTTCTTGTTTCCCTTTTTGGAAAGGTTTGTGTGGTTATCATTCATTTACTTTTTTCTTACTCCACCACAATCATACATTTCCATTTTCTTAAAATCCGATCTAAGTCAAACTGGGAAGATTTTTTTGGGGTGGAAGGAGTATTTCTATAGTCTAGACGATCCAACAATATTTTTACTAAATATGCACTCACTAAGTAGTTTATTTATGTGACTTTTTCTTTAGAATAATGTTAATTAAATAAATAATTCTTAAAATAGTTTCGGATTAAACATAATTTTTAAGATGCTCCTGGAGTTAACAACAGTTAAGAAAACTCTCAACTTCTAGTGGCGGTTCTATAAGCTAATAAGCTACAACTCTGACTAGACAGCTTTTGTGTTCAGTTACCTAAGCCGCCCTTAGACTAACAGCTCTTGTGCAGTAAATGCCTGCATAGTCCATTCAATCCACAAGAAACAAAAAACCTGCTCTCAAAAAATCAACTACTCTTTATAGTCAATACACGTTTCTACAAAAACAAAACACATCCGAGACACAAAGCGAATCAAAGAAACTGCATTGCACCACAAAAATCTATCTAATCTATTAACTATATCTCTTATAACACACCGGGACAAAAATCTTGAAAGAATCTTACTTTCTCAGTACTTCCAAGCACTAAAATACGCGAAAAGGTCATCATCATCATCATCATCATCATTTTCACCCCAGTATCGCAAATGCTCCCACCCACGATGGGATAAAGGGGGTTGATGTACGGAGTTTTACCCCTGTACTAAAGCACAAAGAGGTTGTTTCCTGATGACTCATAGTGAAAAATACATCAAAAATTGCATGGACTAACTACAACTTCATAACAAAGAAGCGCAACCATTTTAATGAGTCATTTTGTTTTATTCCATCATATCTTTAAGTAAAAAAAAATAAGTTTTTGGCTCCAGCGCAAATGGTGAAAAAATAATAGGTGAAAACTCACAAACAAACAAATCATCTTATTATTAACTCTACGCTAAAGGGTGAAATAGAGCGATGTACCCTTCTGAATTGCTCAATTTGCCCCCCCCCCCCCCCCCCTCCCCGAACAAAAGAAAAACTCCAATTGGCACCATGAATTCGATAAAAAAATTCAAACTCAACTTTTTGTTGGCCACAATCCGGTCGCCGCCACATCACCCGATAGGTTCCAATTGTGCATGTGGCGTGGCAACTTAAATGATCGAATAAGCCCCTGGATCTGATTAAATTGTTGAATTCATCCCCTCAACTCTTTAAAAACGTCGAAATTACAAAAAATAGAAATAAAAAATGAAAATAGAATAAAATTATGTAAAAAATATAAAATATAAATATGAAATATTTATATTTTTTTGGTAAATTCAAAATAAATAAATAAAATATAAACTAAAGGGAATTAATTCTCATATATAATACGTAAAAATGACTTCATTATATTTATAATAAATAATATGAGTATGTAGTTACTATTTTTATATTTTAATTCTAATATATGAGTGATTTTATATCACTATAGATATAAAAAAGTGTAGTTAGTAACTTTGAAGAAAATAGTTACATAAAAGAGTACATTTATTTTTAGTCTATTTTTAAATAAATTTAAAAAAATGAAATGAGAAAATGAAAATGAATAATTTAAACATGATGCTTCGTATAAAATGTCAAACCAACAAAATAAAATTTGTGTTATATTACAAACCATTAGATATACTGCATACAATAAAAATTTAAATATAGTTAGTAAAAATACATTGTTTATTTCTTATAGCTAAAGAAATTTTTTAGCTTATATTTTATTTTTTATTTTGAATTTACCGCAAACGATAAATATTTCATATTAATATCTTTTATATTTTTGACATGGATTTTATTTATAATTTTTATTTATTTGTTTATTTATTATTTGTTATTTTATTTTTTCCTTCAAAACTTTGTCATTTTTTGGGGTTGAGGGGGTAAATTGAGCGATTCAGTCGGGTTCAGAGACTTATTTGACTTCTTAAGTTGCCATGCCACACGCACAGTTGGCACCTTACTAGGTGACGTGGTGGTGGCCAGATTGAAACATGCAAAAGTGAATTTTGGATCTTTTTATTGAATGTAGGGTGATAAATAGAACTTTTTTGGAAGCAAATTAAGATACCGGAAGATTACAGGACCTATTTGACCCTTTAACTCACTCTGCTATAGTGCTATGTCACGAAAAAAGCTAAAAGGTCAAATAGGCCCATCTGTATCAGTCATATAAGCTCAATTCAATCCCTGAACTAAAAAATGTCCAATTCACACCCTTAATCGACAAAAAAAAATCAAATTCCATTTTTAAGGTTAACCAACAGGTAAAAAAGGTCCAATTCGAAGGCCTAAACTATTAAAAAATGTCACAATTGCAGTAAATCAAAAATGAAAAACAGAAACAATAAAAAAACTAAAAAAGCGACCAATTGTTTACCTGTTGTTGAGGTTTATTCCTTCAACCCCCGGGTCCAACACGTAAGCCCAAGGATTTCGAATGGAGTATGTGATTAAACTAGCCCAACAAGCAGATGATATGGATTGGGAAAGCAGTAAGGTAGCGAGTAACTGACTAGGTATTATTATCTCTTAATAACTCCCTAATACAATACTTTTCGCTAAGGCTCCGTCGGCCGTTCGTCTTACAAGGCAGTAGAAGTGCTGCGAGTAAGAATGCTATAGCTAGAGTGCTAATAATAGAAAGTTGCCAACCCTTTACAATGAAATAAATGCTTCTATTTATACCCGCCAATGGGCAGGTGGCTATGCTGACGTGGAGGCCTGCGGACCGCTTGTGTCCCAACCACCAAATCTTCTGCATTAAATGCACTTCCCGCCAGAATCTAGGTTTCCCGCCTAAATAATGGGGACGTTCGTCCGCCAGGGGGTGAGCTGGGTCACTCCAAGTGACCCTCAAGAGACTTCGGCTGTTCGTCCCCTGACGGTCATGGGCCTGCCCAGGAGACGTTCGTCGTTATCCCTGATGGCCAGTGGTCCTGCCCCTTACCTCTGCACATACGTTCGTCGCGATGGGCCGTTTGAAACCTGGACCCCCCAATTCAGACGTTCGTCTCTTCCCAAGGGTCATGGGCCTGCGCCCAGCCTGGTCCTAGCATGACGTGCGTCCGATAGAAAAAAGGGGTTAATGGGCCGGACCTCAGCCTGGGCCATTATCCCAACACAAGTCCCCCACTTCTGATGTTCTGGGCATGCGCAGGACATAAGGAAGTATGGATGCCCCGAAATGGACGTTCGTGTCTTGATACTTGTGTTTTATTGCATCTGGCGGAAGCGTACGCTCGTGGTCATGGTGCTTAACAGCTGTCGACGGTTCAGGAAACGAGGTGACGGCTGCTGTAGCGACGGTGCATTTTCCGAGGAAATGCCATCATTACGCTTTCGTCCCACGCACAGCGCGTGAGACGGAATACGCTCCTTGCCACGTGTCCGTCCCTCGTTGGTCCCCCCCATTGGTGTCTCTCCTATAAATGCCGGGTTTTCCCTCTGGGTTAGGGTTCCCGATTTCTGCTCTCTTGCTTCCGAATTTCCGCAGCTCTTCAAGTCTTCTCCCGCTTTCAAGCTCGGCTAACCCCTTTCTAAGGTAACTTCCATCCTCTGCTTCTTTTCCTTGTCTTGAATTCTCGCCGAGATGGTTTCGATGGAGATCTCGTCAAGTTCTGGTTCGGGTTCATCGGGTTCCTCCACGGGCTCCTCTTCTGACTCCGGTTCACGCTCCTCGGGCGAGACTAGCACTTCCGGTAGTTCTGGCTCGGCCCCTACCGTGGGAACTGTTCAGGCCGGGGAAGCCCAAATTGGTGTTGTTAAAATTGTCCCTGGTGAGGAGGGTGTTGATTCGGGGGAACAAGACAATATGGCCCTCGATGTGGTGGACCCCGCGGCCGACGTCGGGGAACAGGAATCCGCTAGTGAGGACGGCCGTCCAGACGGATATGACTCTGGGGTCGAGGCCCAGGATGGTTCCGACATCGAAGTGTTTGATCTTGGGCTAAAGATAGATGTGGAGAGGCATCTATGCCCGATCAAGAATGTCCTCTGCCACGAGCAGATCTTCTCGCCGGTGGCCCTCAACAAACTGAAGGTGTTCTTCCCCCCTCCGTCCGTATACAGCCTTCGTGGCGCAACCCACGTGATGAGGAGACGCCCAGGGATGATTATGGTGCTTCTGGACTCAATCGAGGCTGGGCTGCGCTTCCCTCTTCATCCGTTCTTTGTGGAATTCTTCTGTTGTTACCAGATAGCCCCCGCACAACTCATGCCGAATTCCTACCGGTGGCTCTCCGCCTTCCTAGTCCGTTGCAAGGACAATGGGGTCACCGCCACTTTGGATCTGTTCCATTACTTCTACCGGCTCACCCCCCAAAATTCCAACGGTTTCCTGAGCATCGCAGCCCGTCCGAAGCGGAGGTTGTTCAGCGGGGCACCGAGTTCCATCCATGATTGGAAGAATCGGTTCTTCTTCGTGCGGTATGCGGATGCCCGTCTGCCACTACGGTGGGATGGCTATCCGCCCAAGATAGGGTCCCCGGAGCTGACCGACGATCTGGAGGAAGACATCAGGAAGATCTCGACGGGCGGCGTCCGGCCCTTAGATGACTTCCTAACTTTTGAGGCACTTGCCGCGGCAGGAATAGGTACCCGCCCATACTCTCGGGCATCTTCCCTCCTACGCTCGTCTCGGGGTACTGGGCGGTCCTGACCTCCGAGGTGAGTCATTCCTGACGCTCGTCCATCTAACACATTTCCTATTTTCCTTTCAGGTCTCCCCCCGACCCAAGAACAAATGAATCACGAGAAGCTCCTCAGGACGAGGAAAGGCAAAGGCGCTGCTGCTGATGCTGCCCTTGCCAAAGCCAAGACCGCCCAAACAGCAGATTCTAACTCCTCCGCCTCCCAGGCCGATCGTCGCACGGTGGAGGCGGAACAGCACCTCATCGCCACGGTGATGGCGCAGGGGTCCCAGGCCCCAATCCTTAATCCTGGCGTCCCCGAGGTTGTGGCACCTCTGCAGGCCGTCCATCCCCATGAGGGAGAGAAGGCGAAGGACAAGAAGTCCAAGAGGCCCCGGGGGGCTTCCTCTTCGGCCCCCGACGAGCAGGAGTTGATCCTTCCCTCCCTTGGGCGTCCGGCTCATGATGTCTGGCAGGAGATTGCCTCTCTGGTCGGCGTGGAAATGCCTCCCCGGACGTCTTCGGAGGCCTCTAATGCGGTTCTGGCCGCCGCTCTTCAGGTGAGACTTCGCCTCTCGTTGGGCGGCAGATTTCCGTATTCTGTTGAATTGAAGTCTCATCCTCTGTGTCTCTTTTGTAGGTTGGACTCTCTACGCTGCAGGCCGAGGCTGCTCGGGATGCCGATGCCCTTCAGGCCAAGAATAAGGCAGATGCGGCCCTGAAGAAGGCGAGAGAGGCCGCTCGTCTTCAGGAGAAGGAGCTGGCGGCCAAGGACAAAGAACTGCAGGCCGCCCTGAAAGTAGCCCGCGAGTCCTCCGCGAAGCTCGCGGTTCTGGATAAGGCCGGGTTCAAGCTCGTCCCAGCTCTCCCTGCTCCCAAGGACGAGGCCCCTGAATGGCTCGTCGATGATACCGGGTATCGTAACTCTGGGGCTTTCATGATCGCCGCCCAGAGGTATCTCGGCGGTGCTTTCGGCGATGTATTCGCCGCCGAGCTACAGAAGCGTGCGCCGAAGGACCGGCTCAAGTTCGGGGTCCAGGTCCTGGAGAGTGCCCCCCTGGCCGAGAAGTTCCTGTATGATGTTGGGGATAGCTCCTTTGTCATCGGCTACAACGAGGGGGTAAAGGCCACATTGCCGGTCTTCGCCGCTCTTCAAGGTCCCGGATTCGATCTGGCCCAGCACACCACGGACCCGGAGTTGATACGGGCGGTGGGCAAGCTGGAGAGGGACGCCCGGCGGGAAGAAGCCAAAGCCAGGGGTGAAGTTCCGGAGCCTCCGACCCCCGAGCCCGAGCCCGAAGAGGAAGAAGAGACCGTTCCTGGGGGGTCCCGGCCTGTTTCCCCAAATTTTGTTTAGTGTAGCCCGTAATTTCTTCATTTTGACTATGTACTTATCCGGCCAGTAGAGCCGAGGAATACACAACTTTTTGCCCCATCATTGTCTCAACGTTCATGAACCCTTTTTATTTCCTTCCTTCGTTGGTAGCTTTTCTGTTTTTCTTGGGGACGTTCATGTCCACAACTCGCCAATGCATCCCAATCTTTCGGGATACGAACGTGTGCCTGAGAGCACCACCCATGTGTACCGTCCCCAATGCCGTTCGTCGGAAGGAAGACGTGCGGGGATGCGACCGTATTCTTTCGAACCAGTTGATGGAGATGCCCGTCCCTTGGCTACTGGCATAACCATCCGTGGGGCCGTTCACGTCCATACTCCGTTCGTATCGGGATATGAACGTATGCTTGGGAGCACCGCCTATGTAATCATTCCCCATACGTACGGGTTGTGGCCGTAATCCCCCGGATCAGAGTTGGCGAAGACGCTCCTCCCGTGGCTTCTGGCATAACCATCCGAGTAGTGCGCGCCCAACTTAAATTTGGCGGGGCGACGTTCGTCTGTTCGACCAGGTGTGGAGATACGAATGCGCCTCTCCGAACAATGCCTTGATGGAGGAGTTCGCCGCTTCCGGAATAGCGTGACCTTTTACGCTTGCGCTTAAGCAGACATCCCTTTCGGACGTGTGTCTGACGTGAACATGGGGTGCTCATGTCTACGTGCGTCTGATGTGAACATGGCCTGTATGTACGCTCTCTGTTTGCCCCTTCTGGGGACGTTCGTGGTATCGAACCAGATTCCTTCGCAGTGACTGTGAGGTGATAACATCGAGGAGCCTTTAATACCGCGGTAGGTACCGGTATCCGGATGCCACGTGTCCCACCGTGACTGGCGCAACCCCGCGGTGCTGCCTATAAGTACCCAAGTCCTTGTGAATCCTCCATTTGCTCCATCTCTAGCTCTTGTGCTGCACAATCACTTCCTCTCTCTAGCTTTCTTTGGTATCGCTTCCGGTCCCAGCACCCATAGGTACCGAACGTCGTCATGTCTTTGTCCATATCAGGGTCCCAAACTATTGACGATGGGTGCTCTTCTGGTGATGACCTAGAGTTCTATGAGCGGGGTATGCCACCATGGCCCCCCCCGTCATCACCTGAGTTTTTCCTGCGTTCGTCGTCAGCGCCAGCGTCTCTTGAACGCCGACCGTCGGTTGATAAGCCAATGGTTCCTTCCCCCAAGGGGTTACGACGACCGGATTCTGCGCAACCCAATGCGCCATCTGCCCGGCTATGTGGTGGTCCACTTGGACTCTGTCATAGCCGGCCTCCTGTTTCCCCTTCATAGCTTCCACATAGAGCTTTTTAGGGGCCTCCGGGTGACACCCGCTCAGTTCGTCCCCGCTGCTTATAGGATCATCGCGGGTTTTATAATTAGGTGTCACAGCGTTAACGTGACCCCCACCGTGGACCTGCTTCAACACTTCTTCCGGTTATCTCTGTTCGGTCGTACGGGGTACTTAACCCTGATCGCGCGTCCGTCCATGGTCCTGTTTTCAAATAACGCCGGGAATCCGGACGGCTGGGAGGAACGGTTCTTCCTTGTCGAGGTGGGCTCCCCGATGCCATTCTCCGATAGGTGGAACGCCTACCCGGTGAAGTCCATCCCGCCGCCCATGACGGATGAGGAGCTCGGCTATGCCAAGCGCATAGCTAGTCTTGGGGTTCAGAACCTCCGGTCGCTGGTGGCCGAGCCTTTTAAGGCCCGGGCCGGATTAGGTGCGTCTATTTGTACTTGCATTGTCCTGTCATCTTCTAGTTGTTATGGTTCTGAACGTCTTGATTTTCTTCCTGTAGGAGTTTTCCCAACTATATCATCCATGGGGCGTACTCATATTACTTCGCATGCCCATGGCCGCGACAATCGGCATGAGGATAAGGGCAGGAAGCCGCTCGTCCCCAAGATTGAGCCTCGGGCGATCAGGAGACGGTCAGACGATGCGCCGGAGGCCGGGGCTTCCAAGAGGCCCCGCATCGATGGTACTGCCTCCAAGGCCATCATAGTGGCCGATGACTCCGACGGTGAGCCGGGAAGTCCCTTGAAGCGGAAGCCGTCCTCCCGGAACAAGCCCCCTGTTTCCCCTCCGGCCAATTCTGAGGTCCGTCGACTTAGAGATGAAGATGTCCACGCTGCCAAGGGCTCTGACGATGCGCCTCCAGAAACCAACGGGTCCTCCCTTGGCCTTATCGAATTCTCCGGGGTTGGCCCTCGTAAGGAGTCGATGATGCTCTTTGGTCAGACCGCGTCTTCGATCTGGTGCGGCCTCAACCTCAAGGTCCCTCAAGATTTCGCCGCCCAGGAGGCTCCTGAGGATCTCCTGGAATGTGGGCAGAGCACCCTTGACAAAGCCGGGCTGTATTTCCACAGGGCTCGGATGGCCTTCGAGCATCAAGGCAAGGAAATGGCTCGTGTGCGGGCTGAATGCGATGCCCTCTTGAGGAACGCCAAGGGCAGGGCCGGAACGCTTCAAGAGAAGGCCGATGCTTATGACAAGCTCGTCCAGGAGAGCATTTCCCAGAAAGAGCTCCTTAGGAAGCAGGAGGCCGAGCTTGTGGACCTTCGCAGCCGGCTGTGGGCTGTGGAACAGGCAAAGGTGGAAATCCGCCGTACGGGTGTGGATAATCATGTCCCCATCTATGAGGCCGATGTTTCCAAGATCAAGGAGTCTGGTTCCATTGAGTTCCAGAAGTCCAAGGCCTATACCGGTGCCATTCATACCATGGCCATGAGGTTCCTTCCGAGGCTCGTCGGTGAGTTCTTGGCCACTTGCCCGGACCCTTATCTGGATGGCGTCAAATTGCTCCAGGCCACTCCCACTGGGGAACGCTTCCTCGATGATCTTGCCGACGATACTTATCTTAAGGGTATGGTCGGCCTCGTGGCAGAGAATCTTCCGGTCTTCGAGCGTCACTTTGGGGCTCCTTTTGACCCTGCGGCAGCTGGCTTCGATTCCCTGATGGTAGACGCCCATAAGGGGGCCCTTGAACTGCTGAGGGAGCGTAAGGAGCGTGAAGAAGCTGAGGCCAGGGAAAAAGCCAAGCAGGTCCCCTTTACGGCCCCAACTCCTGACGCCGGCCAAACTTGACTCTCCGCTCATAGTCTGTACCTTACAATTATTTACACTGTAATTTTCATCACACATTGTACTTTCCGGTCATCAGTACCGAAGAATAAAATCATTGTTTGTTCCATGTTCGTCTAACATTCCTTGCTCCATTCCTCCTTCTTTTCTCTTTTTTTTTTTTTTTTTTTTTGGAGTCTTTTTATCAGTCTTTGTCCTTCCCTAGCTTCGTGGGTACTTGTCCCCTGGTTTCGCAGGAGACGTTCGCTATCCCCGCCTTGGGAAAAAACAGGTTTATCCACGTCGGGATTCCCTCTCTCCGTTCGTCCCCAGCCGCGAACTACTAGTCTTCTGGCTTCGCAGAAGGCTTTCGTTATGCGCTCGTCAGGAGGAGGAACTAGGCTTCGTTCGTCCTTGTCGTTGTCCTACTAATCTTCTTACTTCGAAGAAGACGTTCGGCCATCCAACGATCGCAAGGAGGTCACTGGTTTATCCACGTCGGGATTCCCTGCTTCGTCGTCCCATGCTCGTGGCCCTACTAGCCTTCTGCTTTGGCAGAAGGTGTTCATCGATCCACGGGAAATGGGAGGAACTGGTTTATCCTGCCGGGGTTCCCTTTTGTACGTCTAGCCTCCCCCACGTTCCTACTAACCTCCGCGTCGGGAGACGTTCGTCATACGTGGCGAAGGAAGATCAGGCATACCTCGTCAAGACTCCCTCTCTCACAGGAGTCGTATCTCCCCTTCTCCTCTTTTTTCTCTTTTTTTTTTTTTTAGGAGGAAATCGTTTCAATAGCACTTCGGCTTTTAATCTCTCTATAGGAGGTGAAGAACAGAAGTAATCTTTTTAATATAGAGAAGACGATCGGCGGTGTTACATGGTACTTCGACCAAAATATTACAACGATCTATCTCTAATTATTGGTAGAACTTCCTCAGGTGTTCGACGTTCCAGATCCCCGCGTGGTTCCCTTCCAAGGTGTGGAGGAGGAACGTCCCCTGGTTGTATCTTCTTATGACCTTGTACGGCCCTTCCCAGTTTTTGGCCATCTTGCCACCTTCGAGTGGCCTGCTCTTCTCTCTCTTTCTGAGTACGAGGTCCCCCGCCTCAATTTCGCGGATCTTCACCGCCTTGTTGAAGTATCTTTGGGTGGCTCGGTGATATTCCTCCATGCGACGAGCTGCTAGGTCTCTTCGTTCCTCAATGAAATGGAGCTCCGCTCGTAGGCTTGCCTCGTTGTCCTCCGGCTGGAAGTGTTTTGTGCGATGTGTGGGCACTAGCACCTCAGTTGGCACCTTGGCCTGGAATCCGTATGCCAAAGCAAAAGGCGTCTCGCCGGTTGCTGTCCTCGGGGTTGTTCTGTACGTCCAGAGTACGTAATTGAGCTGCTCCGGCCAGGTGGACGTGTAATCTTCCAATTTCCTTTTAATCCCGTCCATGATGGTCCGGTTCATGTTCTCCACCTGGCCGTTGGCCTGTGGGTAGGCCACCGAGGCCTTAGAGTGCCTGATGCCCCACTTTGCCAGGTATGCCTCAAATCCTCTGCCGACGAACTGCCGGCCATTGTCGGTGATGACCTGTTCTGGAATCCCGAAGCGGCATATAACATTCTGCCAGAGGAACTTCTGACATTGATATTCGGTGATGGAGGTCAGCGGCTCGGCCTCTACCCACTTTGTAAAGTAGTCAATGGCCACAATGACAAACTTCCTCCCGCCGGTCGTCGTCGGGAGAGGGCCCAGTAGATCTATGCCCCACCTGGCGAAGGGTAATGCAATCGTCATCGGAGTGTAGAAGCTTGCCGGCCGCCCGGGGACGGGAGCATATTGCTGACATACCGCACACTTCCGAGTGTGGTTGAAACAGTCCTGCTGGATGGTCGGCCAGTAATACCCCTGCAAGATGATCTTCCGAGCCAAAGTACGAGGGCCCTGGTGACTGGAACAGATGCCTTCGTGTATCTCTTCAACGACGGCCGCTGCCAAGCTCGGTGGGAGACACCTCAAGTACGGCCCTCCGAACGTCTTCTTGTAGAGTTGTCCATCAATGAGTTCGAAGTTGGGGGCCCTCCTCTTTATCCATGCTGCTCGTCCGGAGCTGCCATCATCCTCAGGCTCGGGGAGCGTCCCATCCCTGAGGTAGTCCGCGATCTCCTTCGACCAATTAGGTTCGGCGATGGAGATGGTTTCTACCCGGATGACGTCCGTTGCCGGTGTCGGGAGTGTCTCTTGCCTGACGAAGCCCCTGATGTGCCGGGGGATGCTCGTCGAGGGGTCATCGGTCGTGGGATTGCCTAACTTGGATAGTATATCAGCTTCGGCGTTCTCCACCCGCGATACCTGCTCGATTATCACCTGTTCGAACTGCGCGGTTTGTTCCTCCGCGAGCTCCTTGTAGGTCCTCATCCTCTCTTCCCTGGTCTCGGCCGTCCCATTCATCTGGGTTACTACCAGTTGACTGTCCATCCTTACCTTGAGACGAGCTGCGCCGAGTGCCTTGGCACACTTCAGTCCCGCAATCAGCGCCTCGTATTCAGCCTCGTTATTGGTGACTTTGAATTCAAATTTCATGGAGTAGTAGGCCTTGAAACCCTCAGGTGAGGTAATCACTGCTCCCCCGCCACAACCTTTTGCACTCGAGGCCCCATCGGTGTACATCTCCCACCAGTTGTTGAAATCATTGTTGCCTTGGGGATCGTCCTCGGTGCGCGCAGTGCATTCGGCAATGAAGTCTGCCAGTGCCTGCCCCTTGATCGTCGGCCTCGGTTTGAACTCAATGTTGTATTGGCCGATCATCAGGGACCATTTGGTTATCCTCCCGCTGGCCATGGGGTTCCGGAGGATCGTGGCGAGAGGCTGTGTCGTGTATACGATCACTGGGTGTGCCTGGAAGTACGGTGTCAGGCGTTTGATGGATGCTATCAAGGCGAGGATCGTCTTCTCCATCAGCGTGTATCTGGTCTTCGGGCCGTTTAGTGCCTTGCTCACGAAATAGATCGGTCGCTGAACGCCCTCTGCCTCCTTGAGTAGCACAGCACTCACAGCCAAGTCTGCCACCGCCAAGTACATGTATAGCTGCTCCCCGGGGTCCGCCTTGGTGAGGACGAGCGGAGAAGAGAGGTATATCTTGAAGTCGTCGAAGGCAGCCTGGCACTCTGGTGTCCACTCAAAAGGATTTGCCTTCTTCATGATCTGAAAGAAAGGAATGGCCTTATCTGCTAGTTTTGACATGAATCGGCTCAGGGCTGCCAGTCTCCCGGTGAGGCGCTGCACATCCTTCAGGTTCTTCGGGGCCTCCATGTCAACTATTGCCTTTACCTTCTCTGGGTTAGGCTCGATTCCCCGCTCACTCATCATGTAGCCGAGGAATTTGCCGCCCTTGACGGCAAAGGCACACTTCTTTGGGTTTAGCCTCATGCTAGCCCCCTCCATGATGGTGAAGATCCTCTCCATATCCCGGACGTGGTCTTCCCTCTTCTTGCTTTTGATTAGGATGTCATCTACGTAAGCTTCCATTGTTTTTCCTAGTACGTCTTTGAACAACATCCCGATCATTCTCTGGAAGGTGGCCATGGCATTCCTCAGGCCGAACGGCATGACCACGTAACAGTACACGCCCTCCGCTGTGACGAACGCCGTTTTTTCTGCATCATCAGGATGCATGAACACCTGGTGTGTTGGTCCCGTTAAATATGGTAACCAGTCTAGAGGGGGGGGGGGGGTGAATAGACTGGTTGGTTTTTCAAATTTTCTCTAAGTCCGAAGTGACTTATCAGAGAAGGTCTGATTCTGATGACAGAGAAAGGCTGGTTCTGATATCAGAACTGGCCTTGGCAGCGGATTCTGATCTGTCCGGGTAGCCTCAGAAAAATACTAAGGCAAATGCCTTTCTGATAACTCTGAAAACAAGATCTGCTGAACACAGATTCCAAGTCTTAGAGTTAATCAGTTAATATCCTAAGTGCTGAAATATAAATTGCAGTAAAGTAAATGACACCGGATATTTTATAGTGGTTCAAGGAACAACTCGTTCCTCTAGTCCACTGTTCCACTAGCTTTGAGGTAGATCGGTTACAAAGCTTAGTTCCTAGCACTTAAGAAGTTCTCCACGCCTTCTTCAAGTCTAGCTGCCACCCAGGATGCAGTTCCACGTCCTGATGGCTGGTCCTTTCACTCAGCTTCCCGGAAGTATCACCACTTCACTACTGCAGTTACTTGGACGCCCTTCTTTTCAGAAGATCCTTTGAAAAACAGAGTTTTTCCTCCAACTTACTTCGTTACAAATGATGTTTGATGAAGTTCTTGAAGTGTTGAAGAACAGGATGAACTTTGCTTGTTTGTTGGGGATGAGAGATTTGGAGTTTGAATCTTCCCAACTTAAGCTTGTCTTTTTGAAGTTTGTAGGATTTGAATCTCAAGAAAGCTTGAATGATGATGAGCAAAAGTTGTAGCAAAGCTGTTTTCCTGATCTTCGGTGTGTAGCTTATATACTGAGGTTGTCTGCCCGTTGGAGGAGGAGACAACTGCATTAAATGCGCGTACTGTTGACTTGACCGCCGTTTTGGAAGGTTTCTATTTTTATAATATATCTTCCCGGATTCCTTGGTCAATCATTCGCAATCAATCCTTCAGCGTATCAGGCTCATTTAATGTGCATTAAAAGCTTTCCTTTCATGCACAGTCTTGTAGCCGTTGGATGTTTTTACCCGTTGAATTCAGAGCTGTTGGATGTTGCTTGAGATTTTTCTAAGTGTTCGTCGGGCTCTGATCAGGCTCTTCTGATATGTTGGATTCTGATGGCTTTCTGATGAGTTGAGTTCTGATGGAGTTCTGATCTCTGACTGAACTCTGACTCTGATAGGTTCGCTGATGAGTCCCTCTGATCTGGTGCAACTCTGATGGACTTCTGGTAAGAGAACTCTGATGGAGCAGTTCTCATAGAGCAAGTCTGGTCGAGCAGTTCTGATGCACTTCTGATCTGATCCAAAGTAGAACAACTCTGATCGTCGACTACACTAATACTTACACTTAAAAATTCTAATACATAAAATCTAATTTGGGGGTACTCTAACTTTCTAATCCTATAGCATCATCAAAATCTAATTACATTTATTCCTTACAATTTCCCCCTTTTTGATGATGCCAAAACCCTTAAACTATTTCCAGAGAAGTGCCTTTCACCATAAAGAAGATAAGTTAAAAATAAATTTTCATTTAAAATCTTGGTGGGCACATAGCATAGGAAAGTAGTAAGAGTAAGATACAATTAAACAAATAATCAAAATAAGAAACTAACATAAGATATCAGAGCATAAATAATCAGAATGCAAAAGAGAGATAATTTGAAATTGCCATGCAAATTAGAGGCAAGCTGGTTATCTTATAAATGCAATATATTTAAAACAACAAGAGGATAGAGTTTAGATATCTTCCTCTTCTAGGTCAGCTTCCTTTGCTTCAATTTCTTTCAGATCAGCATTGACCCTAGCTCTGATTGTAGCAAGATTCCTGGGATTCTGATATTCTGACCAGGCAGGTTCAAGCTTGCAATCAAGATAATTTCTGATGGCTTCTGATAGGTCCTTGCCAGGGATCACTTTCATCCGCCACCAATCTTCTGCTTCTTGCATGGAACCACCATGATTAATAATTATCAGTCCATCTTTATCCAGAATGAGATTCTCTTGTTGTGTGGGGGTCATATGCTTCTTCATTTCTCTGAATTGAGCAGCATCAGGTTTAGCCAAGTCACTGTTGAGCCATTGAGCCAGAGTGAGTGAAGGAGTTTTCTTCTTTCCTTTCTTGGAGCGAGGAGGGGTTGGTCTATGAATACCAGCAGCAATCTGCTTCTGCCTGGCTCTCTCAAAGTATATAGAAGGATCAGGCTTACCAGAAATAGGGGTCAGGGCTCTGGTGCTTGTGCCTTCTGTAGCTCTGATGGTTTTGACAGGTTCTCTGCTATCTTCCCCCTTTTTGGCATCAACAAGATCACCAAGCAGGAGTCCAATCTTAGAGAATTCGGAGGCCTGATTCTCCTTGATGACTTCAAGAGCTCCAGGTAGAGTTTGAGTGACAGAGGCCAGACCCTCAACAATTTCTTTCTGTTTATCTACAGCAGTCTGAATATCTTTAGTAGTGGCTTCAAGGAGAGTCAATTTGTGATCTCTTTCCTTGCCACTGTTAATCAGTTTGAGACCAAAGTCTTTGTTTGTTTTGCAAATGCCCTCCACATCTTGCAGAAGTTCTGCATTTTTGTCATGAGACCACTGAAGATCACTTACTGCATCAGAGATATTCTTGATAGCCTTGTCTTGCTCTTCAAGGGCCTTAGTGTGATGAAATAACACGGCAGAGATTCCATCCACCTCCTTGGCAATGTTGCTCAGGCTCTCTGTAGTTTTGTCCTTGTGAACCTCAAAAGCTGTGGCAATGATGCCTACATGCTTTAGCAGCATATTGATGCCGTTGGTGAGATGTTCACTGACTCTGGTGAGATGAGCATCAGTCTCATACTCAGCTTCCAGGAGCTTTTCCATTCCTTTGCCAATTTGGTTCCCAGCCTGCTTTATGTCTGTCATGAAGTGTTGAAATGGAGCAGAGCCTGTGACAAGAGTTTGTGCTGGCATTTTTGCAGGAGAAGATGATTGCTGTGTAGGAGCTGGCGGAGAGTTCTGATGATTGGGTTGCTGATGAGGAGAAGTTTGATGAGAGTTAGGGGATATCAGATGTTGTGGAGCAGGAGGAGGTGAAGGAGATCGGTTTCTGATGGGGGTAAGGGATTTGCAGGGTGAAGGTTGTTTGGGTGAGGGCTTCTTGGGTGAAGGGGTTGAGGTTCTCTGTTGTTGTGAAGGAGGAGGAGGTGAGGGTGAGCGGCTTCTGATGGGGGTAATCTGATGACAAGGTGAGGATGGTTTGGGTGTGGTGGATTTCTTGGGTGAGGTAGTAGGTGAAGATGGTTTCTTAGGTGATGGAGAGGGTGATTTCTTGGGTGTTGGAGATGGGATATGCTGAGGTTGAGGAGGAGATGGGGGTGGAGTTGTGGTTAGTGTGACTGGTTTAGGTGAGGGGGATTTGGGAGGTGAGATATGGGATTCTGTTACAATTTGAAGAGATGGAGATGGAGAGTTAGGGATTACCTCAAGAGTGGTTTCTTCAGAATGAGATGCTCTCCATTCTCTGATCAGATTCTTCATTGTCAGAGCTAGATCATTGACAGAAGATGGTTCTCCATGGAAGTGAGGGAGATAAGGATACTTTCTCAGCGATTCCTTCCTCTTCTTTTCTATGAGCCATTCTTCAAAGATGGGAGTTTCATGCTCAGATAGAGGCTTGATATGCTCCTCTGGTGAGCTGGATATCAGAATAGCCTTGCCTTTGCAGTTGGCTTTCTTCTTCTCTAGAATAGCTTCGAGAAATTCAATGTCAAAGCATTGTGAGACATCATCTGTTCCCACCCACTTGAGGACTTCAACTTCCTCAGCTTCATAGTAGGGGAAGAATTGAAGAATCTTCTGAAGGGGACCCATTCTCCATTCTCTCCAAGCTAACACACGCTCAAACTGCTTATCCAGAGCCTTATGAAACTCTGTGGTAGGTTCTCTGACAGGGGATGCTTGATGAACATCTGATGGAGTCATCAGAGGCATGTCTGGTAAGGATTCCGGCTCAGGTTCCCCCTGAGTTTCTGACTTCTGATGAGAGGTGCTTTCTTTCTTCTTCTTCCTTTGCATGTGATCAGAAGCAGAGTCATCAGAGTCACTTCTGATGATTGCTCTTCTTCTCCTCTTTTGCTTTTGCTTCTTTGAAGGAGTGATTTTAGGAACCAAGTCTGATTCTTCCTTTTCTGATACATCCTCCTCTGGTTCAATCTTTTCAGAAGGAGCAATGTTAGCACTCTGATTAGACTTCTTCTTAGGAGTTGGAACAGGTTTTGCCTTGGACTGCTCAGAGGCGGTTACAGCCCTTTTAGATATCTTCTTGGGGGCAACCTTAGGTTTCTCAACCACGTTCTTCCTGTTCTGCTCCTGCTTGCTCGTTTTCTTCAGCTCAGCAGCAATGGCAATGTTGACTTTGGGAGAGATGGTGAGGAAGATGGTCTTTGTGTGATCCACAGAGGTGACTTCTCTGAGAGCTATCATGGAGTTAGTGATGAGCCTGGAGATCAGAAGTCCATGACCCATCTTTGTAGAGAACATGCCAGTCTTTTTGTCCTTCTTGGATATGGACTCAGAAATGGATTGAAACAGCACTTTACCCCAGTTGATGTTCATCCCTCTGTGAACAGCATATAGAGCTTTGGAGTTGGCGTGATTCATCTGATCAGTTGAACTCGTTTTGCACCACAAACACCGGTGCATAATGCTCATCAGCCTCTCAAAGTCCTTCTTGAGAGCATTCTTTTTCATGTACAGGGTCTCTATGCCTGTTGCATCTTCTCGGCAGTAAGTGTGCACAAATGTTTTCACAGAGATGTCGACTGTCTCCAAGTCGATGAGTGTAGGGGTATCAACGTCTTGAGAGTCGAGTTCGATGTTGAAGAACTCGTTGAGCGTATCAGCATCAATCTTCAGGTCCGTCCCTTGGACTTGAGAGTGGATGGTGTTGTCAGCGATGTAGGCGTTGAGATAAAACTCAGCCACATCCAAGTTGCTGAAGTGCTCATAAGGATGAGCCACTATCTTGGTCAGTTGGGAGTCATTCATCCCGGCGATGACCGCCTTCATCGTTTTCTGGTTTTCTGCCAACAGAGGTAGTGAGGACATGTCGACTTTCATTCCTGTGGCAATGTTGTTCACTAGAGACTTAGCCTCAGCCTCTGAGAGATCTGAAATGTTGATGAACTTCATTTTTGTATCCTTGGAAGAATTTGAGAGGTTTGAAGGTTGGAGATTTGAAGAAATAAAGCTTGAAGTCGAAGAGTGAAATTGCAGTAGTGATTTAGGTTTTCAGAAACGGTATATATGAATTTGGGTTAGTGGACGTTTGATATAATTTATGGTTTCGAGGTTGCAATAAATGGAATGCGGGCGGAAAGCCGTTTTCCAAAAGTGGTAATAACTACCGGGGGTAAAATAGTAACTTCCGGTTTATTGAATAGTCTCGCCCGAAATTTAGAAAATTTTTCTAAGTCCACAGCCACTCTGATAAGTATTAGCCCTTGTATCAGAGATAGAAGAGTTCTGATATGGGGACCTCTGATGAATACCAAGTCTGATCCTTCCTGCAACTCTGACTCTTGCAAGTCTGATCCTTCTCAATTCTGATACAAGCTTCTGATGAATAAGAGCTTCGGGTATCAGAGATGGGGTGTTCTGATGAATCCACATCTGATACTTCATCAACTCTGATTCAAGTATCTCTGGGAAGATCATCCATCATTCCCAATTCTTCCCTTAGCTTGTTAAACCTTGCCTCTGAGAGAGGTTTGGTTAAGATGTCTGCAAGCTGGTCTTCAGTTGGGACATGCTCAATTGAAATGTGCTTCTTCTCCACATGATCTCTGATGAAGTGATGTCTGATCTCGATATGCTTTGTCCTTGAATGCAGCACAGGATTCTGAGTGATGGCAATAGCACTTGTGTTGTCACATAACAGCTTGATCTTCTTTGCTTGCACTCCATAATCCTTGAGTTGTTGCTTCATCCAGAGCAATTGAGCACAGCAGCTTCCAGCAGCAATGTATTCAGCTTCAGCAGTGCTAGTTGAGATTGAATTCTGCTTCTTGCTAAACCAGGAGACAAGTCTCCCACCTAACAATTGGCAGTGACCAGAAGTACTTTTCCTGTCCAATCTACAACCTGCAAAATCTGAATCAGAATAACCAATTAGTTCAAAATTACCTCCCTTGGGATACCATAGTCCTGCGTTTGGATTTCCTTTGATATATCTGATAATCTTCTTAGCAGCAACTAGATGACTCTCCTTGGGCTTTGATTGGTATCTGGCACAGATTCCTACTGCAAAAGCTATGTCTGGTCTGCTTGCAGTCAGATAGAGAAGAGATCCAATGATTCCTCTATAGGTTGTAGGATCAACATTCTTTCCTTCATCATCTGGTCCAATTCCTTGAGATGCATTCATAGGAATTTTGACTGAAGACTTTCCATCAATGCCAAACTTCTTGATGAGATCTCTGGTATACTTCCCTTGGTTGATAAAGATGCCTTCGGGAACTTGTTTGACTTGCAATCCAAGAAAGTAACTGAGTTCTCCCATCATGCTCATTTCAAACTTCTTCTGCATAACTTGAGAAAATTTCTTGCATAACTCTGGATTAGTGCTTCCAAATATAATGTCATCAACATAAATTTGCACTAACAGAATATGATTAGCAACAGAAATTTGAAATAGAGTTTTGTCCACCTTTCCTTTAGTAAACCCATGGTTCACTAGGAATAGGGACAATGTGTCATACCAAGCTCTAGGAGCTTGCTTAAGACCATAAAGGGCCTTCCTAAGCTTGTAGACACAAGAAGATTGAGTAGGAATGACAAAACCAGGAGGTTGTTCAACATAGACTTCTTCTTCAAGTTCTCCATTCAGAAATGCACTTTTGACATCCATCTGGTATACTTTGATGTCCTTGTAAGCAGCATAGGCTAGGAATATCCTGATTGCTTCCAGTCTTGCTACAGGTGCAAAGGTCTCATCAAAATCTATGCCTTCTTCTTGACAGTATCCCTTTGCTACTAGCCTTGCTTTATTCCTTACAATGTTGCCTTCTTCATCTGCTTTGTTCTTGAATACCCACTTGGTTCCAATGACATTCTGATGCTTTGGTCTGGGAACAAGTTTCCATACTTCATTCCTTTCAAACTGTGTAAGCTCTTCTTGCATTGCATTGATCCAGTCTGAATCTTCTAGAGCTTCTTCCACACACATTGGTTCCATTTGAGATATGCAGCAGGTGAACATGGCTTCTCTTCTTGATGCAGATCTGGTTCTAACACCACTGGTAACTTGACCAATCACTTGATTAGGAGGATGGTCTCTTAACCAAGTTAGATCAGGTTCTGACAGTTGCTGTCTAGGCAATTCTGATGGTTCATCTTCTGATACATCACCTTCATCTTCATCTTTGTCTATCAGAACTGGATTGGCAGGAGGAGTTGAGAATATAGGATTGTTGATGACCTCTTCTGATAGTTCTGCTCCCTTGTCTTCAAGGTTGATCTTCTGCAGAATTTCTGATAATTCTTCTGCAGAGGTACCATCATCAAATTTGACATGAATGGATTCTTCAACTTGTAGAGTTCTCCTGTTAAGTATTCTGTAGGCTTTGCTTGAACTTGAGTAGCCTAAGAATACACCTTCATCAGCTTTTTCTTGAAATACTTTCAGGTTCTCCTTTCCATTGTTTAGAATGTAACATTTGCATCCAAACACATGGAAGTAGCTGATGTTTGGCTTTCTTCCTTTCCACAGCTCGTAGGGGGTCTTCTGATGATTTTTGTGGATCATGCTTCTATTCTGAGTGTAGCATGCAGTGTTGATAGCTTCAGCCCAGTATCTGATGGGCAGTCCTGATTCTGCAATCATAGTTCTTGCAGCTTCCTTCAGAGTTCTGTTCCTTCTTTCTGCAACACCATTTTGTTGGGGTGTTCTGGCAGCAGAAAGTTGATGGAATGTACCATTCTGATCACAGAAGTCTTTGATCACTTTGTTGACAAATTCAGTTCCTCTGTCAGATCTGATTGTTCTGACCTTCATATTCTTCTCAGTTTGGAGTTGCTTTAGCAGAGATGGCAACTTCTGAAGAGTTTCATTCTTCTTAGTCAGAAACACAGTCCAAGTATATCTTGAGTAATCATCAACCACAACAAGAGTATATCTTTTTCCACCAACACTAGGAGTTTCAACTGGTCCAAATAAATCCATATGGATCAGATTTAGAGGACAGGTAGAAAGATCTCCAGCTATGGGTTTGAATGAGGTCTTCACTTGTTTGCCTTTCTGACAAGCACTGCAGAGGGTCTCCTTCTTGTAGACAATGTCAGGCAGACCATCTACAATGTGTTCCCTTGCCAGTTTGTTGATGGTTTTGAAGTTCAGATGGCTAAGCTTTTTGTGCCAGTCCCAGCTTAGCTTTGAATTGTCTTTTGCTATCAGACAGGTTCCATCTTTTGCTGTTTGCCAGTCAACAACATAGATGTTCTTCCTTCTCTTGGCTGTAAGAACCACTTCTTTGGTTGTCTCATGCTTGACATAGCATAAGGTCTTGGTGAATTCAACTGTGTAGCCTTTGTCACAGAATTGGCTAGCACTCAGCAAGTTGAACTTTAGACCTTTGACATATGAGACATCTTCAATGATTATCTGGTTCTTGATCAGCTTCCCTCTTCCTTTTGTTTGCCCTTCCTTGTCATTTCCACCGAAAGTGACTCTGGGTCCATTGATTTTCTGGAACTCTGATAGGCAACTCTTGTCACTTGTCATGTGTCTGGAGCATCCACTGTCAATATACCATTCTTTTTCTGAGATGGCTCCAGCACACAGTTCCTGCAAGATTAAAAGGAAGATTTAGGTACCCAAGCAATGTTGGGTCCTGGGGGGTAATGCAGTCTTGGTAGTTGGTACCATTTTGGTCTCATCAACTGAAACCTTGGTGGATGGTACCCATTGTCCACCTGGTAGTTGTAGTAAACAGATGTATGATTCACTTTGGGCAGATGCTTGTGAGGATCATGCGTTCTGTTTGCATACTTCTGCATAGCCTTCTTGGTTGGAAAGAAGTCCCATATACTATCAAGATCAGAGGAGCGCTTAACTTTAGACTTCTGAGGTTGACCAGACAACCTCTTCTGCCTATAGTTAATCTTCTCTTGATATCTGCCTTTCTGATAGCAGTTTCTGATACCATTGTCATGAGATTGTCTGATAGGGTTAGGCCTTTGATTATTATTGTTCTGAAAACTTTTCCTTTTGTTAGAGTGTCTGCCAGGTTCATTAGTTTTCAAACTTTGTTTTGGTTTGGCCTTTAGAGTTTGTTTCTCTGGTATGACCTTCTCATGAGCAATTTTAGTACCAGAGGTACTAGCATGGCAATTGGGGCTCAGAGTCTGTGGCACTATGACCTTTTTAGCTTTAGCAACTTTGGTGCTAGGCCTTACAGAAGGCTCACCAGACTCTGGTTCAACATATCCAAGACCAGAGGTGAAGTTATGAGAGTCACCAATATTCTTCATGGAAGATTGCATCTTCAGAAGACTATTATATCTACTCTCAAGTTCCTCAATGTCTCTTATTCTTTTCAGAAGAGACTCATTTTCAGCTTTCAGTCTATCTCTTTCCTCAGTTAAGAGATTAAGTTTACACTCAGTCTCTTTCCTTAGATCAGAGATATCAACTTTCAGCCTACTGTTCTCATCTTTAACAAAAGAATAAGTGGCTTGGATAGTTTGGAACTCTTCCCAGAATGATGACATTGGATCATCATTTAAGGCTGTGCCTACCGAAGAAGAAATAGAGTCAGAAGTAGAGCATACCTCATCATCTGATTGTGCCATGAGGCAAAGGTCTTCAGTTTCTGCATCTAAGCAGCAGAATGCTTCATCAGAGTCGGAGTCTGAGCTGGACTCTGATTCAGAGAGTGGATCTCTCTCAGCTTGTTCTGAGACAAATGCTCTCCTTCTTCTGTGTTGATCTTCTGGTTTCTTTTCTTCTTCATGTCCTTGCTTCTTGGACACTCTTGGATAGGGGCAGTTTGCTTTGAAGTGCCCAGGTTGTCTGCAGTTGTAGCAGAGGTACTCTCCATTGCTTTCAGAGGACTTGGTCTTCTGATGTGGTCTTCTGATGGAAGATGGACTCCTTCCATCTTTCTTCATAAACTTCTTAAACTTCCTGGCAAAAGCAGCCATATACTCATCAGATAAAAGAGTAGAAGGGTCAAAGTCACTTACCTTTGAGGTGCTGGCAGTGAGAGCAGTGGTGGTCCTTTCATCAGGAGCTTCTTCCTTCTCTTCATGCATCTCAAACTCATAAGCCTTGAGATCAGAGATGAGTTTCTCAGTGGCATAAGTCTTGATGTTCTTGCTTTCCTGGACTGCAATCACCTTCATCTTCCAGGCAGAGGGCAGTCCCCTGAGGATCTTCATGTTGACCTCCTTGATGGTGAGCTCCTTTCCAAGCTCAGAAATCTCACTAATGAGAATCAGCAGTCTCTCATGCATTTTAGCAATGCATTCTTCTGGTAGGAGTTTGAAGTCATCAAACTTCTTCATTGCAATGGTCAGCTTGTTGTCCCTTTCTTGTTCATCTCCTGCTCCAATCTCATCCAGCTTATCCCAGATTTCTTTGGCAGTTCTGCACTTCTTGATTCTGTTAAAGTATCTTTCATCAATAGCCTTGTAAAGGATGTCCTTGGCTATATTATCTAGATTGTACTGCCTCTTCTCTTCCTTGGTCCATTCTGACCGGGCTTTCTCAATCATCTGGGGTTGAGAGTTGTCAATAGAGTGAGCAGGATTGATCTTCATGAACTGGATGAAGGGGCCATTTTCCAAGACTTCCCACATTTCATCATGAAGGGCACATAGATGTGCCTTCATTCTGATCTTCCAATCATCATATTTCTGATCTGTGAACATAAGATGCTTTGCAAGAGAATTATCCATTATAATAAATAAAGAGAGGCTAAGAACAAGTGGATCTTTGTTCAGAGAGTAACCTAAAAGATTACAAGAACAAGGAGGCTCTGATACCACTTGTTGGTCCCGTTAAATATGGTAACCAGTCTAGAGGGGGGGGGGGGGGTGAATAGACTGGTTGGTTTTTCAAATTTTCTCTAAGTCCGAAGTGACTTATCAGAGAAGGTCTGATTCTGATGACAGAGAAAGGCTGGTTCTGATATCAGAACTGGCCTTGGCAGCGGATTCTGATCTGTCCGGGTAGCCTCAGAAAAATACTAAGGCAAATGCCTTTCTGATAACTCTGAAAACAAGATCTGCTGAACACAGATTCCAAGTCTTAGAGTTAATCAGTTAATATCCTAAGTGCTGAAATATAAATTGCAGTAAAGTAAATGACACCGGATATTTTATAGTGGTTCAAGGAACAACTCGTTCCTCTAGTCCACTGTTCCACTAGCTTTGAGGTAGATCGGTTACAAAGCTTAGTTCCTAGCACTTAAGAAGTTCTCCACGCCTTCTTCAAGTCTAGCTGCCACCCAGGATGCAGTTCCACGTCCTGATGGCTGGTCCTTTCACTCAGCTTCCCGGAAGTATCACCACTTCACTACTGCAGTTACTTGGACGCCCTTCTTTTCAGAAGATCCTTTGAAAAACAGAGTTTTTCCTCCAACTTACTTCGTTACAAATGATGTTTGATGAAGTTCTTGAAGTGTTGAAGAACAGGATGAACTTTGCTTGTTTGTTGGGGATGAGAGATTTGGAGTTTGAATCTTCCCAACTTAAGCTTGTCTTTTTGAAGTTTGTAGGATTTGAATCTCAAGAAAGCTTGAATGATGATGAGCAAAAGTTGTAGCAAAGCTGTTTTCCTGATCTTCGGTGTGTAGCTTATATACTGAGGTTGTCTGCCCGTTGGAGGAGGAGACAACTGCATTAAATGCGCGTACTGTTGACTTGACCGCCGTTTTGGAAGGTTTCTATTTTTATAATATATCTTCCCGGATTCCTTGGTCAATCATTCGCAATCAATCCTTCAGCGTATCAGGCTCATTTAATGTGCATTAAAAGCTTTCCTTTCATGCACAGTCTTGTAGCCGTTGGATGTTTTTACCCGTTGAATTCAGAGCTGTTGGATGTTGCTTGAGATTTTTCTAAGTGTTCGTCGGGCTCTGATCAGGCTCTTCTGATATGTTGGATTCTGATGGCTTTCTGATGAGTTGAGTTCTGATGGAGTTCTGATCTCTGACTGAACTCTGACTCTGATAGGTTCGCTGATGAGTCCCTCTGATCTGGTGCAACTCTGATGGACTTCTGGTAAGAGAACTCTGATGGAGCAGTTCTCATAGAGCAAGTCTGGTCGAGCAGTTCTCATGCACTTCTGATCTGATCCAAAGTAGAACAACTCTGATCGTCGACTACACTAATACTTACACTTAAAAATTCTAATACATAAAATCTAATTTGGGGGTACTCTAACTTTCTAATCCTATAGCATCATCAAAATCTAATTACATTTATTCCTTACATGGTGGTAGCCTCTGAATGCATCCATAAAGCTGAGCAGCTCGCAGCCCGCCGTTTCATCTACGAGCAAATCGATCCTCGGCACTGGATACGGATCCATCGGGCAGGCCTTGTTGAGGTCCGAGTAGTCGACGCACATCCGCCAAGTGTCGCCCTTTGGGGCTAGTACTACGTTAGCCAACCACTCCACGTGGATGACCGGCCGGATGTGCTTGATGTTGAGGAGCGTAGCTGCCTCCCTTTTGATGAACTCTCGCCGTTCGGCTGCCATGTATCTCTTCTTCTGCTGTATGGGCTTGGCATCCGGCCGAACGGCGAGTCTGTGGCAGATGAGGTTGGGGTCTATCCCGGGCATGTCCTCTGGCCCTCTGGCAAATAGGACTTTGAACTTCCGGAGGACGGCTATGACCCCTTCCTTGATCTCAGGCTCGAGGTCGGCGCCGATGGACACCTTCCTGTCCGAGGGGTCATCCAGCTCCACTTCCTCGAGCAGAGCGGCCGGTTCCAGACGAGCGTCGAAGTCAGCCTGCCTAGCTTTCTCAGTGATGCTGTTGACCCGGGCTTCTCGCTCTCTGAACCTCTCCATGGCCTTGGTGTAACAGGCCCTGGCCATGTGCGGATCCGTGCGGGCGACCCCCACCCCTGTCTCGGTGGGGAATTTGATGCATGAGTGCCGCACGGAGCAGATGGCCTCAAGATCCTCCAAGCCGGGACGGCCCAAAATTGCGTTGTGAGCACATTTTAGGCGGACCACGACGAACGTCATCCGGATGCGGGTGGTGTGAGGTCCATCCCCGATCTCAACGGGGAGGCCGATGGTACCTTCCGCATCGATGCAGTCCCCTGTGAAGCCAGAAAGAGGGGTACGCAGGGGGGCCAGCTGGTCCTTCCTCAACTTCATTCCCTCGAATGCCTCCCAGTAGAGGACGTTCACACTGCTGCCCGTATCAACAAGGACGCGTCGGACGATCGCATTGTTGACATCCATGCTGATCACCAACTCATCCCTGTGGGGGGCTGGTGACATCGGTAGGTCGGCCGGCCCAAAGGTGATGGCCTCCACCTTGTTCTTTTTGGCGGGGGGTGCTGATATGGAGCCCACATAGAGGGACCTCTCGAACTTCTTCCGTTCCGCAGGCGTGTCCCCAGTCTCAGCGCCCCCGAAGATCACTTTGATCTCCAACTTCTTCTTTCCGCCGTCCGGGCCGAGGGACCCCTCCGGACGTTTGTCAGCACTCCGGTAGTCTGCGTCCTTTGGTTCCGCCTCGCGCCGATCGTCGCGGCGCCATGACCACGATCTCGGGTTCGGCTGCCTTGGGCTATTCTTCTTCAGTAGTTGGGTGAACTCGCCCAGGTAGCCCTGCCGGATCAGTTCGTCGATGGCCATTCTCAACTGCTTGCAATTGTCGGTGAGGTGGCCGACCCTCTGGTGGTATTCGCAGTATGCGGTTTCGTCAAGACCCATACGCGCTTTTTTGTCTTGGGGCTCCCTCAGGATGCCCTTGTCTTTGATGGCGTCGAAAATCTGACTGACGGGGTAGGCCAGAGGAACGTGATATTCCTCCGGATGTACGCGGCTGGCCTCCGGATGAGCCCTCCACGGAACCATGCCGCCGTCCGTCTTCTTCTTTTTGCTCGGGGGGGATGGTCCGCCTCCAGGGCCGAGCCTGTCCGCCAATTTTCGGGGAGGGGCTGCAGGAGCGCCGTCCCTCAATCTGATCTCCTCCTCAATGGAGGCATACTTCTGCGCCCGAGCCAGCACCTCAGTGTAGCTGGTGCTGGGATTCCTCCGAAGGTCTCGGTATAGGTCCCCCGTCGCCAGAGCACTGGTGAACAGATTCACTCCTAGCCGCTCGTCCAGGTCATCCACCTGAAGCACTTCATCTCTCCACCTGACCAGGAATTGGGCCAGGGGTTCGTCCTTCCCCTGCTTCACACTTGCGAGCGATGTGAAGCTCTTCTTGGGGGTGGTGCTGGCAGCGAATTGTGCCATGAACTGCTGGGACAGCTGCTCGTAGTTGTCAATAGATCCGGGCCTCAGCTGCCCGAACCATTCCTGCGCTGGCCCCTCAGGGTGCTGAAGAAGAGCCGGCAGATAGCCTCATCCGAGGCCCCCAGCATGGAAAGGTTCCCCTGGAAGCTGATCAAGTGAGCCTTGGGATCCCCGGTCCCGTTGTATACTATCCCCTGGGGGGGTCTGCAGTCCCGCGGGATCTCTGCATTCATGACCCTTGGAGTGAAGGGTGAAGTGAGGGAGAAACGCGGCGTAGCTGGGGTGGCCTCCGCCCGTCTGTCCATTTCGGCTATTCGCCGTTCCATTGCCTCTAGCCGGGCCTCCTGTGCGGCCCTTCCGGGGGACACAGGAGGGGCGGCCTCGAGCGCAATGTTCCTTCGAGGGACAACCGCGTCGGGTTGCCTCCGGATAATATGGGCACCATGCCTTTGGAAACGTCGTCCAATATTACTGGCAGCGGGGGCAATGGTGGTGCCCTGACGTTCTGAGGGAAAGTCCGGCGTACGCCCCCGATGATCGTCCTGCCAACCATACCGAGGGGTGCTGGCGTTAGTGTGCCCCCCAGCTTCGTGGGAGGACGGATTTTGACCCAACCTCATGTGGATGGGCGTTCGACGCCCGGCAGATTCCACTGTCTCGTCCAGGGACTGCATGCGGTGGATAGGTGATATGGGCGTCCAGATGGTGTTAGCTGAATACACCTCTTCGTTCGCCTCCTGTTCGTCCGCCATTCGGCGCATTGTTTCTGCCAGCTCCCTCATGAGTCGAGGGTCATGCTTGGCCTCATGGGGGATGAGGTTTGTGAGGCCACCCTCACCCCCAGTCGTCCCCAACGTCTCGGAGCGTTCCGTGGTTTGCCCGCGGTTGCTTCGTCCGCGGGACAACTGCTCGGAGAGGTCGCGTTGGCGGTTGTTTCTTGTCATCGTGCTTGCTGTGGGTAGATTGAGTAGCTGTTTGGGAGAGTTTTTTGGAAACTTTTAGTTCAGTTTCCCACAGACGGCGCCAGTGTTGAGGTTTATTCCTTCAACCCCCGGGTCCAACACGTAAGCCCAAGGATTTCGAATGGAGTATGTGATTAAACTAGCCCAACAAGCAGATGATATGGATTGGGAAAGCAGTAAGGTAGCGAGTAACTGACTAGGTATTATTATCTCTTAATAACTCCCTAATACAATACTTTTCGCTAAGGCTCCGTCGGCCGTTCGTCTTACAAGGCAGTAGAAGTGCTGCGAGTAAGAATGCTATAGCTAGAGTGCTAATAATAGAAAGTTGCCAACCCTTTACAATGAAATAAATGCTTCTATTTATACCCGCCAATGGGCAGGTGGCTATGCTGACGTGGAGGCCTGCGGACCGCTTGTGTCCCAACCACCAAATCTTCTGCATTAAATGCACTTCCCGCCAGAATCTAGGTTTCCCGCCTAAATAATGGGGACGTTCGTCCGCCAGGGGGTGAGCTGGGTCACTCCAAGTGACCCTCAAGAGACTTCGGCTGTTCGTCCCCTGACGGTCATGGGCCTGCCCAGGAGACGTTCGTCGTTATCCCTGATGGCCAGTGGTCCTGCCCCTTACCTCTGCACATACGTTCGTCGCGATGGGCCGTTTGAAACTTGGACCCCCCAATTCAGACGTTCGTCTCTTCCCAAGGGTCATGGGCCTGCGCCCAGCCTGGTCCTAGCATGACGTGCGTCCGATAGAAAAAAGGGGTTAATGGGCCGGACCTCGGCCTGGGCCATTATCCCAACACCTGTAAAAAATGAAATCTGAATCATTTTTTGTCAGTTCAGAGAGTGAATTGAATCATTTTTTAATTTAGGGACTGAATTGAACTTATACGCTCGGTAAATCAAAAATCAAAAAACAGAAACAATAAAAAAATTAAAAAAACGACCAATTGTTTACCTGTAAAAAATGAAATTTGAATCATTTTTGGTCAGTTCAGAGAGTGAATTGAATCATTTTTTAATTTAGGGACTGAATTGAACTTATACGCTCGGTACAAGGCCTATTTGGTCATTTAGCCAAAAATTCATCTTATTCATACGGACTAGGGAGTGTACTACTTACTTTCTCCGTATGGACCTTACTACCTATGATCACTCATGCATTTCATATTTCATTTTGCATACTGTTAAAAATGTCCACATGCCAAAAAAATGATTCTCGCTTCTTCTCTACGTCCCAAAATGACGGTCTTGTATTTCCTTTTTGAGATGTGTCAAAATGATAGTGTTGTTTCCCTTTTAGTAAAGAACTAAAAGTGGATTATCATTTATACGCTCCTTTTTAATGAACAATAAAAGTAAAAGGATGAATATTGCAATGAGGTAAAGTTATTTAGTCTTTCTATCACACTTTCTTAATTTTTGTACCAAAAAAAAATTAGGGAAAACTGTCAAATAGGTCCATCTACTTTTAACAAAAAGTCAATCAACTCCACATACTCTTTAGTAAGTCAATTAAGTCGTGGAAGTATGAAAAAAATCACCAAATTGGCATTTTTATAGGTCATCTACCAGTTAGCCGGATGATTGCTGACATGGACATCCATGGTAGGAGTTCGTATATGGTACCACCGGCTGTATGGTGAGCACCGTACAGCTGGCCCAGTTACAGGCCCAATGGAAAAATAGAAAAATAATTCGGTATTGTTAATGTAAAAATGTAAAAATCGCGGTTTCTGCTAAATGAACATTTGTGTATTGTTAATGAGAAATAGTCCAATTTTGATTAGTATTAAGCGTGTAATAATGAGTACTGTGTTATTACAAGAAAGCTGATATCACAACTAAAAACGGTGACATTTTCGTAATTTGAGTGAAAATCGCGATTTTCGTTAGATGAGCATTTATACACTTTTAATGAGCATGAATAGGGATGGCAATGGGGCGGGGTTGGGGCGGGGGTTCACTCCCCCATCCCCGCCCCGTGTCTAAAAAATCACCCCCACCCCCGCCCCATCCCCCACTACTATTCGACCCGCCCCATCCCCCGCCCCGACCCGCTAGACCCACGGGTACCCAACGGGGAAGTACTCGTCAAAAAGTAACATCATTTTAGATTCTGACAATTTTTCAAAAATTTAACAACACTTCTAGTAGCCAATTTTTTTTTTTTTTTACTTTTTAAGTGTCAATGTAATCTTACATCCCATTTCAAATCTAGAACACATTATACGCGTTCTAAATTAGTAATTTTTATCAAACTCTAAATTAGCATTGATTAGCTCTATAATATTTTCTTAAACCCTGCATTCAATCAATCATGGTCATTTGACGGCATCTAGGACGACATATGATCACCAAATTTTAAGAGCCCTAACTACAATCATAAAGATGACATTCAAAAGAAAAGAATTAATGCATTATAATAGTAAAGGAAAAAAACTTTCACACCGTGCCTAAGGCGTTTAAGCTAATATCACTTTATAACTTTCCCAAATTCATTTTATTTTATCTCTAAAAAAATCATTTTACTTTATGATTTTGATAAGCAATTTTACAAGATAGCTTAGTTATTAAACAGGAATTAGATAGATCCATTACGCACAATCCATTAGATAGGAAACCACTAAACCCACCGGGCCACCATGCTATTTTAATTACTTCGTATTAGTATTACTATTATTATTAGTATTATTATTGAGATTATTATTAATTATTACGGGGGACGGGGCGGGGACGGTGCGGGGAGTGCATAACCCATCACCCGCCCCATATTTATGCGGGGAGAAAATATCTCCCCCACCCCACCACCCGCCCCACCCCACCACCCGCCCCAACTCTTCCCCACGGGGCGGTTCCCCACGGGCCCCCGCCCCCATTGCCATCCTTAAGCATGAAACATATTCGACTGAGTATTAAGAGTCGAATAATGAGTATTGTGATATCAATTTCATATATTGTACTCCCTCCGTCCCGTTCACTATTCATTGGTCAACTTAGGTCACGCCTAATCTTTTACTTTATATATCAAATTTTTATCAAATTGAACTTTTCTTGATCAGGCTTTGTAGCGGTTTTAATATAGTTTCTGAATATGTAAATTTTACTCCGTATTTATTAAAAATAAGCCAATTGTAAACAGAGATCGAGTTGTTTTATCGTCAGTCAAACATCATAAACCGAACGAGAATATCCCAATGGGACGGAGGGAGTAATTCACTTTTTTTTTATCTCTTACAAAAACTCATTAAATTATATCTATAATCAACTTCTATAAACTTCAATATGCGAATTTAATGTTAGGAAATAAGAAGTTCAAAATATGAACACACATAATTTACAAAATGAACATAAAAATTTCAAAAGATCATTTCAATTCTCTAATGTGCTTAAAAATTCTATTATGTATGATCACTTCTTTTAACATGCACATTTTTTATAAATACTTCATTCATTTTCAATATAACACAAAATTTATGTTAGGAAATAACAAGCTCAAAATATTAATACACAATACGTATAAAAATAAAATATTTAAATTTTAATACACAATACGTATAAAAATATTAATACACAAGCGAATGAAATGAAAGTAGTGATGGCAACGGGGCGGATCGGGGACGGGTACACATAAAACCGGAACCGCCCCGATGCATAAATGTTTGCCCCAAAACCGCCCCATTACCCATTCGGGTAATTTTTATTTGAACCGTACCCGCCCCAACGGGGAATCGGTTTATCCACGGGTAACCGTTTCCCCAAATGATACCAAATAACCAACTTTTTTTGGGAAAACAAATAACCAATTTTTAATCCTACTTGTTATTTATATATTCAAAGCACCCTAAAACATACAAAAATAAACATTTAAGCAATCAAGCAGACTGACGTAAATTCATTGGTATGACATGTACCCAATATCTCTTGTAACATAATAAAAAAGTAGTAATCATACCAGAATCCAAATTTCAAAAATAGGTTTAGGCCTATATTTAGTTTTAGGCCTTAAAAAGTAGTATACTTTTTAGCATTATTTATATGATATATACTATTTATTATACACAATTTAGCATATATAGTTATTATTCTTATATCTAAAAAGTTATAATTTATTAATAATGTTATCGATCGGGTAACGGTGCGGGTACCCGCAACACTAGTGAACGGGGCGGTTTCGGGACGGATAACGGGGTGGATTAGTATAGAACCATAATCGCACCATTAACCATTTAAAAAATTCGGGTATTCCCCACCCCGTACCCATTCCTCAGTCAAACCGGTTTTCCCCAGTTTGACCAAATCGGTTCGATACGGGTATCCAACGGGTCGGTCCAAATTGCCATCTCTAAATGAAAGGATGACATTTTAAAGGGCTATGGCGAGCTCAACCTCATCTTTCTTCCCACTCTCTTTTCCGCACTGTTCCATATCCAGGAAGTGTAAGAAGAATTCCAATTTTGTTATTTCAGATGGTAAAATTCGGAATCCTTCACTAGCTTGTTCTGCTTCCAAGAAGAAATTAGGTTTCATGGACCAAATTCTTGATTATATTGAAGGTAAATTGATAACAGTCCCAATATATTTGCTCTTCATTTTCCTTCAGGTTTGGTATTCGCTATTCAGTATATCATTCGATTGCTGAAACTCACAAACAAACAATCTTAATGCATACCTAGTAGAAAATTGCTCCTTCAGTGAAGCTGCTATAGTGCTTAAATCATTCAAACAAAAAAAAAACTGTAAGGTATAAGATACTGTAAAACTTGAAGCATAGTGATGTTGTTTAATCCTATATTCCTATACTTTTGCCACTTCTCTTTGTCATTCATTGAAATAGCCTTGGAATGTACAATTTTTGCTTCACACATCATAAGTTCTTGCAGCATACGAGGCTGAAATGATTCTTGAAATCATTAATGTGTTATTGATGTTCCAATTGATGGCTGTATTCAATAAACTAATTGTTGTGCGGTATTGCGGCAAGCTAGAATAAAGGAGGTGTGAGTATAGTTCAAGGCAACTAGATTTATTATTCAATTTGATCCAAAACTTTACAAGGCGGGTTGAGTTCATTTGTAATCGGCTCAAGACCAACTCAATATTTAAAAATAACTATCAAAACATGGGTTACGTTTCAGGTTTACAAAAATAAAGAGAGTGTGATCCTGAAACATGAACTATTTATAACTCGTTGACAACATATTTTTTTTAAAAGGGCTATCGTATTTATATTTTTGTTACTTTTTTGTATCAGCTAGACACTTAGACAGAGACGTATAATTATGCCTCAATAAGAGTTATTTCTGATTTTTTTCGTGTTTTTTAACATTCCATTGAAATTCAAATCCAGACAAAAATTAGTCAAGTTTAAAAAATCATTTTTTTTAATTCTGAACCCTTCTAAACCTGATTCTCTACACCTGAAACCAAAGTGCAACCTAAATTTTAAGATTGCTTTTGCGATCTAAAATTTAGAACTCAAACTTGTTGGCATTATATACTCGGCCTTGGATCAAACCTGAACCCAACTCCTGGTCACCCCTAGAATTAGACATATGCAATATCTCATATAATCAGTTGAATAAGGATGAATGTACATTAAACATGGAATTATTTTCGGCTCATTTCAGGGGGTCCAAAGTTAAGGAAATGGTATGGGGCACCAGACACCCTCTCGAAAGATAGACCTCTGGACATGGAGGGTGAAGCTTCAGGTAGATTTAATGTAATTTAAATCCATTATATATTTCCTGCTCCATGAGATTGTAATAAAGCCCTTCTGAGAAGCAGATGAAGATCAAGTTAGGGATGCAGTTTTGGTAACGGATGGGGATAATGAGATTGGTCAGGTTTGTACTTGAAGAGTTCATGTTTATTTATTATGTTTTGTATACATGACTTTGTATTGAGGACAATATGGGTTGTACAGATGATTATATTGTCATTGATAGTCAAAAGAACTCGGGTCAAAGTGCTAGTTAAGGATAAGAAGGCTGCTAGGGAGGCATTTGGCACTTATGTTGAGGTTAGGCATAACGGTTTCTTATGATGAATATGCCTTACATCACAGGTTGCTTACTTGTTATTATGGCTACTATAACTTTTTTGGATTTTATATGAAGCCAATTGTTGGAGATGTGAAGAACCAGTCATGTTTAAAGACAGCTCTCAAGGGTGTTCGTGCAGTTATATTCTCAAGTGTATGCATCTATTTCTCTTTTCAGGGTCACTTTGGGACCCGGTAAATATCAGGAAAGAAAATGTGGAGCAAGATGAAAGGGAGATTTGTAAGGAAATAATTTTGGTTGCAAAGTTAAGAGCTGTTTCAAACTCAATACGTAGTAAATCAAATTAGATAAATTTTCAGACATTCTTTTAATATTACTGTTATACAAGTGTACAATGACTAGTAAATATAATTATATAAATACATGTAAAGTGTTAATGGTTTTATTCAAAATTGATTTGCCTTTATATTTTCCATGGTGAAACCAATGTTGTAAACCTATTTTCCTTCCTACCCAATTTTACTGTATGATGGTTGGCTCTTCACAACCTTGCTGTACCTACTTGATCTGCCCTTCATCTTCCTCATCATTAATTAGTCACATTAAAAATATGATGCTTATAAAGTTTTTATTTTGAAGGAGGGGTCCGCATCTAACATTCAGAGCTGGAATGGGTTGCAACATGTCATCCTATTGTCACAGGTAATCAATAACCTTCGTGCATATATTAGCCTATATGGCACTTTCAGTTGTAGCCATGTTTAATTATATATTTTGATAGGGTTGCAGTTATATGCTTATAGAGGTGCTAGTGGTATTCAAGCATTGATGATTAGCAACGCAAGAAAACTAGCAGAGCAAGATGAAAGGGCTGTTCTGGCATCAGGAATCCCTTGCACCATAATTAGAACCGGCTCATTGACTAATGTTCCTGGTGGACAGCAAGGTTTCAGCTTTGAAGAGGTAGTTCAATAGTTAAGTCTTCCTCCCTAAGTTTTCCACGCCCTGCACACCCCTAAGATGAAAGCAGTGAATGAAAATCTAACCTCAAATGAACCTTTTTTTTTCATCTTAGGGGAGTGCAGGGCTTGGAAAACTAAGCAAGGAAGATGCTGCCTTCTTATGTGTGGAGGCTCTGGATGCAGTACCACAAACCGGACTGGTATTTGAGGTTTGCTCTTTCACCTCGATGTTAACTTCAGTAGACATAAATATAGGCAATATCACAAACATTCAGATATATATTCAAGCCAGGCTAGAACATGATACTTCATATTTTAAAGATCAAACCACATTTTTAGGCAAAGCGAACGTGTCCTAACTCTTTACTTTGTGGGTGTAGCAGACTCGGCTGAAATAACTGAGCATAATAAACGTGCATGTCCCCTAAACTTTCCCGTGATGTGCATTGCAGGTTGTAAATGGAAAAGAGAAGGTTTTGGATTGGAGGAAGTGTTTTGCAGGCCTAATGAAAAAATCATTGAAGCCGACATTGTGATTACTGGACAAAGAATTACTTCTCGTAGTGAATGACAAAGTTATGGCATGTTAATTCAATATATGCAAAGCTGTACTTTGAGTGCATAGTATGAATGAACTGATTTTTTAAAAACTGCATTTTATTTGAAAGGAATATAATTTGGCAACGTACAATTTAGATTTGACACATGTTCTTGTTGTAATCATTGTGTTATATTATACGAGTACTCCGTAGTCCGTATTATTTAACTGAAAAACGTAAGAAGTATGTATTTAATTTAATCAAGCTCAAACCAAGCATTCCAGCTCAACTGGTTGTGAGGTTACCATGCTTAGTGAGAGGTCTCGAGTTCGAAACCCGCTAGGCACATAAGGGTTTGAAACTCAATGGAATGAGTTTCAACTTTGATTACTCCAAGCTCCCCCAACCCCCTCCCCAGACCCCCCTGGAGTAAAAAATAATAATTTAATCAAGCTCATTGGTGTGAATATATCAACAACACCTTACCTCTGTAGAGAATTCCATAGAACTAAAATAATAAAGTGCACAGATAAGGTTTTATGTTTTGTAAGGCTTAAAATGGAGTAAGATGACAATCCTTATTGAAACAAAATTAAAAGCCTTCACAGGCTCAGGTCCCAAGTAGGGCTGTTAACGAGCCGAACCGAACCCGAACACCCAAAGCTCGACTTCGGCTCGATAAGGAATTAGTGGTGTTCGGGTTTGAGCTTGAAGCTCAGTGAGCTTTACAAATGAGGTTCGTGTTCGGCTCGATATGTGTTCGATGTTCGAATCTAGCGCTCGATAAACTCGATAAATATGCCCAAAATTAAAAATTTAGGTGATGCTCGTTAATAGGCTCCTGCTCGAATGATTCGACAAGTATTCAGTTCGTTAATAATTATATATTTAAATTTATAAAATCATACAGAGTACTAATTATATTTAAATTTTGACATATATATAAATATATTTATAATTTCATGGTGTTGGATAGGCTCGGGTTCGAGCCGAGCCGAATATTACTATGTTCGAGCTCGGTTCGATTAACTTTTCAAACTTAAAACTCAGCTCGAGTTCGAGAGCTCGTTAAGCTTGACTCGTTAGGTTTGAAACCGAGCTCGAACTCGAATAGTTCGATAAAAGCTCGGTTCGTTAACAACCCTACTCCCAAGCTAGTTCAACGACGCCATGAGAGAAGTTTAAGGGCTTGCCCTCCGCCTAATCATGGACCCGGGACCGGGTCGGGTCCGGGTCGGGCCTAGGCCCGGCCGGGTCGGATGGTTGTGGTTTAGGCCCGGGATCGGTTGTCTACCGGTTCTGGTTCCATTTTTTTGTTTTGTTTTCTAATTTATTTCATCCCCTCCCCCATCCCCCAACCCTATCGGAAACAGCCAGCCCAACTAAACCCAGACCAAACCCAAAAAAATAAAAAATAAATAAAAAGGCCCGAACCGGTCCCGGAACCGGCCAGGACGGTTCGCATTTCACCTATCCCGGGACCGCCCCCCCGGTTACACCCTAAAACCGGGCCTAGACCCGGAACCGGTACCCGGTTCCCGAGCCGGGCCGGGCCCCTATGGTACCGGGCCGGTTCCCGGGTCGGGTGGCCCGACCGAGTCCAACACCACCTCCGCCACTGTCCAACAAGTTTGCCGTTGATGCCACCCTTTGGCGAGTTCGCCACTACCATCGTACGACGAGCCGCGGCCCTCTGACGAGTCTCTATAGACTTCCAACAGGAATGACATCTTGATAACATTAGGGGCACAATGATGACATTTTGTGCAAACGTGTCATTTTGAAGTGCCAAATATGATGATGAAATTCCAAAGATAGGTGGCGCCGAAACTTCGACAATCGAAGATAGGATATATATTGGCAATGGCCGGCGGCAAGAGCAGGTGGCTGGGACACTAGAGCTTAGGAATTTTTTTGTTCAAAGAAACATAATTACTCATATTTTGGGAATTTAAAACAATATAACGTATATCCTATTTTTGTATTTAGTCTATGTTTTATTTCTACTTTGAGAATTCACTCTAATTATTTTCATAATATCACAGATTCAATAGGCTGCGTATTCAAGGGATTGAGTATAAGAGAGTTAACATTTAACTTTTGTTTTTTCTATTTTTGCATTCTATTTCGTAGTGTATAGTTGTGGGAATTTTCTTTTTAAAGATAATAAAAGTTCTCTGACGTTTTACTCTGCGTGCACTGCGAGCGTAATGGTCTTTGTTTAATTTCGTCCTCGCCGCTCCTCAAACTGGGCCGCTGGACGCCGGCAGCGCTACTTTCCTCCTCGGGACCTCGCCTGCTCGTGAACTCGTTCCTTCCTCCATCCCAAGCGGACCACCCAGCTTAGTCCTCTGTTCTCGCTTTCTCTTTTGGACTCCCAGAGTCCCAGCCTACAAATTTAAGAAGCTGGTAGGTCTCCCTGCTCTTTCTGAGTTATTTCTATTACCTCCCTTCCCGAGTTTTTACCCAAAATTAGGTTGTTAATTTTGGAATGATAAACTATTAATGACTTAATAACAGTTTTAATGACTTAAATAACAACTTTGGCCTTTTAAAATCTAAACTGAAATATTCATAAACTGATTTTTTGTAAATGACTTAATGAGCTGCAACTTAGTAAAAGTTTGGAATGATAGATTTGAATGAATTGCTTATCTTATTTTTATGAACTTTCATCAATATTACTCTTTAGATTGAATTGCTTTTCCTATTTTTATAATTTGCAAAGTTATGATTGATGGAATTTAAAGTATAATTAGAATCCGGAATGATTCTCCCACTGCATTCGTTTTATCTCCCTTCGGTTGAGAGGTTCAAAAGTTTCGCCAGTTTTGAAAATAAACATATCTCATGCTCATAATCAATAACTTGATATCATGAACTGTTACTGAGACAAATATAATATTCGTAGTATTGTATAAAAAGGAGTGTATGGCAAGAGAGACATGGGAAACTTGTTTTTGTTGTGCTTCATTTGAAGGCAGTAACATTCATCCTCTTTGCATTGAGTTATTCATTCTCTGTATAATATCGTTACTTATTTACTTTTCAAAAGAAACATTAAAACATGATTTGAGGAATATACTCCCTCCGTTCCCAAAAATACTTCCCACTTTTCTTTTTGGGCCGTTCCAAAAAATTCTTCCCACTTTCCCTTTTTGGACAATTTGTGTGACTCACATTCATTTTACCTTTTTCTCACACAACCACACATTTCCACTTTATTCCACTTTCTTAATAGGCGTGCCAAGTCAAACCGGGAAGAATTTTTAGGAACGGAGGTAGTATATTGATAGATGTTACATAGTACTTCGAAATTTGTTAGAGCTTCAAAGGTTAACAAATTGTCGAACCTTTTTTGTAGTGTTTTGAACTTTGATATTACATTTCACTCGATGTAATAGTTTTTGTTGGCTAAGATACAATTGTAGAATTGTCATGCTACACCAGATTATTATTTTAAATTTTAATTTTTAAATTTATTTGAAACACCCAAAATACAGCTACTAGATCCGCAACTGAGCAAAGCTAGAATGAGGTTGGGGGCACATAGTTTGAGGCAAGTTTTTTTTATTAGATTTGACCTGAAGTTCTATAATTAGCAATGAATTTGAATATAATTGTCTCAATCCTTACCCAAGATTTCAAAACATTATCAAAACATGGTTGGGGTTTCAGGTTTACAAAAAACACGAAAAACCCAACTCAAAACCTGAACTATTTCAGGTTGACATATATTTATGCATTCACAAGATGAATTTTTGAGTTCTGACCATTTTATTGACATTGGGTTAAAATGTACTTTTACTCAAACTAAAGTTGATTAATTTTAAAATTTGATATTTGATGACCCTAACCCGCCAAAACTTGACTTACTATCACTCTATCAGCTTAACCAAAGCACATTATAAGTTTTAGGATTGACTTTTAGATCTTAACTTGAGTACCTGACTACCTGAGCTTTTTTGGTGTTCTATTCTGAGTCGGATTGGACCCGAAGTTCACTCTTACCCCAGAATGAGACATATGCATTATATTATCTTGTCATCATTCTAAATAAGGATGAATGTACATTGACAACTTGATTTTTCCGGCTCATTTTAGTTGGTCCAAAGTCAAGGAGATGCTATGGGGCACTAGCCACCCCATTAAAATATGGACCTTCACACCTGAAAGGTTAAGCTTCATATAGCTTTATTGGATATTTAGAATACATTTATATATTTCTTGCTCTATCCTATCGCAGAAGCAGATGAAGATCAAGTGAGCGATGCAATTTTAGTAACAAACGGGTGTCATGAGATTGGTCAGGTTTGTATATGGAGAAGACATGTTTATTCATTTTTTTCTTCTATTCTTGACTTTGACTTGTGGATAGTATACTGTGTAAAGATGATCATAATATCATCATTGATAGTCAAAAAAACACGGGCTAAGTTGCTAGTTAGGGATAAGAAGGCCGCTAGGGAGGCATTTGGCGCTTATGATGAGGTCAGCATAAGGGGACTTTTAGTGAATATGCCTTGCATTGCTGTTTGTCTTAATTATTGATATGGCTACCATAAACTTTCTGGATTTTCAATGAAGCCAACTGCTGGAGATGCAAAGAGTTGGTTGTACTTAAAGACAGCTCTTAACGGTGTTCGTGCACTTATATGCCCAAGTGTATGTCTATCTCTTGTCAGCTCTTTTAGCTTCACTGTGGAACCCGGTAAATGTTAGGCAAAGAAAACGTGGAGGAAGAAAAAAGGGAGATTTCAAAGGAAAGAAATTTAAATTGGTTAGAACTCAATTAATCTTTTTTAGATGCTTGTTCAAACTTATTATTTCTATTATTCCATTATACAAAGACTTGAATATAGATGTATGTAAAGTTCTCATTTTTTATTCTATTCTGATCTGTCTTCGTTGGTGAAACCAAATGAGAAACCTATTTTCCTTCATTTCCAATTTGAATAGTATGAAGGTTGGCTTTTCATGGACTCTCTTTACCTACCTGATCTGCCCTCATCTTCTTTGTCATTGACATAAAAATGATGCTATAAACATTTTTTTGTAGGAGGGTTTTGCACCTAACGCTCAGAACACTAAAGATTTGCAACATGTTACCATATTGTCAAAGGTAGTCACTGACTTACATGCATGCATATGTCACTTCCGTTGAGAACCATGTTTAATACGTAGTATATGTTTTGATAGGGTAGCCAGCCATTCACTCCCTTTTCGCAGCTTCATGAGCAAAAACTCCTTGAATCCCATTTAGTCTCTCTTCTCAATGTCTGCAATGGTCTGCTCCAAATCCAGCAAGTCCACACGCAGGTGATCCGAAGAGGTGTGGACCAGTGCTGCTATGTTCTCACCAAGCTCATCCGTACGCTCACTAAAATCGACGTCCCCGTGGACCCTTACCCGCGTCGGGTGTTCGAAAGGGTCAAAGACCGGAACCCTTTTTTGTGGACTGCCATGATCCGAGGCTACTGCATAGAAGGATCATTAGAAGAGGCTTTCTGGATGTACGGTCTGATGAGGAGAGAAGGTCTTTCCCCAGTTTCATTCACTTTTACAGCATTATTAAAGGCTTGTAGTGATGTCTTGGAGCTTCAGTTAGGGCGCCAGATCCACTGTCAGTGTGTAAAGGTGGGCCGTCTCTCTTCCGACCTGTACACGATGAACACTTTGATAGATATGTATGTGAAATGTGGGCTCCTTGACTGTGGGCGGAAGGTGTTCGATGAAATGCCTTTAAGAGATGCGATCTCCTGGACTTCCCTGATCTTCGCGTATGCCAAGAGTGGGGATATGGGATCTGCTATGGAACTGTTTGATGGATTGCCTTTCAAGGATATGGTAGCCTGGACCACTATGGTCACAGGCTTGGCCCAAAATGGAAAACCCAAGGAATCCATAGAGATCTTCTGCAGGATGCAGAATGCTGGAGTGGAGACAGATGATGTCACCTTGTCGGGCGCTATATCAGCATGCGCTCAACTGGGCTCCACCAAACACGCCGATTGGATAAGGAGCTTGGCTGAGAGGTCAGGATATGGGCCCACAAATAACGTCGTCATCGGTTCGGCGTTGATCGATATGTACTCCAAGTGTGGTAGCGTCGAGAATGCTCATGAGGTTTTTGAGAAGATGAAGATGAAGAACGTGTTCTCATATAGCTCCATGATTCTAGGGTTCGCCATGCACGGTCACGCAAGCCACGCGTTAGATCTGTTTGAGAGCATGTTGAGGACAAATATTAGACCGAATGACGTCACCTTTCTTGGTGTTTTACTAGCATGCAGTTACTCAGGTCTGGTAGAACAAGCCAAACACTTTTTCCATGTGATGGAGAATAAATATGGAATCAACCCAGCTGTGAATCACTATGCCTGCATGGTGGATGTTCTTGGCAGGGCAGGGGAACTAGAAGAAGCACTGGATCTCATTCAGAGCATGCCCATAAAGCCAAATGGAGGTGTCTGGGGAGCCTTGTTAGGAGGTTGCCGGATCCACAGCAATCCAGAAGTAGCAGAGATTGCTGCAAACCACCTCTTAGAACTTGAGCCAGACGGAATTGGAAATTTTGTCCTTCTCTCGAACATCTATGCTTCCGCTGGAAGGTGGGAAGATGTGTTGAAGGTTAGGAAGATGATGAAATCAAGATTACTCCGAAAGAGCCCTTCACGCAGCTGGGTCGAAGGGAAAAATGGGGAAATCCGCGAGTTCTATGCTGGGGATTCGACCGATCCAATGTCCAGTGAGATTATGAGAGTGCTTGCGGATCTGGTTGCGCAACTTGGGTTGGGCGGGTATGAACCAAACCTGAGTTGCGTGCCTTACGATTTGGACGATAAGGAGAAGAAACGGATTTTGATGAGTCACAGTGAGAAGCTTGCTTTGGGTTATAGCTTGCTGACCAGCAGTTCGGTCTCCGAGATTAAAATAATGAAGAATCTCAGGATTTGTGAAGATTGTCATTCGTTCATGTCCCGTGTGTCTGGGCTGAGTGGTAGGGTAATTATTGTCAGGGATAACAAGAGGTTTCATCATTTTCGTAATGGGTTCTGTTCTTGTGGCAACTTCTGGTGATGGAACAAAGGAAACTCCCCTTTTTTGTTACTATGAACTACACAGTATTAATTAGAGTATAACTGTATAAGTTAACAAGCATGTGGAGTATATGCAATTTTGAGCTTTGTTTTTGTTCCTACCTAATCCCAATTTAATTTATGCAGCCTTTCCGATATGGGTACTTTTTGTTAGTTTTGAAATGTTATTCTATCCTGTTTCTGTCACACTATTTTAGTATTTTTGAACCTTCGGAAACATCTTTCTGGATGAGTGGGCGGATAAAAAGTTGAGAAATGAGAGTATGAGACAATGATAACAGAGTCGAGAAGTATGTTACTCCTTGCGTATTACATGATATTTTCATACTTCACAACAATTCTGGATTTACATAAAATTTATATACACTTACATACGTAATTGTCCATGCACACGAACAATCACTGCACAGACAAAATTACGACGTAATTGTCCATGCACACGAACAATCATTGCACAAACAAAATTACTAATTGTCCATGTACACGAACAATCACTACACAGACAAAATTACGACGTAATTGTCCATGTACACGAACAATCACTACACAGACAAAATTACGACGTAATTGTCCATGTACACGAACAATCACTACACAGACAAAATTAAGATGTAATTGTCCATGCACACGAACAATCACTGCACAGACAATATTACGTACAAATGTGCAAAAACACTAAACACAACGGGCCAGTCCAAGGGAGGTGCCTCAGAAAAGGAAGGCCTAGGCCTGGACTCGGGCCGGTTCGGGCCCGGTTCGGGCCTCGGGCCAGGAAATGGGAGGCCCGGGCCCGAACCGCCGGTGGCCGGTTCCGGTCCCGGTTCCGGGCCAAACCGGGCCGGGCCGGGCCGGGCCGAACCGGCCCACTTAATTTTTTTTTTGTTCTCCTATTTAATCCCCTACCCCTCCCCCTCAACCCCAAACCACCCCAAACCACCTCAAATGGCCCAAAATACCTATTCCAACCCAAAACTTTAAAAAAATTTCAAAAAAAAAAAAAAAATTAAAATCCGGCCCGGACCGGGCCCGAACCGGCCGGGCCGGTTCACCATTTGGAAGGCCCGGGCCCGGAACCGGGAACCACCGGGCCGGTTCGACCCGAACCGCCGGTGGACCGGGCCACCGGGCCGGGCCGGTTGCTACAGTGGCCGGGCCGGGCCGGTTCCGGGTCGGGCCGCCCGGCCCGAGTCCAGGCCTAGGAAGGCCCAAAGAAAGTATTAGGCAGGTAGCCCAAGTCCACATAATGGAGAAAGGTAAGTGAGGCAGCATCTAGGGTTGTATACGAATCAAATAATTTTTGTTCGATTCGGGATTCGTATTCGTATAACTTGATTCGAATTCGAAAAATTTAAATACAAATTCAAATACGAATACTAAAAATGATTCGAATTGTTATCAAATACAAATACGAATATCAGTATATTCGATTCGAATGTTAATCAAATATATTCGATTAATAGTAATAATAATAATAATATAATAGTAATAATAGTAGTAATAACACTAATAGTTTTTAAAAGCTAGTTACATACCCTCTAAGTTTAGCCCATATATACATTTATGTATACTCATATAGTTATGAAGTATCATAACTTCATAAGGAGTAAGAATTGTAAACATAATAATAATTTTAATTTGATTCGTGATTTGGATTCATAAGTTATGATTTAAATTTGAAAATAAAGAATATAAATACAAATACAAATCAGATTTTTGGTTCAAACATATCTCAAATAAGAATACAAATGATTATGCATTTGATTCAAAGAATAATGAAATATATATATATGTGTGTGTGTGTGTAGTATATACTATATATGTGTGTGCATCAAACACATATATGTGTGTACATTAACTATATATCTAATGGTGTTTTTTGTTATAAAAAATGTTAAATATCTAACATAAAATTAGAGTTGTTTGATCATTTTGATATATGCAATCATCAACTTATTTCACACATTATTGGTAAAAATTTTAATGTGTGTTAGTGTTTATTCAAAAACTTTGAAATATATGTATGTATAATAATCATAAAATTGATTCACTTCAGCACATTGTGCATAACCTAAAAATGCATAGATCTATAGGTTAAGTTGTTTTCAAGTAATATTTGACTAATATTTAACTTATGTTCAAATCGATTCGGTATTCGTATATGATTCGTTAATTATTCGTATAGTTAAACAAATACAAATACAAATACAAATCGAAAATAATATTCGTTTCATATTCGAATTCGGATTCGTATCAGAAAAATTAAACAAATACAAATACAAAAACACACTATTCGACCCCTATCACCGTCTGGTCACTCGAGCGCACTCCGCAGCACGGCAGCACCACACCAGGGCCAAAGCGACCTCCGTGGCTTCGTCTAGGCCTCTAGAGCCGCCAGCGCCACCGCAGCACGCCACTACGCCGGCAGTCTAGCAGCGCACGTCAGCATACGTAATCCGAAATTACGAATCACCGACTGACGCACACCAGGAAAGATCAGAATCGCTATTTTGTGTTTGCTAGCGAAACGATTCCAATATTCAATGGCTTCCGAATCCCGTAAAGGTTAGCGGTGATGTTCTATTCTAATCTATTTTTAGTTGCGCTAATTAAGTTGTCAATTTTGTGACGTATGCGGAACCCTTCGGCATTCTTTGTACTTTCTCCGTTTATGCACGTTTGTCTTCAACTCTGATATAGAATTTCGATTTCTTAATTTCTTTCCTAGTAATTGTTCATTTGAGAGCTACTGGTGATGCTCCGATCCTCAAACAGTCTAAATTCAAGGTCCGTCTAGAATATTTGTAGTTTTTTTTCTTTCATTTCAGCATATTCAAACCCCTATAATTGAGCCGTTATTGTCTTTTGAAAAAAAAAGTTGATCACGGCTCGGATTGAACCATTTTCTTCCAGATAGCCAGAAGTTCAAGTACATTGAGATAGACCTTTATATTCTGAAATTTGTTTAATCTCTTGATACTCTACTAAAATTTGATTAGTTTGTTACCTTGTCTAGCTCTTTGAGGTAGTCCTCAGTTTTAAAAGAGTCCCATTTCAAACACATTTGTCCCAAAGATTGCCCACTCTTATTAAATCAAGCTAACAGCTAATGTTTCATGTAATTTGTAAATAAATTACCAAAAACTAGTCATACACAAGTTATCCAAAAAAAGTTATAATCTGTATCTGATAAATATAGCTAGACTATATAATGATTCGTGTCAGTTGTACCCTTAACCATAGAAGTTGTACACTACTCAAACAAAAGAGTTGGTGTATGAAATCAGTTATCCTGTTTGGTTAGATAATAATGAATCATTGGTAGTATTAGATGCCAATAAGAGGAAGCAGTCCAGCCCAGCCCAGCTGGCCGCAGACTCACTCTCCTTTTGGGAGGTCTCGGGGATCGAAACTCAATAGAGTGAGTTTCAGTCCTCATTACTCCAGGCTCCCCAGCCCCCTCCCCCAGATGCCCCTTGGACTAAAAAAAATTAGATGCCAGTAATGATATGTGTTTATTAAGCCCAGGAATTCCTTTATGACTAGATTGGTGGAGCGGACAAGTTTGCTAAAGTGATTGAATTTCTATGCCGGCAGCTTCACAGGGACACACTGGTACTTATATTTGGCATATTTTCACTGTTATACTCAAATACACATCTTGATAAGTGTAAACCGAGTAAGTAACTACGTACCCTGAGTGATATATTTGTTTCCAGTTTGTGTATGTCAACAGTGCCTTTTCACCAAATCCGGACGAGTTGATAAATGACCTATACAATGTAAGTGGTGGTGGTTGTTATTAGGGATTTTAAAAATATTAATTTCATAAGTGACTTCTTCTGCTATCTCTCATTTACATTTATGTAAAATCATTGTTCACTGAATATCACAAAATTCAACTCATTTATCAAAATGCAGAATTTCGGGTTTGATGGAAAGCTGGTGGTTAACTACGCATGTTCAATGGCATGGGGTTGAGGTTTTGAGCAGTTAGTTGAATGGTGCCCTGAATCTAAGCACACTTATCAATGCTATTATACAATCCCTCAACCTCATATGTAGAAAGTCTTTGACAGTATAATTTCTTCTTCAAGTTCTCTAATTGTTGCAGTTATTGTCGTAGTTCATGTATAGCCAGCCAGCCATACATATATGATTCCAGAGTTTTGAAGGGTCACAGGAGTTCTCTTTGGCCGGAGACTGGAGTAAATATTATAGAACTTTTTTTGTCTTTCATAAAATTCAGCAGATTCAAGTCATTTTAGCTAAGCAAACCCTTATCAGATTGGCCGTTAATATGTATTAGGGCCAGGGCTAACTGGAAAGTATTTCACTGTTAGCTTCCATCATCATCATCTCTCATCAAACTATTTCCATTGTAAGTAAGAGAAAGAAGGCCAGAGTTTCTTAAGAAGTTTGAAACTTGGCTACATATCACATATTATTCCGAACATCATCATATGTTTGAACTATATACATATGCCAGAGATTGATGCCTTACAACAATTTCAAATTACGGAGTAATTAAATCCGTCTTGCTTACTGCAAATTTGAAAAAACTGAGTCTTGCGAAGGGTGTTGGATGTGGAAGGTGAAATGAAGAAATAAAAGAAACACAGCAAGAGTTGAAGTAAGGAGTTGACTTTCAAATATCATATATTCATATAGTTTGTTGAAATATATTTTGCACGATAGACGAATTTAATGAAATTAAGAATTTGGAGTTGCTACTTACATGGATGAGTCAAAGAGCGGTGAACATGAATCACAGAGAAGTCTAAGAGTTGATTTGGGGGTGTTTGGAACTGATTTTGCTTCTGCTTCTTTTTAAAATCAGAAGCAGAATCAGTTTTCAGAAGCAGAATCAGTTTTAAGAAGCTGGTCTCCCACAGCTTCCAAAAAAATTGATTCTAGGAGTAAATCAGAGCACCAGAATCACTTCTGCACTTTCATTCAAACAGTCCAGGTTCTGCTTCTGCTACTTGTTCTACCTTTCATTTAAGAAGCAGTTTTAAGAATGAAGTTTTGAACGGGATATAATGAAGTTTTGAACGGGATATAAAATGCCTTCACTATAATGACCGAAGATTCTCTATAAATTACCACTCGAGTGGATTCATTGTTTAAATCTTCATTGAAAAAACACACATACATCTATGCGTATGGGCCCTCTAAAATAGTAGGTCATTGACCTATGTCGCCATGACAAGGTCAATGGACATAATTTATAGACTCCATTATGGACATGATTATGAGAGATTTTCCTAAAATATGTATAAACTAGAATATATATAGATGGAGAAATGATCCTCTCCAGCACGTTTACGTCCGAACGTCGTCCGAACATGGCCATTTGGGGTCCTTCCCGGTGGAATTTTTTGATGAATTTTTTTAGCGTGTTCCTCATCAAGTGTAGTTTGTCCATACCAAATTTCAGTTCAAAAATCGACCGGGAAGGCATTCAAATCATTTTTTGAAGTTGACTGCGTCAAAATGTACATATAAAAACACAGTTAACTTCAAAAAATTATTTGAATATCTTCCCGATCGAATTTTGAGCTAAAATTTGGTATAGACAAACTAGACTTGATGAGGAATATGCTCAAAAACTTTCATCAAAAAATTCCACCGGGAAGGGCCCCAAGCGGGGATGTTCGGACGGAGGGTCCTGTCCGAACGTTCGGACCTGAACTTTTCTGTATATAGATGTAATTATAAAGTGATTGAAATTAATATGAGTATATTGATTACTACAACCGTATAAAAAAGTAATGACCATAATTTAATACTCCTTCTGTATTTAAAAGTTTGTTATACTTTCCTATTTGGTATGTATTTAAAATTTTGCTACAATTTTTTATTTTGGTAAATTTTTCCTTTAAAAATACTTAATTACCTTTACTTTTTCTATTTTGTATATCATCTTTCCTACTCTTTTTACTTTCTCTCCCATTTTTTCTACATTATTCATTATCTCTACTATTCCCCTTTAAATACGAAGAGAGTACTAGACTACAACATGTACTGACAAAAAATACGTAGCATAATTTTACCTATAATCTTTATTTTAACTATTTATAATATTATTTGTATAAAGAAATGCTAGTTTTGTCTTGATAAAAACTCATTTTGAATTAAGAGCTCGTTTGATTGCTCATATCTTTAATTTATCAACATTGTTTTTACTTGACACACAATTTTTTACTTCGCTTGTAGAATCGTCTGATTATAAAAATAATTGAATTTTTTATGGTTGAACTAGTTGAAGTTACTATAAATGATCAATTTTGTCATTTTTCATATATATTTTTTCTACTTTATTCATATAATAGAGAGTATATTTTTTTTATTAATTTCACTAGAATCGTATAATTCACCCAATTTGGTGTTGTGAAATAGATTCTAAATAGGGAGTACTGGAGTAGTATGTTTCTCCATTTTACTTGGAAAAAACTATTGTTACACATTTTTTGTACACATACTTACACACTCGTATTTGTGAAGTGTTTTGTTTTGTTTGTATACAGACACAACGTATTTGAAGTGTCTATGAAGTGTTTTTTTGCATGTATACAGAGACAACGAATTTGAAGTGTCTGTGAAATAAGTTGTGTCTGTATACAAACAAAACAAAACACGTCACAAATACGAGTGTGTAAGTATGTGTACAAAAATGTGTACCTCAAGCCCCGTTGATTTTACTTTGATGTATGGGATGGGACCGATTGGTGCACAAGAATACAAGATGGCGTTGTAAAATACTCTTACCGTTGCATCCCCGCCGTTGACTCTCGTTTTTCCTCACTCTTCTTACGACTTTGCACATTTTCTCTTCACTTCTTCTTTCTCCCCGTCCTTCAGGTCCCCCTTTTCTCTATCTCTTCCTTCCACGCCAACGCCATTTCTGAGAAACTGGGGATCACGAAGAAAAAGGGAGAATTTAGCAGCATATCGCTCCCTTTATACGATTTTTCGGCTATCATATTCTATTCGATATTCTGCAGAAATCAGCTTGGTGGACGCGGCCAGAGGATCCGATTTTCCCGTGTGAATGCTTAACCCTAGGTTCTTTGCCGCTGAAAATTCCTTTCGTTTCTTCAACAAATTTGGTTCTTTCTCTGATTTCTGGGAAGACGTTTGGCAGATTTTCCAACCCTAGTTGGGGGAGGAGGAGCGATTAGTTTTAGAGGAGGTGGTGCTGAATCGGAGTCTGACCCAGATGCGGGGAGGACTCTGGGAATCAAGCTCCGACCCGTACTCATTGTGAAGCTGTATATGGATTCACCATTCTCGACCTCAACCACGTTGACGCTGGGTTTCTTTCTCTGTTTGATCGCCGTGCAATCTCAGGAAAATGTAAATTCTGGATCACAATCCCAATCCCCACCTCCGGTTTCGCCCCCTCCTCCTCCGCCTCTCCAACCACCACCGCCACCTCCAATTCCACCGCCTCCCCCTCCGCCACTTCTCCAATTTCAGCCTCCACCACCGCCTCCTGTATCTCCACCTCCTCCGTCTCCATTTTCACCTCCCCCACCCTCACCCTCACCACCATCCTCTTCATCTCCTCCTCCAAGAAAACTCTCTCCCCCATATCCCAAATCCGTTCAGGATAATCGAAATGGCTCTCACCATGGAAGGGAGAATCACAATGCAAGGCATCATATGCCGCGTGGAAAGTTAAGCCATACGCCAAAAGAAAAGAGACTGAATTTGGGGAAGAAGATAGGGTTGGTGTTCGTGGGAATTGGCGTGCTTTTGCAGGTCTTTGTGGTAACATTCTTGGTAATCAAGAGGAAACAACTGTTAAAGGCCGAGATCAGAAGATAATGACTTGTGAAAGTTCAAAATCATTTTTTCATCAACAGATTTTCTTTCTGTTGACTCTGTTTATTCTATTGGTGGAGTGTATTAATTAACTGGAGTTGTACTGATTGAAATTCTTTAAAGAGAGGATTGGATTTGAGAAAAAGGGTGCCCACGTCTACTGTTGTAGCTCTTGTAAATTGGTAATTCTTCATCAGCTTTCTGCATTCCCCAGTTCAATTTTTTTTAGTTTCCACTTTAGTTATAATTAGATCGGTTTTCCTTATCCATTTGTATTGTGTTGTGAATGTGTTCTATTAACATCTATGATTTGAATGGTTTTTAGTTTGGAAGCAATGTTGTGTTTTAAATGTCATTCTATTCACCTATTACAGTTTACCTTCAATGCTGATTAATAAAAAACCCAGCCTTCAACCTGTTACGAACTAATATAGCCATACTTTCAGAGATTTACATAATTTACATAATTGCACACAATTGCATGTTCTTCTAAATTGACTACTAAAACTCCAAATCCAATTCTATTGAGGAAGTTGTTTGAAGGACAGGAGAGAATGTCTCTTGGGAAAGTTAGGTCTTTCTTTTGTTGTGCATTTTTTCTCCAGCATCTTTGTATTTTCCCCAAAATCTTTTGGGAATAAGGCTAGGATGTTGTTGTATTTCTCTGTGTACATAAACTTAGACCAAGAGGTTTGTAGCCATTTCAGTTGAAAATTCAGAAACATATGTATCCATTTGCTGTTCCCTTAAGTAGGCCAGAGCAATGTAAAAAGTTAAAACACATACTCAGCAGAAGAAAGAATCATCTCATTGGTAGACATGTGTAGTTAACTCCTTATTGCAGTTGTTCTGCAGGTTCCATTTGAGTTTTACTTTGTCAGTTCATTTTTTTGCGTCTCCTACGGTGTCTGGTTCTATTAGTTGGATAATACTACATACTCGTATATATTATGATGTCTTTATGGGAAAATTATGATACATCTGAATGTAACTTTAAGTCCATATTTTTTATATTCTTCTTCAACATTTACTCATTTGGTAGCTTGAGAATGCTCATTCCATTAAAATTGTAACCCCCCACTCTTTTTAGTGCAGGACTCATTTTGTGTTTGAAAACAACTTATTTTGTATTGAAGTACTCATTTCATTATTTTGATGTACTATGTGCATGAGACATCTGGATCAATATAGATATTCACCTGCATATGCTCTCTTTGAAAGGTCACAATTGATGTTCATTAGTATCTGGGAAACTAGTTCTGTGAATCAGGGTCCCTTTTGTTAAGGGCAATTTGAAGGTAAATGGTTGAACCCTTCATTTTTATAGGAGAGCGTTTGGTAGTATCCATTCCAACCAAATAAGCAAGTAAAAAGAAACTAGTTAGGACCCTTTTGGTAAAATGGTTGACTAGGTTGAATGTTTTTAGCAAGGAAAAGCATATCATCCATTGCAGCCAAATAAGAAAGTAAAAACTACTTATACAGTTATACTGCTCATAAGGAGTATAAGTAGATTATGGCTACTACCAAATCACCAAATGGAACTGTATCATAGAATTGGCTACCAAAGGGGGTCTGAATCTACTAATCTACTATGATGTCGGAGCATCTTCCTCGAGACTAAGTCTAGAAAGCCTTTGAAGTTTGAAGCAGTCTTTCTGATAAATATCATAATCAGGACATCAAATTCGGTTCAGCATTTTCTTCTTAATCTTGGCAACTCATGGTTATTGCATTTGACATATTTGTAGATAAAATATCTGCCCAAATTACTGATCTGACATTCTGTCTTAGAGGAGAAGAAAGACATAGCCTTCCCTTGCTCAGTTGCTCGGTGTATGGATATTGCCGAATTGGTTAAGCTTATTGCACCAACAATATGGATGTTGTTGCATCAACACCTTTAAAATGGTTGAAATGTGAATAAATCAAATCAAACATATCTATTTCCATTCGAGACAAGGAATAAAAAGCTTATCCAAAGGGATATATCTAATTAAACTTAAATATTTGTGCATCCTTTGCATTGAACTAAACGTCTAAACGCAGTGTGCCCTCGGGGGGGGGGGGGGGGGGGGGAGGGGGGTGTGCCACTAAAACAGCAGCCCCTAGTGTTGGGGTCGATCGGTTGGCAGCTCGGGAAAGCTTTGACAATAGTTTTGACAAAATCACATATAGATGAATAGTGATTGTGCATGACGAATTCTTACTTTTAGTAGGCTATAGCTTGTTTTATTTCTTATTCCACAACCACTTTTATAAATAAAAAAACTTCTATTTCGGAAAAGATTCTCTGTTTAAGTTGACATATTTATCCATTGCAATAAAATAGTGTGGTTGCAATTAATGCAGTATAGAGAAAATGATTTAAAATCAGAATTTTTTCATTTAAAGTTGAGAATCTAAGTTTGGGGCACAAAAAGATGAAAAGGAGAGACTTTCTATGAAGCATTGATAGTTTCACACTATTAATCTCTTCAAAGCTTTTATTGTTATTAGTTTGTAATGTATAAGTTATACTCCATCCCTATTTAATGTTTCCAGCACACATGTTAAGAAAGTGATATTGTTTGAGTGTTGGCGCTATTTGAACATTGTTTAACATCGTTTGATACTGTTTGAAGCTCATATGAGCGGTTATATTCCCTAGTATTATGGTTCTTATTATTCTATCAATTTGACAGTCATTATATGAATGCTTTTTTGTTCAAATTATTGATGAGAGTTGCTAGAGGATGATGTTATGCTGTTAATTATTACTCCCTCCGTCCCCCTAAATTTGTCCCGTTTTACCGTTTTCATCAGTCTCATTAAGTTTGTTTCATACCAATACCATATTTGGCAATGTTTGAATGGTTAGAATTCATTCTTACTTTATTCACACTTTATCAATTCAATATCAACCACACAATTCTACTTTTTCTTAAAAAGCACATCACACCCCTTTGTCCCTAACTTAGGGGGACAGAAGTAGTATTATTAAAGACGCTCTTCAATGGTGGTGTCGTCATTCTAAATCATTAATAGATCATGACACACTTTACCTCATTCTCTTCATAGGTCAATATGACAAACTTTTTTGAAACGCGGGTACTATTTCTATAATTGTTTCTAGTCTTTTGAAATGTGACGACTTAATTTCAAATGTCAATATGACAAACGTTTTTGGAACGCGGTACTATTTATTTAACTGTTTCTAGTCTTTTGATACATCAGGATCCATGAGGCTAGTGAAATGCATCGTTTTGAGACTCATAAGTCATAACAAGTGGGGTCGTTATCAACTTATCATTGGGTATTTCCTCCAAATTCTCCTATATCTTTCTTTTATTGCTATTTAATTATTAAATAGTGACCTAGTATTTAATTAATATGCTCTGGAAGCAAGTCTTGGTGCATGGGCCCAAAAACTTTAACTCCTTTCGTTCCCTTTTGCCTTTTGGGCTGTCTGGACCGACTTTTGACATTTATCGTTTGGACTCCCATTACATTCCTTTCCCAGCTCACCATTTCTTACACGGCTACTTTTATACGAAGTATATTGTGTTGAGTGGCGTTGATGTATACCTTTATCACATTTTATTAATTCGGTTTAAATAAGATTGGAAGAATAATTAGCACAAAAAAGTTAGCTATATGATTCAGTTCGGTTTGGAAATTATTTTTAGAATACATTAAAATTTTAATTTAATTCAATTTCTTGTAGACATTGTGATTAGACGTAAATATTGTGATTGACTTGATTAATACTCCTTCTATCTAAATTGATTTGTAAACAAAACCATCTTTTTATTAACCAGTATTAAAATTATATCATCTTTATTAATGATTCAATTTAACATTTAAAAAGTTACATATTAAAAAATACTTTAAATTCAAATTAGAATATGATTAAAAATTAATATCCTAATTAAGTGAAAAAATGAAACTATTTAACTAATAACACTGACTTTGCAAATCAACTTGGAAAGGATTGAGAAAAAATTAAAGGCTCGTTAGGTAGTTTACACGTTAAATCTTTGCACGCGAAATGATTGCATGCAAAGTTTAGGGAATCACTCATTTTGGATGTAAAATAAATTACATTGTTTAACTAGATGCATGTGTAATTTATTTTTAAATTGAATGTAAAGACGTTGCAGTGTTTTATAAAAAGTTACAAAGTATTTTACCACATCCTTCTACATAAAATACTTCGTGTAAAATGGTTTCAACGTATCCTACGATTTACAATAAATACTAAAATCAAACGGTGTAAGAATGTTTTTACTTGGATTGTTTTCAGTTCCAGGTCAAACTTAAATAGATCAGATCAGATAGACTTAAACAAACCAGGTTAGATCAGACCAGACTTTCATAGTTAGAAAATACATAGAGACCAGACCAGACGAGTTTAGCAAATTTCAGTCCAAGTAAAAACATCCTAAACATTTTCCATCCTCACACTTCGCATGCAAAGTAATTACGGAGTATATTACATCCTACCCTATGCCCCCTAAGTGAAAACATGAAACATTTTGGAATTTGGAAAGAAATATAAAAAGAGGGAAATCTCATTGATGTAATTTTATGTGTAATACTCACATACGATAGTATAATATATGCATCATGTACATTATAGTATTGAAGACATTCTAAAATATACATACATTAGACATTTACCGGATAAAATTGACTTTATCAAACCTAAAATTCAGTCAGACTTTATAAGACATTATAGTATTAAAACATTCTAAAATGTACTCCGTATTACATTCATATCATGCATTCACGCGCATTATGATAATGATAATTAATCTATATATACGTCCACAATTGTACTATACCATATTATAAGTATCGATCATCATCTTAGTGATAGAAACAGGGTATATTGCAGCAAATATAATTTTATTGGTGCCTAGAAATTACCAGTACGAGTAAATTAATTAGAGCCCGTTTGGAGAACTCTGTTTTCGGCTTATCAGGCTTATCAGCCAGCTTTTTCACCAAACACGTAACTTTTACTTTCGCGCGCTGAATTGTGTAATAAGCCGAAAAAGTAAGGTTGGAGTTACTTTTCTGGCTGTATTGGCTGAAATTACTGTAGAGGACCATTTTAGCTATTTTTACATATAATTTTTTCTTTAATTTATTAATAAAATATATTTTTAAAATATTTTTTTCTTAAATCAGCAGAATCAGTCAAAACAGCCACTCCAGCCAGAATATCATAAATTTCAGCAGAATCAGCCAAAACAGCCGATTTTGGTGCTACCAAACGGGCTCTTAATCAGCTTCTATATCATCTGATACCTTCATCAATAATTTCTTCAATTAAATTATGGCAACGTACGAAAATTTCTCATATTCGCCGCAGGGCTGCTATTACTCTTCCCAGAGAGGGGTGGCGATGGTGTTGGCCATGGGTTGTGCGCTGCTGCTTTCTCCATTGTACGTTGACCGCCCGAGATCGGAGAGCAGCCGGTGTTATTACGAGACGCGGTGGAGCTCCGGCGGGTTGGTGCTACCGGCGGTGCTAGCGGGGCTGATTGTTGCCATCAAGACGGCGTCGTCCTCCCAGGGAGGAAGAGGAGGTACGAGTCCTCGGTTTCCGGTATCCACGTCATCGGCTGACGTGGACGGTGCTTCTTCTTCTTCGCCTGTGTTTGGAATCGGAAGGTCAACGTGGGGAGTTGCTGGGATTTTGATCTGTCTCTTATTTGCGCTTTCTTTCCGGTCTTCTTTCCGCCAATTCTTATGGTCATAGACCCAATTTGTAATCAAATAATCCCTTTGGTTTACACGCAGTGAAAAAGGTTATAAAAAAGGGTTTTGACAGAAATATTGGGTTTTTATAAAAGGTTATATTCTCTTTTTTTTTTTGCTCAAAAAGGGAAATATTCTTCAGTATAACTAAAATTTATTGAGTTTCTTTAAATAGGATTAATTTTATTTTTAGATACTCGTATGTCTGAAAAATAAAAATATAAAATGCATTGATACTCCACCATGTCACAAATATATTTCATACTTTTCTTTTTGAGTAAGTTCAAAATAAGTTTCACACATCTATTTTTGACAAGTTTTTAATATAAACTTACCTTTATATCTATACTTTATTACATAGTTTACACTCACTTTATCTCTCCCACTACACTTTATTTACTTTTTGTAAAGTGCATGATGGGAAGTCAAAAATAAAAATTCCACTTTCTAAAAAACCGTAAAATCAAAGTGTGAAGTTTATTTAGGAACGAATGGAGTATTAAAATGTTGAATGACGAATATACTACTCTCTCCGTCCCATTTTACTTGTCCTATTTTCTTTTTTGAATTGTTCCAAAATAAGTGTCTCATTTCCTTTTTTGGAAAGAAATGTGTGGTCTACACCATTTCACTTTATTATACTCAAACCTCAACCACAACTTTTACTTTGACAACCACTTCATTAATAATCGTGCCAAGTCAAAATAAGACACATGAAATGAGACGAATGTAGTATTATTTAGGAAAAAATAATAGTAATAATCTCAACTATTGGCGATCCGCTCATAATAATCCCAACTATTGATTATTACAGAATAATCCCAACTGTAGGGACCTTCCGCCAATAATGGTCCCTTCAAGACTTGATGAATGTACATTGCAAAAGAGTTGCCAGAAAGGTTCTCCTTTTTTGGAACCAAACCCATTATATGAGACGTCCATAGTTCCAAGTCTCTAACAAAACACATCACATTCTTGCAATATCTCAATAGCAGCAACGCGATTATCTCAAAACATAGTTACTTGAGACAACTCTAACCAATAACGGATTAACGCTATTAAGAAATGTATTGCATGAACCAGAGCATTTATAAATCCACTTACCATATGTATTATATATGTTAATAACATTATGCACACCTATGTACAAGTGGTTTACAGTTTATATACATACATGATTATGACATACTTGCTAGTTCCTACAAATCCACATCATGAGTAGAAGAGGAATTGTATGGTCAACTTCTTGAACCAGCCATGGTTGAGCCAGAAGTCGCCACATTTGGACCTCTGTCATACATACGCTTGATCTCGTCCCTGTATTCTATTAGGGATTTATGAGATATGGATGGGGTTAGTTCTATGACATCCCCCATTCTCAGCTTGCATGTGGGGTCTGTAATCGGCTTATGGTTTAACCGTGGCCTTAACTCTTCCTTCACCGGAAACCCATAAGGCATCATCCATCGACCACACCCGCGAACCGCTTTCTCCAACAGATCCATAACAGTTGAATTTGCAGCAAATTCTTGGACGGACATCTGCCCAAGCAAGTGTTGCTCCAAAAAATCAGTTCACAATTACAATGAAGGCTCCAACAGTTAACAGGAAAATTTACTTTCTAAACTTTTTCCTGGAATTTCATTTTATTTTATTTTGGCACCCGGAAAATATTACTCCATATTATACTTGAGGATATAATTGTTCGTGATTCGTTGAGCTACTTGTAATGCTCAATTAATTTGTAAGTAGTAAAAAATATTGAAACGTAAAAAAACGAACCTTCTCATTCTCAATCATTATCACATAAACCGGTCCGTCAAGCCCACAATCAGGTATAAAGGAGTATGGGCAATCCTCAGAATGAGAAGGAAACGTGCATGGTGGTTTGATGGATTCAGAATGGTTTTTCCTCATTGTTTCACACTGCCAGGTAACAACCCATCGGGCCCACTCAACCATCTGAAGCACAAAGGAAGAATGTTTGCAATCTCCCTCCTTGTATCTCCAATGAGCTGCAAAACCACACTCTGCTTGCAAGTGCATCTCCTTCGTTCGAATCTGGACTTCGAATGGCAACATTCCTTCCCCATAAACTACCATGTGTAGAGACTGATACCTACAAATTAAACGTTAATTAGGATTTTATAAACTTTATACAGCTTCAGAAAAACAATCATGCTTTGTATACCACTATACCCGTTTATTGTACACGGCAGACAATTCGGATGGCATGTAAAATGGCGTGTACAAACAACATTGTGTTTAGAAAAATAAAAGGCATCCTATCAATATAATCCCTCTGTCCCAAAAAAGTGACTTTAGTTTAGACTATGTATAACTTCTAACTTCGGTTAGGTATATCTATTTCAAGCCATGAAATCCTACATTTTTTAGAACTTATTTGTAGGTTTATATAAACTTATCATATTGAGCCAGGGAAACTTTTTAGAGCAAAGAATAACTTCTAAAACATCATTCTTTTTTGGACACTTCGTTTGTCTCTTTTTAACTCTTACTCATATGTTGATTCATGTTAGCCGACCCCAAACTCTTTCGGGACTAAGGCTTGGATGATGGTGGTGTTGTTAGAGAGAGTATGCATACCCATTGAGTTTGGGATGAAGAATGTAGTCCTTAAACTTTCCAGGTACTTCACGCCATAGCTGGTGGACAATCGTGGCAGCTTTGTAGCAGTCTTCCTTGTTTTCAACAATTAACCTCAGCCCACGAATATCGTGGATTTCATCCATATTGAGCTTCTTTCTGAACAACGTAAGACATTAGTACCTGTGCATAATAATGATTTCAAAGCAATATGTATTACTACCTCCATCCTGGATAAAGAGTCTTGTTTCATCAAGGGAAAGTTAGACAAAGCTCCTCTAAATTAACCACCATACTTATATTTATACTTTACCTTTTTGTTAAACAATGAAGCATACTCATCTAGTTTTGGAGACCTCTTTTTGGAAAAGTAAAACTAAGAGCCTGTTTGGTATGTCTGAATTTGGGTGAAATTACTGGAACTATGGGCGGTAGTGATAAATTTGACAGATCACGGAAAAAATTATTATGTGGTAATCATTCATACAATAAAGGGAAAAAAGTTATCAAAAAAGTTAAATGGTTTATCTTGACCAAGAGGTCACGGGTTCAAGTTTTAGAAGCGGCCTCTTGTCAAAATGATAAGGAGACGCCATTGTGGTAGGACCCTCCCCGGACCCTTGCTCTGCGGGGACGCCAACATGCACAGAGCTGCACCCGTTTTATTCATCTTGACCAACTTCAACCAAAAATGTACCTTTAGCCCTACTTCTCTTAATTAATAATAAGCTCAGTGTGGGCACTGGGCTGTCAAATAAATTAGATTTTGGGGGGAAAAGACTGATGGGTCGAAAAGTGCCTACCTGAAGGCAATTAAATTCAACGAAACTTAGTTTCTTTTGTTGAAAAAGGGTTCTTTTTTCATGGAAAAAGAAAAACTTTTAAAACAGGACTCTTATTTTGTGGCAGAGGTATAGTTCTTTTTCGTAATAAAGTACGTACTTTAACATCTTGCGGTGGATGCTGTATAAGCTTTTGTGCCTCGCTGAGAGAGCATGATAACATATGTCTTCATCCTTCAATGCATGTTCCAATCTTTCAACAGCAGAAGTAACTAAGGCCTCGTTAAAGGACTTTAAGAGTTTTGAAGACAGCTCCTTGTGTTGAACAGGATTAAGATACTTGAAACATAGATTCTCAAGCTGTTCTTTCCAACTAGAGATACCTAATCGGTTGGCCAGCGGGACAAATATTTCCAACGTTTCCTTGGCAAACCTCTGCTGCTTGATCAGAGTTAGAGCATCCAAGGTCATCATATTATGTAGCCGGTCAGCCAGTTTTATGAGAACTGCTCTGGCATCTGCCATTGCAAGGAACATTGTGTGCAATCTATCTGCCTCAACAACTTTATTTGCCGTGTCATTCTCCCGTGCAAGTTTGCTCAATTGACTAAGCTTTGAAACCTAAAAAGAAAGAATGATTTTAACATAATAATATGATTGACAATCATATTTATACATCACACAATCACAGTATTAAGCAATTACTCCTTTAGTCCGAAAAGAAAAAGTGGTACTTGAAACAAATTTTTCTCCAAAGCAAGTCCAATTTGATAAAAGAGAGTTATTCTTCACGTGCCCGAGAACACCATCACAGACGAGTCGGTAAATATGATAAATTTAGGTAAACCAACAAATTAATTTGGAAAATAAAATTATAAACCAAACCAAACAGCCCCAGTAAGTCCCTACCAGAATTAGGACTGGGGAGCGTGAGCAGTACATAAACCTTACCTCTACCTCTGGGAGTAGGGGGCTGTGTCTGTGAAAATACCCGGCTAAGGAAAACTTCGGTTGTTTTAGAAAACCTTGAAATATTGAAAATTTTTGACAGTTTTAGTAATTAAAAAATGAAGTAGAATAATGGTGCTTGACGGTGAAAGGTAGTGTGTGCAATGGGAACAAACAAGTATAGACATGAAAATCATACTGGATGAAGCATTATAAAAAAAATATATGTTTTTCACAATTATATTAGATTTCTATATATAAGTATAATTTCACGACTTCTCAGAGTTGTACCTTACCAAAACTAAAAGGTTACAAGACATTTTTCTAGACGGAGGCAATAAAAGTTTTAGACTTATGTCAGGTTACCAAGTTTATCTAATAACTTCTCATGTCAAAAGTTTGATTAACCATGTCAAAAGTTTATTGAAAGCCCGCCAGTGATCACTATATAAAACATTGATATATTCGATTCCCAGACAAAGAAAATCACATTATCTCTACATTTCATTCACATAGCAATAAATGAAAATATGCATCAGTGGACAACATTTCAAAGATTTAGGTAAAAAAGTACTTATTGATACATTTTAAACATTGTTTTAAATAGGTCATATAAGCCTAATAATAAGTACTTCGTAATAAATATAAGTATCTGATATGAAGCAGAATCTGGGCTTGGAAGAAGAGGGGCAGAAGCCCCCGTGGGTTTACCGAAGGCGGGACAGGCTTGAGCCCACCTCCGTGGGCTGGTTGCAGGCTGTTTAATTAATATTTATTATTCCTTTTATTTTGTTTCCTAATTTAATTTGTTTCCTGGTAGGATTTATTTAGGACTTTTATTCTTATTAGAATTAGAGGTTTCCTATTTCTATTTAGTTTCCTAGAATGATTTAATTAGGAGTCTGTTAGAACTAGAGGTTTCCTATTCCATTCAGTTTCCTAGAATAATTTAATTAAGATTCCTATTCTTATTAGACCTAGAAGGTTATTTATACCCTTGTATGCTTCATTGTTGATCATCTTGGAATAAAAGTTGGTTTAGCCTTTTGGCTCTTGGCAACGGTATTATTTATCGTTGATTATCTGGGCAACGGTTCACCCCGTTGATTTTATTTTTCTGTTCTTATCAATTGGTCCGACAGGTATCAGTATCCGACTATCAGGTATAAGTTTCAACTCTCAACCTAAACTAAGACAATAAAGTTCTAAAGGTATTACCCACATATGGTGGGTGATATGTGGGTAAATATCTGATGTGGGATACTCTAACCTTGTCCAATAAGGTTGGATAGGCTAGAGATAAAGATATTGTGGATTATAGCCAGGCTTGTGTGATAGTGTTCAACCCTGTAGTTGTCCATCCCAGTTGTGTATTGGTTTAAGAATCAGCTCATGAGGATCCTTTTCGGATGAGGTGTGTCCAGTTTACCCACCCCTTGAAGATAAGTTAACCAAAATCACATTCAAGTTCTATCTTCCCCATACAAAATACAGAATTTACACTGAGTTTACAGAGATGGTAGTGAAATCCTCGTACCCCTTCAATCAAATCAGCAACCCCAGCTCCAAATATCCGAAATATATAGTCATATGTCATGAATGTATCATCAAGTGTGTCGTGTAGAAGACCTGCCGCAACAACAGTTGAGTTGGCACCTATCATTGCCAGCAATATAGCAGTTTCGATGCAATGCTGAAAATAAGGATCTCCACTAGCTCTCACCTGCAAATTTGTGAATATCATCATGTCTTCACATATTCAAAAGGCTTTGTCTTGAATTTATCATATTGTGAAGAATATAAAGCTCACACCTGGCCTCTGTGAGCATTCTCTGCCTCACAAAAAGCTTTGACAACAAGATCTTCATGGAATATCTCATGCCTTGTTTGTGCAACCAAAAGCAACTCTTTAGCATAGGGCTCCATATTGGAATTGCCAAAGCTATCGTCCATATTAAACGGTAGTTCATCTAGATGACCAGGAGGAGGAGAATCCAAATCCTGAATATAGTCCACGCAGGAACCCAATGCGTGTCTAACAAACCTATTAAACAAGTTACTACTTCCATAACGAATTGAGCAGAAATCTCCAACAAACCTTTTAGAGTGACTCTTAGAACAAGACCCGATCCCTACACTACCACTGCTCCCAGGACCTTGAAGCACGGAAATAGGGCTCTGATGAGCATAATCTAGCTTCAACGATGATGAGCTCAGTGACGAGCACTGAAAAGAGCTGCTTAATTCCTCGCCTCTGTCGTGCCTCAAAGATCCCAAATCCTCCGCTCCGCTTGAATAACTCGAAGAAGCGCACCCGTGTTTCACCGATTGTGAGGAGAATAAACACGACAACCCCCCGACGACTGGTTTCTGCGACGTCGACGGCGATGATCTGCCGTTTAAATCGAACTCGTGCGAGTTGATTTGACTGGAATACGGCGTCGAACACACGTTACTCGCCGGGCTTGCGTACAGTGCCATCGTCGGAACCGCCATCGACTCACCAGATCAAAGCTCAACTTTCAGATGAATTGAAATGAGGCAACCCCAACCTTTTCACACCCCAAGGAATCCCTAGGTTGCGAATCGTGACGAATATGTGCACAGATGAATTTTCTGTTTCACGTTTCAAATGCTAGAAGAATACAAGTAAAGATTAAAGAGAACAGAAAACGCGCAATTCTGAAAATTAAAAGTGAAATGCGGGATATGTCCGGGTTGTACAGATCTGAGAGAATCGTATGATTTCTTGAACGAAAAAGGAGGAAATCATATAGAGGTTATTCGGCCGGTCAATCGGAGTAGAAAACGCTGAGAAATCGACTAATTTTGAAAGAGATTAGTCTTCATTTCTTACGGAAACGTATACGGACAAGGATGAGCTAGCTCAGAATTCAGAAAGAAAGATGGCTTTGAGTGCACGGCAGCCTCGTAGAGGCATGGGGTTTGAATGTTTGATACATTGATTAAGACAAATTAATGAATTATTACTACAGGTTAATGGCAATCTTATTTGTTTTCTATTCTGTGATGTTTCCTCCGGAGGTAGGCAGGTTGCAGGTAGCACGAGAAGGTACCAGACGTTTTTTTTTTCGAGAAGTCAAATTAGTATGTTGGTCAAAATTAGGGAGTTTTTTCAAGAGTCAAAATTAACGAGTTAGTGTCATCTCAACAAATTAAGACCATAGTTTTTTGTACACATCGTGTATACACCCTCCCCAATTTTATACCTACAAGGCAGTTTTTGAACGAAATGTTTATGTAGACCAACAACTAAGGGTGTAAACAAAATATGTACAAAAAAGTAGTCTATATGTACTAACAGCATTTCGTTGGAATGTTTAAGATTTCTTTCTTGGTTGTTGGCTCTCTCCAGGGGCGGACCCAGGAAATTGATATTGGGGGGTGATAATTTAAACAAAAAAATCTAGGCGATTATTATTATAAGTTATAACCTTAATATAATATGGAGTAGTAATCAAATGAAGCATTATAATAGAAGAAGAGACAAATATATTATTACAAAATAGTTAAAGTTAGTACCTTAGAATTGTACCCAACGCTTCTTCAACGAGATAAATTCCTCAATCACGGCTTTTTAGTCAAAAGTTTTAGCAATTTCTCTTTCAATATAAACAATAAGGTTGTCTGCAACATACTCATCCTCCATTTTATTGTGAAGCCTTGTTTTTATAATTTTCATTGCGGAAAAAGTCCTTTCGATTGTTGTTGTCGAAACCGGTAGAGTCAACAAAAGTCGGATCAATTTATCAACAAGCTAAGAAAGTACACTTTTGACATCTCCGTCTCCGCTAATCTTTGACAAAGTTCACCCATTGTAGAAAAATTCGCCAACTTTGGATGGTTTAGAACATTGAGCTTATAATGTTGCAATTGAAACCTCAAGCCCACCTTCTCCTGCTCAATAAAATCAAAGGGGTAATATTTATCCATTAAACAACAGATAGCATCAATGTTAGAAAACTTATATGAGTCCTTAGGATCCAAAGCACCACTAAGAGTAAGAAGATCCATTATCTGTTCACCGAATTTGCTATTCAGCTCCAACAATTATGAATCTATGGCTGCGTAAAACATATCAACTCGATAGTGACGTTCAATATCAAACCCTTCTTGATCATGGCGTTTGCGTTTTACCGCATAAGGAGACTTCATATTAGGAACTTCAATTTCATGCTTTGTGCAAAACTCTTTAACAATTATTAAGAAGTTATCCCATCCACCCTCCCTTAACTTTTGGATCAACATTTTGGTGTTTGACACCAAATGCATAGCATTTACTATGTCTTGGCACTTCTTCTGTATATGCTGACATAGAAGATCTGTAATGCCCATAATTTTTTTAATAAGATGCAACAAGAAAACAAAATCAAAAATTTAATCTTCTTAAGTTCTCTAGCTGCATTTCCACGAGTAGAATAGTTATTGCCATTCTCTTCAACATCTCCTAAAACAGAACAAGTTGCAGCAAACATCCTAATCAAACTGCAAATAGAACTGAAATGTGAGCTCCAACGAGTTTCCCCAGATTGTTGTAATCTACCAACCTAATTAAGTCCTCTGCTTGTTTCAAGCTCACCAATTTCCAACATTCTTGCAATTTCAAGTGCTTCAGCTTCCTTTAATTCATCACTTCGTTTGCAAGAAGAATTAGTCAATTTAATAATAAAGACTGAATCGATGAAAAAATTGTGCACATATTTCACCTCTCTAGAAGCAGCAACCAATGCTAATTGCAACTGATGTGCTAAGCAATGAACATAGTAGGCATAAGGACAATCATTTAAAAATAATCGATCTTTCCGTTTCTTTTTTCTAAGTGCGCATGTTTTTCATTAGTTTGGTCTGGGCGGTGGGATGGGATTAGATTTTGGGGTGGGTTAATGGAGAATAAATTTTGGAGTGAGTTGATATAATATTACTTGTAAAATTTCTATTTTTTAGGCTCTTAAACAATTGGGTTTCTGCGAGTGGGCTATGCTTTGGGGGAGAAAATATTTTTTGGGGGGGTTCAAAATTTTTCTTGGAGGGGCGAGAATTAAATGTTGTGGGGGTAAAAATAAATTTTTTTATATATATATACTAAAAAAAAATTGTTGGGGGGCGGCAGCCCCCCTGGGTATGTACTACGGTCCGCCCCTGGCTCTGTCCCACACTCCCACACCATAAGATGCATATAGGTTTGCTACGTGTTTTAAGAAAATAAAGAATAAAGTGATTCTTTCATGATTTTAACCTCCAAAAAGTAAGAAAGATTAAAATGAATTCATAAAATGTAAGAGGGTGTCTTTAATGTGCATTATAATGGAGATTAGAATTCAATTAAAATCAAGGTGACCTCAATTTAGATTTCCATATAATCTAATAAAATCGAGGTATCCTCAATCACTCCATCGATTTTACTTATTATTGATTTTAATGAACTTTGAAAGACTTTGATGGACGTTTAGGCCAAAAAATGTATATCTCACGTATCAGCCAGAGTGGCCATTCAAGGTCTGGCCATGATACTCATATTTTTTTTTGAAAGAACCATGGTGATACTCAGATAATAGTGGCTCGATAATATTATGTGAGCTCGATAATAATACTCATGGCAGACCTTCCAAATCCACTAGGAATAGTTGTATTTTTTTTATAGAATAGCTATGACGACATAATATCACTCAACATTTAATTTGCTAGATATGCTGGATAATACCACTCTAACAAACCACAACTAATTTCCTTAATTTCTTCTAAAATAGTGGCTCACGTAATATTTATTCATTTTTTGCGATAATTTTTTTTAATTATAATTCTTTAATTTAATTTGCTCTTTTATAGTTTTTAATTGCAGTTGTTTACTAAATTAATAATTACCTCTGTACTAAGGAATTTCACGTGTATGCAGTAATTCAAGTGTTGTTTTCTTTACCTTTATCTTTATCAACATCATGTATCTAGGGGAAAGGTTTATGGACCATATTACATAAATAGCATAATTGATAATTTTGAGAATCTGGATATGATGAATTTGCACAAACTAGACCAGCGTAATGGACAAACTGAATATATACCATCTGAATGCACAAATTGAATTTGCACAAATTGAATTTGCACAAACTGAACGCACAAACTAAATTTGCACAAATTCAATTTGCACAAACTGAATTTGCACAAACACACAAATGTTTTTTATATGTGTATCTCAATGAATTTTGTAGCGGAAAGTTTATCTATTTATCTATTTCAGGCTGAGAGGCAGGTGCTTAGGTTTATGTTTTATATAGTTATATTACACAGACTCAATGTTTATTTTGCATGTTTGTAGATATATTCATGGGCTTTATCTGAAATATATCATATTCGTATACTAACAGACATGTATAGTGATTCTTTGATCTAGTACTAGTTTCTAGTGATTCTTTCAGAAGCATCAATAGATGAGTGATTTACGGGAACTTTATCTTTCTAGAGTGAAAATGTTTTAAAAAAACATGAATCTTTAGTTTCATAAAGCCATATACTAGTAATATGTAAGTGGTCTGTTTTTTCATGGCCAGATCTTCAAATTTATAAAAAAAATGTTAAAAGTAAAAGTGCAAAAATGTTTGTGGTCTGCCAATATTTGTCTATTTTTGACTAAACTATGCTTAATAAGTATAACTTCTTTGATAGTTCTACATTGAGTGATTCGCAAGGAAAGAGAAAAGTTGGGTATAATTCCTGGAGTGTAGAAGAAAGTTCTTTATTACTTGAACTTTTGGTTGAGGCTACTCAACGTGGATTCCATGATAGTAGTGGAGTGATTACTAAACGAATTATTGTTGAATTAAAAGACATACTTATAGTATCAAAGTCGGTGGAAGTACTTAAAGCAAGGATATCAAAAATATGTTGATCTTATGAAGTTCAATTCGGGGTTGGGTGGGACCCAATTGCAAAAAAGTTCACGGCTAGTGATGAAAGTGTGGAAAAACTACTTAGAGGTATAGCATATAATCCTACAATTCACGGCTCACAATATTTTTACTTACTGTTGGTCAAGATAGTCGTTTTTGTGCTACACACAAGACGTGGTAGAGCACATTCTGCTACTAGCAGAAATTTTAACAAAATGTTGAAGGCTCTAAACACAAGACGTGGTATGAGTATGAGGGTTGTGGGGATTAGGGGTAGAGGGTAAGGACGTGGTAAGGGTAGGGGTAGGGGTCAAGGGCGTGGAATTGGGGTAGGGTATAGGGCGCAGGGCAGGGACCAGGGGTATGGGTACACATATGAGGTGACCCCACGTATTATATTATATACTTGTGTTCATGAGTGTGTGTGTGTCTATACATGTATAGAGTTACTTTGGACATTTTAATGTTAAACAATGTTTTAAATCTTTTGAAGTAAACATGAGCTTACAACACTGCTTAATTTATGCATCGCTTATTAACGCGAGTCTTCATAAGCACCGTTTAATAACCCGTGAAGTAAACATGTCCTTGAAGAGTTAAGTCTTGCTTGTATCAAAGGGCAATTTTGTCTTTCTAATAATAGTTGTAACTCTAACTAACAGAATTCTTAAGGGAAGATGCAAATATTAAAGTTTTAGAGGCTGTTTGGTAACACTGTATTTCGGCTTATCAGGCTTTTCAGCTAACTTTTTTCACCAAACAGGTAACTTTTACTTTCGCGCGCTGAATTGTGTAATAAGCAGAAAAAGTAAGGTTTGAGTTAATTTTCTGGCTGTATTGGCTGAAGTTACTGTAGATGATCATTTTAGCTATTTTTACATATACTTTTTTCTTTATTTTATTAATAAAATATATTTTTAAAATAATTTTTTCTTAAATCAACAGAATCAGCCAATGCAGTCACTTCAGCCAGAACTTCATAAATTTCAGCAAAATCAGCCAAAACAGCCGATTTTCGTGCTACCAAACGGGCTCTTAGAAATTGAGGTGCAAAGTCAAATTTGAAAGTAGGTGCATACTCAAATTATCAATTTTCAGTTCTAAAATACGGAGTAATAATTTTGTCCAGCTAAACGGCCCAATGGCCCAATGGCCCTAGAATACGAAAAAGCTGAGGCCCGAGTAAGCAGAGCATTACGGAGACCTCCTTCGGGATTTCACGGCCGGCGAACGCAGGAACCGAGGAACGCCGACTCGCTGACCGCGGCCTCAGGCTCACTTCCAGTCCGAGTCACCTCCAGGCTTCAGGCTTCACTGCGGACTGCGTCTGCCCCACCGCTTCAGCAGGTCAGGGTTTCAGTCTTCACTCTTCAGGTACTCCTCCGGCCTCAATTAGATGTCTCATAGATTCTCTTAAGAAATAATTCCACTAATATTACTCTTTGAAAAGTAATGGACAAAAATGTGACTTGGTAACTTTAAGTGACTATAATTGTGTTCAAAGTTACTACGGTATAGTGAATGTGATAGAAACATTGAACACAATTATAGTCACTAAAAGCTTACTAAGTCACATTTTTGTCCATAACCTTTTTCTTAGTAATATTTTAGGAAAAAACTCTTCTCTTAATATAATTAAGTTTGGATTGCTATCATTTTTTTAAGAAAAGTTTGCTATCTTCTTTATTATTCAATCTTATTTAAGATTTGTACTATACATTTCTAGAATATGTTGATTTATGGGTAGCTGTATGTTGCACAATAACTCTATTACATGATTTCTTCATATATCTAATATTTTTCGGCTTTAAAAATCGAAATGGGTAAACCGTGCATTATTAATGATTTATTATAAATCCTTATCCTTTATGAACATTTGGTTTTACTAACTGAAATAGTTTGTGCTAATTTGTTCCATTTCAAGTTTTTCTATATAAATGTAAGGCGTCCTTCCTTATTTCTTAATGTTTTAGAATTTTAGACTTTTTCTTTTATTGATTTATAATATTATTGATTAGTTTATTAATTGATTTTATTTATAGTTTTTTAATGGTTGATTGGTATCCATTGAGGGTTGGTTCTATCCTTGATGACTTCACTTCACAATGCTCAATAAGAAATGTATTTAAGTAATTTTTTGTTATTTTGAAGTCGTGATTCTACTATGTTTAATATAATGAATTTAAATCTTTTCTTTATTATAAAGGTCTTGAAATATTATTATTATGCACATTAGTTTAAGAAGAAGAAAATTTTCAATTTTTTAAAATTAAGGCCCAGTTTATATTATCCGCCCTCCCTTTAGACCGTTAGACGTACAGACCCTCCTTGCCTCTAGACACAAAACAACTTTGAAAACTAATCCACACTTTAACAAAGAACAAACATAAAAATAACATTTGCTCTTTTTATTCGATCGCCATTCTTTGATTCACTGAAATGATTAGCCCCCCCCCCCTCCGGAGCCCATGTTAGGTTAGCTTACACATTTTTTTCTTTCAAATCTCATTCTTCTAGTTATGTGTCTTCTATTCATATGATTATTCTCTGTTTCGTTTTCCATCTTAATTTCAGTGAGATGGAGGAGCAAACCCTTTTAAGTAAATTGATGATAAATCTTCGTGCTACTTGCAAGTGAGTATGCCTCAAAGCAAATATTATCCGTTTTTCTCTTCTGAAGCAGCATGTTTATGATTAGCATCGTGTGCTTATATTGTTTTAGTATCAAAGGCTTGGTTGCATGGGTTTCCATTGGTAGCTATTTTGATATGATATAAGCATGTTGTGTGGAGATAACTACTCGTGTGTAGTTTGAAATGGTCTACAATATCATTGAATATAAGTATTAACCTCTCTTTTTAGACCTAAGTAATCTAAACGTTTTAGTAACTTGAAGATACTACACCGGCTACCCGAAAGATCTTGGGCCATCAAAAGTTATTCACTTTACATCGGAGCGCGAATTCGTCCAGCTTCTTCATCAAGGAAATCCCGTGGTTGTTGCATTCACTATCAAGTAATTCCTAGTTGATTCTTTCAGTCAGATTTCTTCTCCTTCCTGGTTTATGATCGCAACTGGTAAAAATTTGAATTAAATCTCATGATGTGTGTCCGGAATTCATAGGGGTAACTATACAAGACATCTTGATAAAGTATTGGAGGAAGCAGCTGCTGAATTCTATCCTAATGTAAAATTTTTACGTGTAAGTGGCCTCTTAAGATGTTTTACTTGGACTGTAATTTGTTGGTTTGGCCTGGTCTTGTAATGTCTGGTGTCTTTGTATTTTTATAACTATCCAAGTCTGGTCTGAACTGGTCTGGTCTGGTCTGATCTGGGACGGATTACAGTCTAAGTAAAAACATCCTTATAACATTAGGGGCCAGAGTCGCATTCATATCTGCAGTCGCATTCATATCTGCAGTATCGCTACCACACACTCTCTTCTCCCTCCACCTGCTTTGGTTTAACATATTAGGCCCTTAGTTCACCCGAGCTTTCTGCAGTCCTAGAAGGAGAATCATTGTTATTACTGTTTTTTTACCGTGATGACCATCATCTATCGCATCCATGATTCCCGTTCTTCATAAGAGTTCAATGTTTTCTCACAATCTTACATAAGTATTCAGAACTTGACATTAATACATTTTCCTGTCATTTTGGTTCTTTAATAATTTCAGGTTGAGTGCCCAAAGTACCCTGGATTTTGCATAACGCGACAAAAGAAGGAATACCCTTTCATTGAGATGTTTCACAGTCCAGAACAAGTACGTCCTCTATTCGATACTTCGTGGGACGGTGGGAGTGTGATAAAGCTACTCTGTTGTCTTTGTTGTTTACACAACACACATATGACACATAAATGCATATATATTCACTAAAGTGTCCGCGTTTCTTTGTTATGAAGCAGCACTCAGCCCATGCAATTTTCGATGCAATTTCCACTATGGGTCACCCGGAAACAGTCTCTCTGTGCCTTAGTACAGGGGTAAGACTGTGTACATCCGACCCCCTTACCCCACCGTAGGCGGGAGCCTTTGTGACAATGGGGCAATGATGATGGTGATGATGATACATACATACATACATATATAAATATATAGTAGACATGATGATCATGGTTTTAAAAGGCGTTTAGCCTTTACGCACCTGAGGCGCAAAGGCGCAAAGGTGGTCGGTAATCGCCTAAAAGGCTTAAGCTTTACCTTCTGCTAACAAGGCTTACGTCTTCAATTTGCTGAGGCGTTGATGCGGACTGTGGGGCGCAAGGCGTACACGAGGCGTTCGCCTCTAGTTTTACGCAAGGTTGGGCCTATTTTAAAAAAAAAATTGGGGGCCTCAAATTTTCTCTCCTAAAATATAGAATACCTGGATCGTTTATTACTTAGCCACAGCCTTAGGTCTTTCACTCTTTTACGATATTAAAGAATTAGAACTAACGACTTAAAGAAGAGCTGCTCGATCAGCCTGGTGTCTCACAGTCTCAGTCGAAGCTCGGTACAGAGACTTCAAGAGCTGCTTCGCCGGTTCGTCCAAGCAATTATAAAATATCCCACCGCCCAACCTCTCTAATTTCTTATTGTGTTTATTATTTAACTTTTTTATTTAACTTTTTAGTTATGTAAAGGTTTTATTTTGAAATATTTAAAGCTATTTAACGTTATTAATGTATTTATTAAGACTACTGTTTAATCCGTAAAGTTATCATATAAAACTTTCATTTATCTTAATAATTTATTTGTTTAATACTACATACTTTACTAGTTTACTTGACTTAAGATTTTCATTTTAATTGGAAATATTATAGTTAAGTTCATTACAGTTTGGTTTTATTTTTTTATTTAATAAAGTTGATTATCAATTATTGGTTTTTTGTCTTGGAATTTTCATGTTTTTTTATTTCATTTTTATGTTATTTTGACTTGAATATTTTATTGTTATGTTCTTTTTACTTGTGATTTTGTTTATTTGTGTTATTGTTATGAATTATCTATACTATCTGATATGTTGCACGCTTTTAGACTGTTAATTTCGAGGCTTACGCCTCGTGAGGCAACCACCGAACGCCTCGGGACTCGATTTCGCCTTTCAAAACCTTGATGATGATGATTGTTACTGTGGTGTCCTTGAGTGGGTCATATTGTCTCTATACTAGAGGCATTAATAGCTTGATGACATTTGTTCTTTGATTGATTGATTTTATTACCTTCATTAGTTAATCTATTTTAGGAAGTGATTTGCTAGGATTTCCCTTTCCTTGTTTTAGGTATTTTTGCGCATGTAATCCCTATTTAAAAGGGAGCTTTGTTATGGTAATAAAATATCCAAGAAACATTAAGAAGAAATCAAGGATAAGGTAAACTCCCCAAATTTCCACAGCCCCTTTAGTTTATCCTTTTTTAATTTATTCCCAGCCACATATTTAGCTTTTTGAAATCACACTCCCTCTGCCCTAAAACATTAGGTTCACATTCTTTTTATCCAACTCATGATGAAAACAAATAAATTATGATGTATTTTGACTGCATTTAAACATTATCTCTTAAACAGGGCGACCACTATAATTGAATAATTTTAAAAAGTTAGGTAGTCAAAGTGAAATGAGAAAAACGAGAAGTTAGTGATGTTTAACTTAAGAAAGTGGAAAATGTTTAAGAACACAAGAAGGAAAATAAGACAAATTAAATGGGATAGTGGAAGTACACTGAAGAATGAGGCTGTATTCTAACATTAATTCCACTACACGCTGACACAAAATAACTGTACGCTGCAATTATTAATGAAGTCAGTCTTACCAATATGCTTTGTAGTGTTTTGCAAGGAATGGTTATTTCATTCATTTGGTGAGTCGCAGAAGGTATTTAATATAATCATGATTCTTAATGAATCACAATCCCTTTTCATGGAATGAACCAACACCAACTTGGTGATGGGGGTAAAAAAATGGAACCGCAGTAAATAAAGTATTGGTGGTGTGGTTATCCTTGACAGAACCATGACATGCTGATGATCTAACATTAGGTCATTTAAATTTTAGATTTAATAACGAGGATTAGATTATACCCTCTTTCTGATGTTACATTTAGGCAAAGTCATTTCAAATCGTCAAATCGCCAGGTAGTATCTGACAACTTTTACGAACAATATGTGGAAGGAATTTTATCTGTGTATGTAGTATGAGATAATCAGACAAAAGGTGAGAGTGATACCTATAGAAGATAAGATGTTGGAATCTTGTTTACGGTGGTTTGGTCATGTGCGTAGAAGACCGAATGATGTACCTGTTAGACGACTTGAGAGGTGGGGAGAAAAGGCAGAGAGGAGAGGGAGAGGAAGACCCAAACAGACTTGGATTAGAGGAATCAGAACGGATATGCGTCTTTTGGGTTGAATGAGAGTATAGCTTTGGAGAGAGCAAAATGGAGGGCGCACATTCGTGTGAACGAGTGATTACTTTTCTATCTTTCCTCTCTTTTTCTTTTATCGTGTATCTTCATTATCTTTTTATGTTCTTATGTTATTTTGATGTCCTACTTTTTATGCTCTTTTATATTTTTATCTTTTATCTTTCTTATATTCTTATGTTATTGTTATCTTATATTTATCTTTATCCTACTTTACTTTTTTGTGTTTTTTTTTGTTTTTTGTTTTGTTTTTTTCCTTATCTTCTCCTTTTAGTATTGATATCATTGATCGATTCATGTTAGCCAACTCCATATTCTTTTGGGATTAAGGCTTGGATGTTGTTGTTGTATGTAGTATGAAATATTTGTCACTTCACATTATAGTTTTTGACTCGTTGTTTGTTATATAAGATAAGAACCTATTTAGTTTAAAATTGTTGAATTGTTTTTTATTTTTCGGTAACAGGCATCTAATCCGGGTAAGGTTGCTGATCCAAATGTAACAAGATACTCCGTGAAAGTCTTACCTGTAAGTTTCTGTGCTTGTAGAAACTAGTGTTTTCTTTATAATTCCGTTGCCATCCTCTTTTACATAGTCAATTGCTTTCATATTACTCCTTTGACACCTTTTGCTTTAAACTCAGACTTTGACATTTCCTAGTGCTTGTAGCTTATCTTTTTGTTTCACCTTTCCTACTATTATGTGAAAAAGGTTTCGCTTCTTGGAACTTCAATTTCTATATCAGAATGATAGAGATACTGGAAAAACGGTATACGAAGTACACTCTAAAAGAGTCTCATTAGGTAGGGGTGGTTTAAGATGCCAAGTCATCTGCCTTGGACCAAATAAAATTTCTACTTATAATGACAAGTTTGCTTGCAATAAAAGATACGTAGTAATAAAGTAGTTATGCAGTGAAGATTGCTTTTGAATGTAAAAAAGCTAAACGGAAATGTCTGCTGTAGTAGCAAATTGATTTTAACAAAAATGGATTTAATTAATAGAGTGAGTACACTTAAATTTTAGTGTAAAATCCAGTAACACGAAATTCCTAATCCACTAATGCACTAATTGAGGGCACCCTCCTTAGGATTTCAGAAACCACTATGTTTCAGTCATAATGAAACCTGGAAGGCACCATAACACATTCGTCAGACAGACCAAGTTGATGGGCTTGTTAGGGTTTCTATATTTTTGTGTGTGTGTTTTCATTGGCTAACAAAATTTAAGACCTGGTTTTCATTTTCTTAGCAATAATCTTTACAATGATAATAAATATCACGAGCTTATCTACAAGAATGCAGTGAACTATCAATAATATATGCTTTTGCAACCCAAGTATCAAAATGGAAATTGGTCTGTTGGAAGAATAACTCTGTATTATAAGGTTTCTATCCGGTTTTTAGGAGATTTATCTCTGCCCACCAATCACTACCAAGACATCGTCAGATCATCAACCCAACTCATCATCGTTTCATTCCTTTCCTATTACTAACACTTTTCTACTAATAACAATCCAATTCCAAGAAAATTGACAAATCAGCTTTTAAATGATGTTTTAGGATCTAATCCTACATTCATTCCCTTCACTACCTCGCTAAACATTACCTTACACAAACTGTAATTGTGAAGCCATGGTCTCGACTAGGAGAGGGTGTCTAGTAGAAAGAACATAGATGAACGATCAAGACAATGAAAATATTCAAGCAGGTGTGCTCTTAGAATCTCTCAAATATTCAGTATCATCCTAAGTATTAAAGCCTTTGAAGCCTTCACTATGGCAGACCCAATCTATTTAATTTGTGTTTGGAAAAAATCAAAGAATTTTGGTTAAATTTCTGCAACTGCAATTATTCTGCCAGTGAGCGGTTCTTGTTCAGGAGCTGACTACCAATTTAGAGTGATGAAATCCTTCTTGGACTTGAGTGTGCCATAATAATTCTCATTGGCTTTCTTGCATGCCGAATTCAATTTAGTAGTTGGGTCTATTTGACTGTTTTGCGCCACTTTTGCGATATTTCATGTTCACAAGGTTGTTAAACTCGAGATCCTAGCTCGGATCGGTAGTGGGCTAGAAGATCGTAACTCGTGGATCGTAGCTCGAATCGTAAGATCCTAAAAGCAAAGATACCATGCATATATATGTACATGTGTGTGTGTGTGTATGTATTTATTTAAATTAAAACTTTTGAAATATGCATAACATCATGTCATTTCTGGGACCCTTCGAGAACCACATTTATACATAATAACATATGATGAATAACTTAAAACTTGAAAATAGATCTTAAAACATATTGTTCACTCTTCCAGAACCACTTGTCCACTTGCCATAGATAACAATTCTGGGACTCTTCCAGAACCATTTGACGAACAGAACAAAAGAGTGTAAAGTGTAACAGAGAGGGACGAAGAGAAGTTTACACGGATACTTGAAAAAAGGTTGTATGGAGAACTGGAGATGGACAGAGTCAAAGAATGAGTACGCACAGTAGTGCGACACTCCCCATCCTTTTTATAGAACTGAAGAAGGCGAGTCGCTATGGAGTCTGATCGTCGCTTGGGGAGTTGGGTTGCGTAAGTGTTTATTTTTTTTTATTTCAAAAGCTGTGTCGTTTTGGATTTTGAGATTTTCGACCAGTTAAGCCATGGATGACGAAGATCGACATAGATCGACGATTCTACGATCTAACGATCTTACTCGACGATCCGTCGAGTTTGCTGCAATTTCCGATCTTTTGAGCGATTCAGCTCATGCCTGCTGCCTTAACGCGTAACATCGTACGAGTCAACGATCTTACTCGCGATCTTAACAACCTTGCATGTTCATGACCAAGTTAAAAGAAAGCCAGAAATTTACTTAATTAAGGTTTTCACCTTGGGCTAATAATTATGTTGCTTTGAGTAACTACTAATGTTTTGGTTTTTGTTTATTCTCTCTCCAGTTCAATCATGATCTTAGTGCATATGGATTCAGAGAGTATTTCAAGAGGCATGGAATTCAATCACCCGGTGGTCGTCCTCAGTAAAATTTGTCAAACAATATGAAACTTAAGATGGCGTGATTCCCTGACAGTTTTGAACTTCCTATGATGCTTGCCTGCTTGGCATCCGTCTATTACTACTATCATTATTGACATCAATTTATTATTATATGGTTATTAATAATATTACTAATCTTTGTTTTATGGGAGAATTTGAGTTTGCACCGTACCCCACTTTTTGGGTGATATTGGACTTTGCACCCTAATTTGAAAAAACTTTGATTTTGCACCCCATCACAATTCACTTTGTAAAAAAAAATTTCTAAATGGGGTGCAAAGTCAAAAGATTTTTAAGTGGAATGGGGTGTAAAGTCAAAATTTTTTCAAAATGGGGTGCAAAGTCCAATATTATCCAAAAAATGGGGTGCAAAGTCAAATTCCCCTTGTTTTATTATATATATCAAGATTTTGACATACTTAAATCAAACTTTTGCGCTTTAGTAGAAAATTTAGCGTTAGTTTGTAAACATATACAACTTGTAATTAAGTTTTTATTTGAACCCATATATATTTCAAGGCTTACTTGTGAAAATGTTTTATGTTAGTTATACCAGGGCCGGCTCAATACATTAGGAGACGTGGTGCAAATCACATAAGATAAGCCTTACATTAAATAAATATAATATAAATAGCAGCCTTTAAAAAATAACCTAAAAAAGACTACAATCAAATGTGACATTGAGATGTAATCATATCTCGAACCTGAACAACTAAAATCGGTAAAATAAAAATTACTAAAACCGAAAAGAAATGAATTAAAATCTTGAACTAAAAAATATATAGTAGAATATTACTGAAAAACTACTCCCTCTGTTCCTTAAAACCAAGCTCGTCCAAACTGCACGAGAAATTTGTGCTAATTACTATAACTAGGCCTTATCCAGGCCTTATGTAATAAAGAAGTTGCACATTTATAATTAACAATTGCATTTTAATTACATATAAATATTAGTATTTAATGTTTGTATTTGAAAACAAAATACTAAAATATGAATTTGTAATCAAATAAAAAAGGATTTTGTATATTATGTAGACAAATTTTGGACCTTCTGAATCGAGAGGCCTTGTGCGGTAGCATTTCTTGCACGCCCTCATTTACGGCCCTGTGTTATACAAAAAATCTGAAAACATTCGAAAGGTGGCAAAAAAAAGACCGAAAAAAAACCTAAAGACAGGAAACAATACCCAAGGAGGCTATATGCCTTATGCCTATATCCAATTTGAGGTTGAGGTAACAGATTGAAAAGCTCTTTGCTGTCATTTTTATTGAAAAGTAATTAATTTTGAAAATTACATAGAAAAGTGCTTTTGAAAATTAGGCAAAGTTCATATAATAATCTTAACTTTTTAGGGATTTTGTAACAATAATAATCCCTTCTAAACATGTCTATAAAAATAATCTCAATTTGTGATGTTAACAAATAGATTCAATGAAACTTGTTTTACTCCGTCACCTTCCATTTTTCTCTCTTTACTCGTGATGCGTGTACTTCTCAACATACCATTTGCCTTTTCTCCTTCTAGTGCGATGGCTTAGACATGGGATTAGTGTTTTACCAGTTCCAATTACTATGTGCAGGGCCGTCTAATGAATTTGGAGGCCCCGGTTCGAAATAGCAAATTGAGGCCCCCTAAAACAAGGAAAGTACAAATTTTAACAACGAAATACAAATAGACTAAACAGTTCGATGAAATATAAGTTGTATGATGTTTAAAGTCCACAAATTAGAGAATCTAAAAGTTATATAGCTTTTGGAATTCTTAATAATATAGATAGTATAAAATCTGGAAAAACCAACCTATGACTAATATTACGTTCTAAATTATTGGAGGCCCTCTACAAGAGTTGGTCCTGGTGCTAAGCACCTATTGCACCTCCTAAAAGACGGCCCTGACTATGTGTGTGTGTTTGGATCCGCATGAGTAATACGTTCCAAGTTCTAACATATCCATAAGGTGACTACGTAGTTGTGATTTAAAAAAATATGACCTGGTTATTCTGTGCACCATTCAAAAAGAGCACATGAAAATTCAAAAGAATTCTCAATTAGCCAGAAACTTGCACCTTGGAGAGGCGTTTAAGAGGCTGAGAAGAATGTGTGAACAGAAATGGACGAAATTTGGGGAAGAAACATAGGTACAAAACTTGCTTAGCTTAAGAAGGTAGAGACATGAGCATATCAAGGTGGACTACTGAATGCGGGAGAATGGCTGAAGAAGAGTGTCAAGGGACAATGAGGGGGAGAGCGAGGGATATTACATTGTGACCCGTGCCTTTTCATCTCAATTTATTTCTGCAAACATCATTACTAGTTCGAACCATTGTCATGAATATTAAAATGATAAACATTGTAAAGACATTAAAAGTATATATTATTGCTATGAATTTTGCCTAAAAGTTACAATTATTTAGCATGACTAATGACTGAGAAATGCCATATAAAGTCTTAAATATAGAGAAAAACAATTAATTTGAACTTGAAGCATAATCCTAAATAATAAAAGTGATAGTGAAATAGTTCAATGATTGAATTCAGCTTTTCAATAAAAACAATATTGAATTTGGTATAACATGCCACCATAAAGATAGACCCAAAAAGCACACTTTCTGTTATCAATTTGTTATTGTTTGCGTCATACTAAAATGTTAAGTTTAAAGGCGTTAAGTTTAAAGGCGGTAATGATCTCTAACAAAAAAGTTAAATTAATCAAACAACATGAATATAAAATAATTTACTCCGATGATGTTGTGTTTCTAGTCATTTTATAAATTTAAATACATTATTTGAATAAGACTTTCAGTATATCGAGATACCTTTATTTCAAAATATATAGTGATATCATAACAAAATATTTCATAATTTGACATAGTATCATAACATACTGAAAATGTCCGAACATCTACATTTTCGATAAATTCCATATTTTTCGATACGTTAAATGCGGTGTAGCAACATTTCCGTACCCCTAATTATATATTGATCATTACTTTTGCAACTTTTATCAGGAAATCATGTCAAAAAGTAAACTTTGCCCCACACTATTTTAGCAAAAGCCCAATCACCGCGTCACAATTTGAACATTAAAAATAGGGAAAACTGTCAAATAGGTACTCGAACTTTCATAAAAAAGTCAATTAAGTCTTTCTATAGGAGACTCTGTCCGATCATCGCGATTTGGGGCGGTTCCCGGTGGAATTTTTTGATGAAATTTTTAGAGCATCTTATTCATCAAGTCTAGTTTACTCATACCAAATTTTAGCTAAAAAATTAATCGGCAGCGCATTCAAATTAATTCGAAAACGCAAAAATGCGCAGTTATCTTCAAGAATTAATTTGAATGTGTTCCCGATTGAATTTTAAGCTGAAATTTGGTATGAGTAAACTAGACTTGGTGAATAAGATGCTCAAAAAATTTCATCAAAAAACTCCACCGGGAACTGCCCCAAATCGCGACGGCCAGACAGAATCTCCTATAGAAGGACTTAATTGACCTTTTTATGAAAGTTCGAGGACCTATTTGACAGTTTTCTCTTAAAAATACTTCGTATCAAAGCGGGGGGGGGGGGGGGTTAATCGTCCAGCTGTTTTTTTAGTTATTACGTGTGCACGTGCCCCCTTTTTCGAAAGTCAAGCCGCAACGTATATATCTCCACCCCCGCCGAGTAGAAACACTTCACGTCTTACGCACTCATTTTTTTGACATCTCTATCACTCTGTCTTCTATATATTCCAATTTGCTAATTAAAGGCAGTTTCCATTAATCCAATCCATCCATTTTCATCAATAATCCTATCCTTAAATCAAACAACCAGAAACCCAGAATGACTCTCAAGATTGTCATCAATCTTATGATGATCCCAAGTTGTTTCAAACCCCGCGGGACTCTCTATCCCGTTCATCAATCCACAAAGAATCAGCATGGATCCAAACACCCTTCTTCTCGGCGGATATCGGTGCAGGATCTCAGCAACCATGGCTGGCCTTTACTATCTGCCGGCTACCTCTCTTCCAACTCTGTCATTGGTTCCAACCTCACTGTCTTCACCCTTTCTGAGCTAAGACTCATCACCAGCAAATTCTCTGTGGGCAATTTTCTTGGAATGGGAGGGTTCGGGCCGGTCCATAAAGGGATCGTTGATGATGCGCCTGTCGCGGTTAAGCGGCTGAATCTGGAGGGAGCTTAGGGTCACCGCGAATGGCTGGTAAGGAGTTGAATTGAATGATCACATAAGTACTAGTGGTACTATGAATCAAGAAAGTTTTCGGCACGCTTTAGAAAGTCTCATCATCATCGTCATTACCCGGTGCAGCAAAGGCTCCCATCTACGGTGGGGTAAGGGGGTCGGGTAGTCTTACCCACGTACTTAAGTACAAAGAGACCGTTTCTGAATGACCCATAGTGAAAACCGTGTCGAAAATTGCGTGGACTAATTGATGTTTATAACAAAGAAGCACAGACAGTTTAATGAGTCATTTTGCTTTATAAACTCTCTAAACACTTGTTTTTCTATCGAAATAGAGATGGTGTCTCCCGTTTCATGCTTTCCCGTTTCTCATGTTTTCGTGTTTTCGGGCCCAAACTGAACCATTGCTCCATTAGCACTTTTTCGAACATAGGTGTAGTTACCTTGAAAATGTTCTCTATAGTATATACTATGTTCTATTGACTGTTTCACACTTTTTACTATTGGGGTCAGGCTGAGGTTATAATGCTAGCTCAACTGAAGCATCCAAATTTGGTGAAATTGATTGGATATTGCTGGGAGTCAAGTGATAGGCTGCTGGTTTATGAGTACATGAATAGAGGGAGTCTAGAAGATCTTTTATTTGGAAGTGAGAAATTACATTAAGTGCCTAATAATGGGGGGGGGGGGGACACATTATATAGGCTATCTTAACTTGATGCATTTACTATGTATGCAGGGCATCGTGCTTGCTTGCCATGGCAGACTACACTTAAAATTGTACATGGGGCTGCAAAGGGATTGGCTTTCCTTCATGAGCAAGAAGTACCGGTTATATATCGGGACTTTAAGGCCTCAAATATCTTACTAGATTCGGTACAGAGAATTTGATTGAGCCCCATTCTTCATTCTGATATGTGTGTGATTCATAATACCATATTAACCACTCACACTTTATATTTTTAGGATTACACACCAAAGCTTTCTGACTTTGGCCTTGCAAGGGACGGTCCAGAAGGCGACAAGACACATGTTACGACTCGTATCATGGGCACTCACGGTTACACTGCACCCGAGTACCTCATGACGGGTACATTTCCTAAAGTCTAATTAATGAGTACTTCGAAGGGTGGCGAACTGATTCACGTGTTTCCGTTTGACCCAGAGGAAACACGTCTTGGGAGTGAACTCTTGTCAATATTTGAAAAGGGGAGACTCACCCCTCTATACACCCTTGTGGTGTGACCTTTCTCTAAACCCTCGACTTGCATTCAATTTGCACTCGGGTTGCCCCATTTTTATAGAAGTTTAGGCACAGCATCACACATATCTCTCAGTAACACATCCTTCACTTGATTATAGGGCATTTGACACCTTTGAGCGACGTTTATAGTTTTGGAGTAGTCTTGCTCGAAATATTAACGGGAAGACGTGCCCTAGACATGAGGAGGCCTTGGAGAGAGCAACACTTGGTGGAATGGGCTAAGCCTTATTTGAAGAACTCATATAAACTTATCAAAATTATGGACCCGAGGCTAAACGGTGAATACTCAACTGAGGAAGTTAAGAGGGTGGCCGCGTTGGCTCACAAATGCTTGAGCCACCATCCCAAGTTCAGGCCTACGATGAACTGTGGTGAAAAGGTTGGAGCCTGTCTTGGAGTTGCAAGGCATATCCTTTGAGCCATTGATTTATGTTTCGCCATTCCAATCCCAAAAAGATGTGAGCAATGTGAAGACAAATGAAGAAGAAACAGAAGAGGTACAAAAGGAGAAATCTTTTTGTGAAGATGAAGATGAAGTAGTTGCTAAAAAGGAAGAATGGGTCACAAGTATGGACTGAGTGAATTAAAGATATTATTTGGACACAGAAGTGTATATATATACATGTATTGGTGTATAACACTATAGCTCAATAGAACTCAAGAAATTGTATTAAAGGTTAGTGAGTTTATTTTTTATTTTCTATTCACAAAAGAGTGAAAGATTGTACTGTCCAAACAAAAAAAAATTGTTACCTTTTATGAAACAGCAATGATATGAGTGAACTGAAGATATTGTTTTCTGATACTTTTTTGGTTTCAAACATACCATTTACCATTATTTTATTCCGTAGTCGATCTGTTGTGGTTGCCTGGTTGGGTTGTGAACCAAATTGCAAATTTTTTTGCTCAAATATTCAGTTCTGAGTTAAAAATTAAATCTTAGCTAGTGCAGAATACAACTAATTCCATACATAGGCTGTTTGGACTTCAACCACAGATGTTGTTTGGACTTCAACCATCTTTGCCGACAGAAACGGATCCAAGATTTCGGGATACCTTGGGCTGAAAAGTAAATATACTAGACTTAAAAATTAGTGGGGTGGGCTAAATATGAAAATTTTAAAAATTTACACTAAAAAAATTGAAAATATTTTAAGCTGCCATAGTCTTCAGCCTACCATAGCCTATACATAGATCCTCCCCTGTTTGCCGATCTAATGTTCAAAATGTTTTCACAAACTAATACTCCCTCCGTTTCAATCCGTTTGACACACTTTCCTTTTTTGGATGTTTCAAAATGAATGTCACACTTCCTTATTTCCTTATTTGGTAAATAAATCTTTTATCAAAACAGTGTCAAACAGTGCCAAACAGTATTCAAAGAGTGTCAAAACAGTAAAATTTACTCAATAATTTTTTTCCCTTAATTCTTGACAAGTCAAGCTGTGTCAAACAAATCAAAACGGAAGGAGCAATAAACTAGATGAAGTTAAGTCATCATTATTTTGTATTTTATCACATCTTCATTAATGAATCATAATGAGCACAAATTCAAAAGGGCCTTCTCTTGCACCTATATCAAGTATGAGAAATAATGTTTAACTGAATAGCTATCGTCCAGGACCTCAATACAAATATATTTGTACTTGAAAGATCACAAATGGAAATGTTTATACGATAGTATTTTACAACCAATCTGATAACAATCTAACAGAATAAAAACAAGAACTCTGAAAATGAAAAAAAAAAAAAAAAGCAAGACTTGGAACACAAACCAGTGAAGCTGAAGTCAAATTTTGGATTGAGATTGCGATTAGAAAAAGCATTTTATTGAAAAGTAGTTTGGAAATCATGATAAAAAAGATATACTCCTATTAAAAGTTACAACTGTTTGTTATGGAATCGAAAAGCATTTTATAAAATTCACGGAGTAATTAACGAAAGGTAAAATTATTTTGAGCATAATTCTATCTTAGATTAGCTTTTGACAGTAAACCAACTTTTGAATAAACCCATAACAACTTAAACCTAGAAGTGTTTTTCCTAGTGTAAAATGGTTCCAAATGGGCCTAAATAATACTCCCTCCGCCCCGGAAAATTCTTCCAACTTTCCTTTTTGGACCGTCCCAGAAAATTCTTCCAACTTCACCTTTTTGATAATTTGTGTGGCTCACATTCATCTCATCTTTTTCTTACGCAACTACAACCATACATTTCCACTTTATTCTACTACCTAAATATGCGAGCAACTCAAAGTTGTAAGAATTTTCTGGGACGGAGGTAGTACTAGTAAATTGTTTCGTATATGTCTTATTACACTTATACATGTATTGATCAGTGTTGTTAATAGCGGCGCTATCGCGCGCTATAGCGGTATTGCGGAGCGGAGGTCAAGGTTGGCGCTACCAGAGTACCTGTAGCGTCGCGTTTGGGTGTAGCGGATATAGCGGCCGCATTAGCGGGCGCGATATTCCGATGAAGGCGGACGCTATAGCGGCGCAATCGATCGACTGAAGTAATCTGCGTATCATCTGCGTATTATTTAATTCTTGTTGAGGTACAAAGGTAATTTTGTCTTTTAAAATAAGATATTAACCCCTTGAATCCCTTCTGCACGTGCGTAGAAGTGCAAACACAGTATCGCACACAAACGTATCTTATTATTTCTGCTTTGCAATGATATCTTTTGCTCTGCGATGATATCTTATTCAAGAACGACAACCTTTGTAGAATTTGCTACTTCATCTTCTTGAGTTCTTTCATTCTTCTACTTCTGCTGCAACATCTTTTACAAGAAGATTAACCTTTGTTGCATTCTTCTTTTCTTCTCATTATTCATCTTGTACAACAAAGTTTTTTATCACATCGTATGGAGTCTACTGTCATTAATATCATCTTATGTTTTGCTGTCATTAATATCATCTTATGTTTTGCGCATAAAACTAAAGAGTATTTCTAAGTTATTTAGGATTTATGAATGTTATGACTTAAGATGTTTGCCACCTTCATGGCTTCATTGGCATATATCATACTTTTTGAATTCAAAATGTGTATGTAATGTATTATACATGTAATTACTTATCTATTATATGTGTAAGTAGTCTAAATAGCGGTTATCCCGCTATCCGCTATACCGCTATAGCGTTTTTGGGGCTCGCCGCTACGCTCCGCTATCCGGGATTGAAAACACTGGTATTGATGTATGGAATAAGTTTCAAAGGAGGGAGGAAGTACATGCCTATTCTTTCACTTAACCAACTTGACGAACATCCCTTCATGTAATACAGTTTTACTAGTATAGCCCTTTTCATTTTCGGCCAAATTGTTGTTGAACATGAAATATATTTAGGGGTGGACCGGTTCCGGTTCGGGCCCGGTTCGGGCCTGGGCCCGGACGGGCCTCGGTTCAGAAAAAGGAGGCCCGAGCCCGAACCGGTGGTGGGCGGTTCCGGTTCCGGTTCCGGGCCAGAACCGGGCCGGGCTGGGCCACCCGGAATGTTTTTTTTTTTTCTTTCTTCTTCTTCTCTTATTTAACCCCCTACCCCCCCCCCCCCCCCCTCCACCCCAAACCACCCCAAACCACCTCAAATGGCCCAAAATACCTAATCCAACCCAAAACTTAAAAAAAATTCAAAAAAAAAAAAAAAAAAAAAATTAAATTCCGGCCCGAACCGGGCCCGGCCGGGCCGGTTCACTAAACTGGAGGCCCGGACCAGTATACCACCGGGCCGGGAGGCCCGAACCGGTTCACCGGGCCGGTCCGGGCCCGCACAGTAGCGGGCCGTTCCGGTTCCGGGCCGGTTGGCCCGGCCCGAGTCCATCCCTAAATATATTCACTTCGACTTGTTTCTGTCTCAGTCCAATACCATATTTGATCAAACAAGGTCAAACTTAAACAAAAGTAAGGCACACACTTAACAATATTTACCAAACCAGACCAGGAAAAACCAAACCTAAAATATCTTTCACCAATATTTGTTTCCCTTCCCAAGCATTTACCATCATCCAAACATGCAATTATATCCTTAGAGATTGAAATAAGATCATTGGCGGAATTGTCAGTACAAAATATACTGGATACAAAAAACATTGGCGGAAGTGTCAATTGAGCATGTATTTGCAATGTAGATCATGTAACAAAATTGAGGGTTAGAGAGCAATATGTATACACAGATAGAATCTAACCTATCAAAACTTAATTGCCCAACACATCTTTCACACCTCAGCGGCAATTGTGGATCCTTCATCATCAGTAGTGTCACTGGAAAGAACCTCTTCTACAATGGGGTTACCATTTACAGACTTCTCTGTTGAATCTTTATTGTTGCCGTCATTAATGAGCTTTTCCCTTAATTTTGTAATAAGATCTTCTCGTGCAGTAATGTCATCAGCAAGATGCTGCTTGAGAGATTCTTTGCCATGATAGGTCTGATTGTTCATACCATAATATGCACCCATCTTTGAAATGAATTTGTGCTTCAGACCTAATGCTACAAGCTCTGATTCCCGACATATTCCTTTACCGAACACGATTTCAAATTCTGCCGTTCTAAATGGAGGAGCAAGCTTGTTCTTCACGACTTTCACGACAACTTGGCTTCCTATATTCTGTATGAGAGAAATATGTCTATCAAAATGACCAAATATCAGCTTGCTGCATGAGATTTTCCTCAAGATAAAATGAGAGAAGTCTAATGAGATTAAGAAAGGTGGTAGATTAAGCAAGGTGGTCAAAGAGAACTCCTAAATACTTTTTTATCGAATTAAAATGTATACCTCTTCCCCCTTTAAGACGCTCCCAACTCTCCTGATATTTAGACGCACTGAAGCATAGAATTTTAGAGCATTACCACCACAAGTAACCTCTTGAGGCCCTCCAAACCCACCGAAAGTTGTCATTTTTGCCCTCACCTGAGATAGATACAGCTTGTAAGCAAAGTGTTTGCATTTATGAGCGATATTCAGAGTCATGGGAGTTATGGCAAACATATGTATATTACTTTAAGGTGATCTATTAGGGAAAAGGTTGGGTAAAATTAATATGTAATAACCCAGTATACGTTAAACAACAAACAGTAAAAAAGTTTTAAAAAGGCAAGTACAAAGATTCAAACCTGATTGATAAAGATCAAGATAGTATGTGACAAAGATAATGAATGACTTATTTTGCGCAGTGCTTGACTCATTAGCCTAGCCTGCATTGCCATGTGGGGATCTCCCATCTCACCTTCAAGTTCACTTTTTGGGACAAGGGCAGCAACCTGCCAATCAGAGTTGCTCATGGCTATCATGAGCTCATAACCATAAAGGCTAATATATTGATTGATCAAGTGATGACCTTACACTGTCTACAACAACAACATCAACTGAACCACTCCTGACCAGAGTATCTACAAGGCTAAGCGCCTGCTCACCACAATCTGGTTGAGAAAGAAGCAAATTCTCTGTGTTTACCCCAATAGCCTCTGCCAATGTCGGATCTAGAGCATGCTCAGCATCCACGAAACAACAATAGCCTACAAAAGTCTGGAATGAGCTGCCTCTGTATGGTAATTATATCTAACTCAATGTATGGAAAACATTGAGAATTGAGAGATTTATTGTATAACAGTATAGCAAAACATATATTAAATTATTAATTAAAGATACAGTCTCTCTTCAGTAACGCACTTAATGTCAGCATTCTTTTCTATTTTTAAAATATCACATCACATAGGACTTTTTGAGAAAAATATATGTAGGTTGTACAGTAAGTTCTAGACAACTATAATCATATATCTGGATATTTATGGACTTTCTTCGTCTCCATTTAAGCTAAAGTAACACAGAGGTTCGTTTACAATAGCATTTTGTTCAAATGAACAACTGTACAGTGTACACAAAAAATTTATCCCATTTAATTCAAAAGCTTTGAAAAGGTTAAAAACAAAGTTAATCAGAATACCAAAACCAATGACAGAAACTTTTCTTTAGTTGTTAAAAACATTATAACATTCTAATTCTACCCACTTTTAATTTTTTAAAGCCCACTCAAGCATCCTCAATTTTAACTTTAACAAGACTTTAGTATGACTTGACTTGATCATATTTCTTTCTTTTTCTTCTTGTTTGATCATGCGACCAAAGTTGGTTTATTTTAATTAGTTTGTACTTTGTACTACTATAGGAGTAACAGACTTGAGTAGTCGTGTTTATGTGCAAAAAATATGGTAGGAGATGTGTTCATACAATTAACGTGAGGAAAAAAGCTAGGTTTAGTGAGGACTATATTAGAACTGGGGCATTGGTACGCACTTGAATAAAAAGACTACTTTAGCCAATCATGTAAACCGTAAATACTCATACTACAGGAAGTTTAGATAAAGTTACAGAGCAACATAAATGCTTGAGTTAAGACATTTGATAGTAACCTCCTTGTTTTTGTGCCTCTGCGATGATATGCAAAGCAAGAGTTGTTTTCCCTGATGCCTCTGGACCGTATATCTCTACTACACGTCCCTGAAAAAGTTGGAACACAATATAAGCTTCGAGAATCATGGGCAACATTAGATACTATATCATAGAGATAATTTCAGCAAAGACATTTGTTTCCATTCATGATGCATTCTTGGGCTTAAATGCTAAACGGAATTGAGGAAACTCCCAAGCATTGGGAAGAATATAGTAACATAAACATGTCACTTTGAAAGTGTATGTTCCACAACGATAAGCAGCTTCTCAGAAGCAGAACTCTTGCACAATGCTAGTGTTACAGGCTACTAAAAGAATAGAGAATGAATCTTGCAATTTTTAGGCAGTCTATGGAGTAGTAACTATAGCAGTATATCTAAAACAAATTGTGGTATTAACAGTGCAACTTTTTTAATATTACCAACCTTTGGAAGTCCTCCAACTCCTAAAGCAATATCTAACGAAAAAGAACCTGTTGATACCACAGGAACCTGCTTGTGGCAGACAGAACGGCCAAGCCACATTATGGATCCCTTCCCAAATGACTTAGTGATTTGATCCAGAGCTTGTCTCAGAGCCAAGTCTTTCTTGGACAAATTCTCTTCCCCTGACACACTCTCTTCTGAACTTGATTTCTTTCTACCTAAACTTAAACAAGTTAAGAAAAACTTGGCTTATTCATGAGCAATTACATCTAAACATAAACAGAGTAACAGACACATTATTAAAACTTCAATAGAACACAAACAATGCCATCAAAACATGCAGCTTCTTTAATCCTATGTCAGATTGACTTAATCACTTAAACCCATACATATGCAACTATGTGTTGCAATATTAGGAAGTTCATGCAGGAAGTGATTTCAAGTATACCATCTCCATGTGCTCCTAATTGAATGTATATGAGTTGCAGTGCAAAACCTATTACCCTAATATATAAGTATTTTATTCAGTTGGGCAGTCGTCTATTAACTTATAACTAGAATCCATATAGTAGTAAAGGTGGCTACAAAAATCAGGATTGTGAAACACAAGCAGGAGAGAGTGCGAAAAGAAAACAAGTTACGCACTTTTAGAAGCGAAGTTACATCTCTGAGTAGAGGCCCCAACTAGGCTATTCCTGAAGCCCTGCGGAAAAAGAGTCAAATATCCTTACTCAACAGCTGAGAAGGTGTTATACTCTAGAGAAGAGTCAAGCACTCAAAAGCACAGTGATATGAAAGCTGCAAACTGATTCCTTCTCCCTTTCCCGAAACCCATTAAAACGTATTGTTTTAGTACTCAATGTTGCAACAGAAGAGAGCTAACATTTTATGAAGATGAAGAATGGTTCAAGTTCAATACTTTTACACCTTGTAACTACAAAGGAGAGAATACTTCCTAAAAACGTTCATTTCTTTAGTTCTTCTTGCAAGTATCGCCTCACCTGACCTATAACTTGAAAAATTCTACCCAGTAGCCATAAAACTGATACAAAGCGCAATGCTTAGCCTTAGACATACAGATGAAAATGAAAATATAGCAAACCAACTTCAGAAAAAGATAAGTTGGATAGAACTCACTAGTGGCTTTAAAATAAGAGAGCGCCTGAAAGATGAAAGGTTCCGAAGAAGACTGGCCATTGACAGCAATTAAAAAAAGTTTTTTCCACAGTTTCACACTTCAGCAAAGCACGCGCAAGCGCATATAGAAACTGAAAATTCCTTAGGATTTGGAGTTCAGTATTTCAGTGAAATGGAGAACAACACACAGATAAATTCCTTCTGCGGGAAGGAGGGGATTTCTGAGTGTATAAGCCAGGGAGAAGGAAGGGCAGATCTATTGGGTGGTATGAGAATGGAAGGGGTAGGGCGGGAGAAGTCTGGGACTTTGGGGAGAAGGAAGGAGAAAATGAGGAATAAGGTGTTTTTTCAATTTCGGTCTCCTTATTTCGGGACTATGTCAATACAATCACATTTTGTTTGATATGGCGTGAAAAATTTACCAAAAAAACATATATAACCATCGGAGAAGGATGGTGTTCTTAAATTATTAAAAATTGGTCCAAATTCCAAAATGGAACGAGAGACATGGCGGAGTGTACACAATGTCTTAAAACATAAACATGACATGAGAGATAGTTAATTAAAATAAATAAATAGTGTTCCCAAGCTAAAAAGAGATTGATGCGTCCTACTCATACATTGGAAGCCCTACAAAATTTGAGAAAATTGTGAGGAATTTAAGCTGACTGGAATTTTGAGGCCCCGTGGGAATATGAATGAAGCTTCCCTTGATTTTAGCAATTTTCACACAGGAGCCCGAGTTATTAGGTTCTAAAGAAACCTCAATATCTTTGAATCGTTTTTTCTGCGAAAAAATTGCTTGATCCTCATTAGTGAGATGGATGATGTGACTGATGACTTGAGGGGCAAGGTCCTCGTTGATGTAAACCTTGTGCAGCATAGAATTTTTAATTTCAAACAGGACCAGGTCACTATTTCTGACTGCAAAATTAAAGATTTTGGATTCAATTTTTACTGAATCAAATCCTTCCTCTCAAAAGAAAAAATAATTTTCACTGTCATCGGGTAAAAGTTCGGCCTCAGCCCAATTTGTGTCTATCCTTGCCAAAGATAAATTTCCTGCTTTAGGGCTGAGATGCTTTCCAATAGTGGAGGGACCGGACTAGTCCAGGTCAGGGTAAATCCATCGTACAGTCGGCTATGCCGTGCGCACGATACAACCGTTTTTTTTATAAATAATCTGCGCTGCAACTCATCTTCGAGGACGACGAAGGACATCGAAGAAGACGAACATCGACTGTCCAGGTCTCCAACTCGTGAAGCAGACCAAGCCACCACATACTCCGATCGATTGGCGCAGATACACATACTCCGATCGATTGGCTTCACTTTTGACTTGAGATTCAGATTCTTCCACCCCTGTTTCTGTTTCTGCGCTGGCTTATAGAAAGAAGAAGGGACAGGAGTTCAAAGCTTTTGTGGATCTGTCATATTGTATTGAAATGAGTTTAATATTAAACTCAAATGAGTATAATGTCTAAAAAGAATGAATATACACAATGAATATTGAACACATAAGAAATGAGTTTTTATGTTAAACTAAAATGAGTGTCGCGCCCAAAATGAATGAGCATACATAAATGAGCTATTAAATTTTTTGATACTCATTTTGTAAGTTATGTATGCTCATTTAGAATCACTCTATGCTCATTTTAAAAGGTTGCACAAATGAGCTTTAAGAAATGAGTTTTATGTTAAACTCAAATGAGTATAACGTCCAAAATAAATGAGTATACAAAAATGAGCTTTCGAATTTTTTATACTCATTTTGTAAGTCGTGTATGCCCATTTGGTACTGCTTTATGCTCATTTTAAAATGTTTCACATTTCAAACGCATCATACTACATAAGATTCACATATTGAAATTAATTGAAATTTATTATTATAAACCTAATTTAAGAATTTGTCATAAATGAAAAAAGAAAAAAAATGAATTAGAAGATATGAATCAGAAATCACTGGTGCTCATTGTTAGACTCTAAATACTCAAAAGAACAGACTCGATGCTCATCACAATCGCATAATTAATGAAAATCACTGGTGCTTATAATTTCAAGTTGATGCTCAATAAAAATGTCTTGATGTTCAATTAAAAGTACTTATGATTTTCATATCAATTCTCATTTTATAAGTTATGTTTGCTCGACGGGTATTGATGTTATGCTCATTTGTAAAATGACATAACAATTCATATTTCAAAAGTATCACATTGCATTAAATTCGCATAATGAAGTTCATAAGAGTTGATTATAGATACAATTTAATGAGTTTTTATAAATAAAAAAATAAGGAAAAGAAAGTAAATTCGAAGAGATGAAACAAAGATCACGATGCTCATTGTTATGCTTCTAATGCTCAACAGAATATCGAAATTACTTCAAATAAGACTAAAACTATGACAAAAATTCAAAATAGGACTTGATATGTTTTTATTCCAAAATAGGACCATAGTGGTCATATTGGAAACATACTCATTTCTTCCTTCCATTCTTACCCCTTCTTTAAATATTAGTAAAAGATAACTAAAAGACATAATTAAATATTTAATTCATAATAAATCCGAAAAAATTTCAATAATTCGTAGAAAAATAATAAAAAAATTAATAAAATTCTTATTAAATAAAAAATAAGAAAGATTTTTTTTAATGTTTTTTGAAAATTAATAAAAAATAGTAAAACTCCATAAAAAATTTTAAAAAATATGGATACCTTTCCCACCGCCTGTACTACCTCCCTGAAACCACCACCTCTGATCGGTGTAAAAAATGCCACTTTTTGTTAAATTCCACAAAAATGGCATATTTCACTATGAGAATGCCAACATTTTCATTCTGCCAACTTGAATCCTTTTAACTTTTGCCAAAAATATGACATTCATAATTTTTTTAGCATTTTTTTTTACCCCGGTGACAGGAGGTGGTGGTACCGCCTCGCTGCACCACCATCTCCGACCGTTAAAAAAATGCCATATTTCCTACAAACTTCCATTTTTTCGGAAAATGTCAAAAACATGGCATATTTCTCTTTGACAATGCCAACATTTTTTTCTGCCATCTTAAATCATTCTAAATTATGCCAAAAATATAGAATTCATAATAAATTTGGCATTTTTTCCCCAAATGACTAGAGGCGGTGGTGTAGCAGAGGCTGCGGTGACAAAAAAAATTTGTTTTTTTTTAATTTTTTATTTTTTTAAAAAAATGTAATTTATTATTATTCAAAATATTTTTATTAATTTTTTGGTATATTTTATGAATTTTTATTATTTTTTATTATTTTATTATGAATTAAAACATTTCAATAGGTATAAGGGTATATTTGTCCAATACACACATAATTAGTCTTATGGAAACATAGTTTTTTTTTGTCCTATTTGTACGAAGTGAATGACTTTTAGTCAATTAACTCAACAGAATATGTATCATGCTCATTACACGTGTTGTCATGCACATTTAGTACAAGACCTAATTTAATGTAAATTACAAAAATGTGAACAGTACCGTTCTCTCCATACGGCCGGCTATAGGCTTCCCAGGTCAGTGCTGAGAAGGGCAGTTCCCTGTTCAGACGACGATTACACCGATTTCTTTTTGCTTCTCCCCTATGCTTGTGAAGATTGTAATTTTGCTTGTCGGTAGGATTAACAGATTCAAATTTCTGAGTGTGAGGTGTCTGTTCCGGCTATGGGTAAGATTACCATCCTATAAATAGTCGTCTTTAGCATTTGGGTTTCCATTCCTTAGAATCGCTGGACTGAATACTTCTTTTGATAAGGTGATAAAGTTCCGGCTATGAAGTGAAGATCAAAAGTTTCATTTCGTTCAACTATCGAAAGTTCGAAACATCAAAAAATGCTGCTTGTAAGAATGCACGAGTTCAATGAAGCGCTCCAGGTTATTGGAAGGCTAAATTCTGGGTTTATCAGACCAAGCAGGTGGTTTCATGCTTCTTGTTCAGGAACAGGTGAAATTGAGCACATTGTCAAAGTAATTAATGAACATTGTTTTCCCGATCAGCCATTGCAGCCCACTCTTGAAAGATATATCAATCCCGCATCTTTGTCTCCATCCTTTGTGAATAATGTTCTTGGCCGCTTATTTGCAGCACATGCCAATGGGCTTAAAGCTTGTGAATTTTTCAAATTTTGTCTTTTTCATCCTGATAAAAGCTCAACACCAGATGCGTTTGAGAAGACGATTCATATACTGACCAGAATGCGCTACTTTGATAAAGCGTGGGAACTGATGGCAGAAATCAAGGAGACACATCCGTCACTCCTTACTCTTAAGTCTATGAATATTATGTTGTCAAGAATAGCAAAATCACAATCCTATGAGGACACTCTTGAAGCTTTCGAGAAGTTGGAGAGAGATATTTTTGTTGGGAAAAAGTTCGGCACAGAAGAGTTCAATGCACTCCTACACGCATTTTGCACTCAAAGGCAAATGAAAGAAGCTAAATCTGTGTTCAATAAGCTTCATTCCCGGTTTGCTCCAAACACTAAAACAATGAACATTCTGCTTTTAGGGTTCAAGGAGGCAGGAAATGTAACATCAGTGGAGCTGTTTTACCATGAGATGATCCGAAGAGGCTTCAAGCCTAACTATGTGACTTACAACATCAGAATTGATGCTTACTGCAAGAAAGGCCGTCTGGGTGATGCCCTGAGACTGCTGAAAGAGATGGAAAGTGTTAATCACTGCTTGCCAACATTACAAACAATGACAACTTTGATATATGGGGCAGGGATTGCTCGGAACATAAGCAAAGCAAGGGAACTGTTTCATGAAATTCCCAAGAGAAACTTAACAATAGATGTTTGTGCTTATAACGCTCTCTTGAGTTCACTTCTCAGGTCTCGGGATATCAAAGCTGCAGTTGAGTTAATGGAGGAAATGGACGAGAAGAAGATCTGTCATGACCATTTAACCTATCACACTATGTTCTGGGGATTGATAAGGTTAAAAGATGTTCACGGTGTATATGGACTGTATAACAAGATGACTGAACAGGGGTTCTTGCCAAAGACGCGGAGCGTTGTTATGTTGATAAAGTTTTTCTGCGAGAATCAGAATATTGATTTGGGACTAAGTTTTTGGAACTACTTGTTAGTGAAAGGGCAGTGTCCACATAGTCATGCACTGGACCTTCTGGTTACTGCATTATGTTCCCATGGAAGAGTTGAAGAGGCTTTGGAGTGTTCTAAGCAAATGATGGATAGAGGTAGACATATAAGTGGATTGGTGTTCCAGATGTTGAAGAGAATTTTGTTGGAGTCGGGTGAAGAAGCGAAACTGCACCAGCTGGAGGAAATGATGAAGAAGCTGGAAATTTTATTACCACCTTCAAATGTACAATACAAGACTCATGTTCCTTGCTGCTAGGAAATTTTAACTTGTTTATTATTTTGTGATATTTTTTTTAATTTTATCTGTAACTTTTTCCTTTATAATATAGGGCCTTTCAGCTCTTAAAACGAGTAACAATACAAGACCATCAAATTCACATTTTCAGTTCAGACACTTTTATTTGGTTGTGTTATTTGACTTAGATTTCAAATCACTCTGCACATACCTGGTACCTGTACCTCTCTTATTTTCAGTTGAGTTATTGGTTGTAAGGCCGTCCAAAAGGGGTCACACCAAAGTGTAGCTTGAAGCCTCTTGTCCCTAGATTATCTGAACTCCTTGGCATTGAGGTTTGTTTTTTAGTCTCACTGCCTTCCATATTTCCCCTCCACATTTCTTTCTCCCCCCCCCCTAAAAAGACACATTTTTTATGGCTTATTAATAGGTCAAGATGGCAAATGACTGTATTGGTGAGGAAGTCGAGAAATTGGTTGCTGAAACTCCCGAGGGTGGTGTGTTGCTTTTGGAGAATGTGAGGTTCTACAAAGAGGAAGAGAAGAATGATCCCGAGTTTGCAAAGAAGCTTGCTGCCCTTGCGGATGTGTATGTTAATGATGCATTTGGAACTGCCCACAGAGCTCATGCATCCACAGAAGGAGTGGCCAAGTACTTGAAACCAGCTGTAGCTGGATTCCTTATGCAGAAGGTATAAGCATTTCAATGGGGGCGGGGGTGGTGGTATTTTGGGGAATTGATATCGGAACATATTACTACAATTGCCACTTTTAAGTGTTCCCCATAGGGTGCTTACTAGATTTGTGGCTAAAATAAAAGCATATTGTAAATCTTACCTCTTCAAAATCCTTTTGGGCTGATTTAAAACTGATACAATATGGTAAGTTTGACTCATATACCATTCCTCGAGTTGCAAAGCCTGGTTTGTATGGAAGTATCCGATTTCAAGTGAGCTAGACCTAATTTAATAACTACAACCTTGCAGATATTGTCATATGTTATATTCTGAGCCACTGAAAATATTTCCTTTCATTCCTTCTGTTGCCTCCCCTCAGGAGCTTGACTATTTAGTTGGAGCTGTGAGTAGCCCAAAGAAGCCATTTGCTGCCATTGTTGGAGGTTCAAAAGTATCCACCAAAATTGCTGTGATTGAGTCCCTGCTGGAAAAGGTTGACTTGCTATTGCTGGGTGGAGGGATGATTTTTACTTTCTACAAGGCTCAAGGATACAAAGTTGGATCCTCGCTCCTGGAGGAAGACAAGCTTGAGCTAGCCAAATCCCTCATCGAGAAGGTCAAGTCTAAAGGAGTCTCATTACTGCTTCCTACTGATGTTGTGGTTGCAGACAAGTTTTCTGCCGATGCTAACAGCAAGGTTTCACTCACTTGTCCCTTTATTCTACATTTCTACACCCCATTTGTGTTTGAAAATTTCTATGGAAATAATCTGGAAGAAAATTAAAAGTGGAAAGAAAAACTATGGAAAATAGTTTTGATTTTTGGGGGGTTCAAACTCAGTTAGGCACTTGATTTAGATATTTTGCAAACTCAGTATACGGAGATGTTATTTTATACCTGTTGTGTACTTGTATAAAGACCAAGCAATGTAAATACATGTGAGGTTTTTGAAGAGTTTTAATCAAATTCCAAGGTAAAAAATCGAACATGGCCTAATACATATTCATTTAAAGAAGTTTGAGGTGTAAATAAACGGGTTATTAAGTAATTAGTAAATGTGATAATGATAAGGGTTGGAATTAATATCAGGTGGTTAGCTCAACTGAAATTCCAGAGGGGTGGAAGGGGTTAGATGTGGGTGGGACCAGAAACAATCAAGACATTTGGTGAAGCTTTGAATACCACCCAAACAATCATTTGGAATGGGCCGATGGGTGTTTTTGAGTTTGAGAAGTTTGCTGCTGGCACGGAGGCAATTGCAAAGAAATTGGCAGAGCTTAGCGGGAATGGAGTGACAACAATTATTGGAGGCGGAGACTCAGCGGCAGAAAAAATGAGCCATATCTAGACAGGAGGTGGTGCTCGAGGGGAAATTGCTTCCTGGTCTTCTTGCACTTGATGATGCTTGAAAGCAACAGGCTTCTTAGTCTTTTTTAGCCTTGTTAAATAAATATGATGCCCAAATAACATATACTCCATATTTGTAAAAGGTATAGTAAAGAACACCATATAAATTTACTACTTCATACTAGGGTTGTAAACGAATCAAATAATTTGTGCTCGATTCGCGATTCGAATTCATATAAGACGGTTCGAATTCGGAAAATACAAATACAAATACAAATAAGAATATTAAATTTGATTCGAGTTGTTATCAAATACAAATAAGAATATCAGTGTATTCGATTCGAATATTAATCAAATATATTCGATTCATAACAATGATAATATTAATATCAATATTAATAATAATAGTAATAACACTATAATAACTTTTAAAAGATAGAAATATCCTCAATGTGTAGCCCATATATACATTTTTGCATACAGATTCCAAGCCCGTTTGTAAATAAACCAGAATATAAATACGAATACAAATCATTTTTTGGTTCAAATGTCTTTCGAATACAATACAAATAATTATGTATTCGATTTGAAGAATAAAATCGGAGTTGTTTGACTTTGATATACTAGTATACAATTATCAACTTATTTCACACATTATAAGTATAATTTCTAATACATGTGTGTTAGTGTTTATTTCAAAAAGTTTGAAATAAATTTATATTTATTAATCATAAAATTAATTCATTTTATTGTGCATCATCTAAAAATGCATTGATCCATTAAATTTAAATTCTAAAAACACATACTCCATTAAATCATAACATGCGTGTACAACATATAAAATACGGAATATAAGAAAAGTTATTTTAAAGTGTTATTTGGCTAATTTTTAACCTATGTTCAAATCGATTCGATATTCGTATATGATTCGTTAACTATTCGTATTGTTAAACAAATACAAATACAAATCGAAATTAATATTCATTTCATATTTGAATTCGAATTCGTATTCGAAAAAATTAAACAAATACAAATACAAAATCTCATTATTCGACTCGATTCGGTTCGTATACAACCTTACTTCATACTAAATAAATATGATGCCCAAATAACATATACTCCATATTTGTAAAAGGTATATCAATGGAAGTATGGAACATTGTAATAGATATCGGGACATCCTAGCACACATCAGTGCTGGGTGTATATGATATTATACATGTAACAATCATATTATTATTTCTTGAAAATATAAATATTATGAATAAAATGTCAATATATCATCCATCTCATTGTATAATCTTTTGAGAGTTATATTTATAAAAGCTAACATAGGCTGACAGGGGTATAAAATACATTTATCATGTTTATACATTTATCATATGTATGCACATTGTGTGATTTGAATAGTAATCGAAGTGTGCCCAGATAAGGAAAAGTGAGACTAACTATTTTGATTTGAATTGATCAAACAAAAATAAGAATGAGTAACGAGTAAGCAAAAGATTTTTGTGAATAGGGTTCCCTCCAAGAAATATCAACATCATGATTTTGTTGGGTTTTTCGTCAAAAATTATTGCAAAATAATGCTTTGTGCTCCGAATTCTCAAGGCCCAAGTATATAATCTAGTGAACAAATCTGCGAGATCTTAGGTGTGCAGTTTTTATTGGCCAGCAGGTTTGTGAACAGTTCACTCAAAAACTTCATTTGTTTCTATTGGATAACATGGTCGGTTGCACTGTTCGTAGAAAATATTAGGTTTCTTTGGTGTGGTTAAGATTGATTGTGGGTGAGACTTGGTTCAAGTACAATGCTCCTATTGGTTCAACCGAGTGGGCAGATCTACTTTAGTACGTGGTTCAATATTTGGTGTTTTTGAATGCTTGATTTCTATTGGTTAGGATGGGTGGTGGAATAGTTATCTCATTTATTGTTTCTATGCTCAACAGCCTATTTAATACAATGCGGATGCAAGCACAATCTTCATTCGCAGAGCCAAAAACTAATAGCTTTCTACATAAAGTATTTTTCAGAAAAATGGTTGGAATGTGATAAATGATTAGGGAAATTGATCAATCGAGAACTACGTGGGCCATAAAGGCGAGGGCAACGAGGGTCTATAGGGAACCCGCACATGATGGATTCCCCCGTCTATGGAAGTCATATTCCATGATGAAGAGGTATTGTAAATATCTTGAATTTTATACGAAACAAATGTTTTCCTGTTTTTATTTATCTTGATTTTTTGCAGGGGTCATATTCCATAGGGAGTTTTTTTTTGTAAGAGTAACCTTAGGACTTTTTAAAGAGTAGAATGTTTAAGAATTTTAAGGGCATGAAAAAAATTGTTGGAGAAAATGGTCTGTGCAGCAATCTAAACCCACTCCCCCGGTTTCACTTAAAAAATTCTTGGTTGGAACCCATAGAAGACATTTGTCGTAAAAATGCGTGTAACGGAACAATAGGGGTGGATAAATTTTAAGTTGAGCGGTGCATAGATGAACATACCTTGGGTCGGGCTTGAGCAGGGACATCCTAAGTCTAGCCTAAGTCTAATTATTACAACATTTTTAAAATGAATCACAGAACACACACACACAAAAGACAGCTTTGAGGACGACATTTCGTGTAATCGCCAATGGTCAACCTGCAATACACAACATGTGGTACAACGTTAGGATGTTATAAAAGGTATCTTCAGAGTGCTGTGATTTGGGTGTGTAGATTTGAAGTTGATAATGCTACATTTTTCCATGTTCTATAAATTTTGATGTAATAGATATCATCAAATGTGAAAATCGCAGTATGCTCCAATTTTGGGTTTAATGAAGAATTGTTGAATAAAACATGCATGTGCAGTTCTATTAACAGATTATGTATCTAATTCTCTACCAACACCCACCCACCCCCTGAATTGCTGCCATGTCAAGGGCAGTTCGTTCTACCTGTCAGCTCTAATAACAAATATTACCTCCGTCCCACTAAGATTGAGACGGAAAAAGGTGGCACGATTATTAAGAAAAGTGGGTTTGTGTGGTTGATATTAAATTGATAAAGTAAGAATAAAGTAAGAATGGTTTATAGCCACACAATCTTTACCAAATTTGGTATGAGACAATCTTAGTGGGACTTCCCGAAAAGGTAAAATGGGACAATCTTAGCGGGGCGGAGGGAGTATTTTACAATAACACAATGCAATTAGTAAAGCCATGACACCGTTTTGATAATACGCCAGGCTTAGACAAAATACATATATTAATGGAACTCATGTGCAGTTCTGTTAACCGATTATGTATCTAATTCTCTACCAATAGCCACCCACCCCCCTGAATTGCTGCCATGTCAAGGGCAGTTCGTTCTACCTGGTAGCTCTAATAACAGATATTTTACAATAACACAATGCAATTAGTAAAACCATGGCATCATTTTGATAATACATCAGACTTAGACAAAATACATATATTAATGGAACTCAAGTTAGTACCGCACTGGTCCAAAAATGTCAATCATAATTGTAATACTACGTATTACTTATGCCATTAATATTAACTTTGCAGTTTGATGGAAAACATTGTATTGATTTGATATGTAAGGAATGAGTTTTATTACAAATGCATTGGTATTATTGCTTTACTGAAACCTTAAAAATGGATTGGAAGTAATGAAACATCACAAGATATTGACATATTCGCAATTTTCAACAAGGGTATATGAGGAAGATGACACACACAAAAAAAGGATGTGCATTAAAGAAAACAACTATAATTAAAGGTTTTGCTCGAGTGCAACTTCCTAAAACTCCGTGGTGAAAGCATAAAAACAAAAAAAAACATTTTGACTTCCATTTTTAGGGTAATGGGTTTTACCCTATAGTAAATTTGAATTTTTTGCAATGCCACGCCATTGTCACCCTTGATTGGCTGTAAAAAAATTTATTGTTTGAAGGTGGCCAGATTTTAGGAATATTATGTCAAACATGCTATTCCTGATGAGGCGTGAACTTACCAAATTTCAATTCATGGAAAAAGAATTGATTGACAGTTTGTGAAATTTTAAAGCAGCGGTTAGTGCTTTCAGGTATCAAATATGGTTCCGTTGGTGGATTACACGACAGTGGAGACGGCATAGCAACCGGAGCCTATCATCTGGGATTGGGCAGGTTAGGATATGAGAGCTCATCCGAGGGCGATTTCTGATGTCGATTGAGAAACACTTCACGAGAGTGGTGTTCGAAGACAAAAGAGAGATTGGCGTGCGTACGATAGAACATATCAGCGTGTGGTAGTATTCGCCGCTTAACTGTTGTGTGGAAGATGAAGGGTTTTACTAAACTTACTCTATGTTGATGAACATATATGCGGAGTATAACCTTTGTCAAATAGGTTGGGCTGGGTTTAAATGAAGGCTTTTCAAACAGGCTGATCCAAAGGCTGTAAATAATGAAGAAATAAATTTGAGTTTTTTTACTAAGAAAAACTTTAAATAAATTAATGAAGTTCAAAAAATATGGAAAATTATTTATTTTTAAAAAAACTAAAGTTACTTCTATGCAAAAATTCAGTAATACATTTCACATAATCTCATTATTGGTCGGGTTTCTGGATGATGATGTTAAGGGTGGGACCTGCCCGGTCTCTGTTGATTTTTTGATGATATAAAAAATTATTCATAAGATATCGGTTATGAAAATCAGAGATAAAAAAAATCCTTTACATTTAGTTCGAGTCAGCTTTCGTTAGCTTGGGTTCGGTCTAGGAATGAATAGAGCCGGTTAAGGCCCGATTGAAGAATTATCATATTTGAGTATTATTTAATAATGCCATAACACACTTTCACATATTTGCACCCCCTGATTTGCCAATTTATCAGGGCAATTCGTACAAAAAATGCAATTCGTATAAATGCATAGTCACCATATTATTTGATATGTTTATACTTAGACTTATTTCAGTATCAAACCAAACCAAACTTAAACAAACCAGACCATACTTGGATATTAGAAATAGTAGAAGCACCTATTTGAAAATTTCCCACAAATTTAGATTCAAGTATAATTCAAGAACGGCATAACACACTTTCACATATTTTACTCCCTTATTTTACCTATTTAGAGAGACAATTCTTCTAAAAAATGCAATTCGTGTAAATTTATAATCATCTTATTATTTAGTCATTATAAATAATTTACCTTCAATTGATTTATATAAACTTTTGATTTTCAGCAGGTGTTGCCGGTGATACCTCATGGGAGTAAACATGATGTAGTCAATGCGACGATTAATTCATCATATATGTGGTCGGAATGCACAGTCTTTCGTTTGACAAAAAATATGCGCATGCTAAACACAACTAATCCATCATAGAGAGAATTGTCTAAATAGGATTAAAAGAAGGTAGAATTGCAAAAATAGGACCACTATGTTTTATTAAACACAAATAGGACTAAAAAAAGATGATCTGACAAAATTACCCTTAATGAAATAAAAATAAAAAAACGCCGCTGCACTTCCTCCGATAATTCCTTGCAACAGGGCTTCCAGACCACCGACACCAACAACACCTTCCGCGCCAATTGTCATCGTCAAGACCGCCGCCGCCGCCACTACCCGATGAGGAACTGCCGCTGCCACCGGCGAGACCGCCGCTGCCACCGGCGAGATCGCCGCTGCACACACTCGGCAAGAACGCACACATCATGCTAGATGGCTTACCTCGCCCTCTAGTGAGAATAGTGCTACACCTTCATCCGCCAATGTGAAGTTCTCCCCAGGATGTGTCTACATCTTCCCGTTGTGGCTACCTTCTTTGGAGAGTATGTTATCAATTTCAGATGGAATTGCCATCATCATAACACCAAAAAAAACATAACATTTTTAGATGCAAAAACATGTCATTTTTTAGATTATAACATGACATTTTTAGGTCCAAAAGCATGTCATTTTTGAGATTACAACATGACATTTTTAGATGCAAAAACATGTCATTTTTGAGATTACAACATGACATTTTTAGATGCAAAAACATGTCATTTTTTAGATTACAACATGACATTTTTAGATCTGAAAACATGTCATTTTTGAGATTACAACATGACATTTTTAGATGCAAAAACATGTCATTTTTGAGATTACAACATGACATTTTTAGATGCAAAAATGTCATCATTTGTCAAAAATGTCAAAATCATTTAACTTTCAAAGATATAATATTGTCATCTCCAAAAAATTGCCAATATATCTCCAAAAAATTGTCAACCATGTGGCATTTTTTAAAAGTTGATACACGAACATAATAAAAAAATTTAGACCAAAATCTTTTCGAACAATTGATAGTGCCTCGAATTCCAAATCCAAAAATTCCAAATCCAAAAATTTTCAATTAAAAAATATTTCCATTTTGAATCTAAAGAATTAACATAAAAATCAACATAAAATTAATCTAAAATGTTGACCGAATAAGAATGGAGCAGAGAGTAGAGAACAGAAGATAAGGAAAAGGAAAAGAGGGAGGAGGAGGAAAAGAAGAAGAAAGAAGTAGAAGAAGAAGAAGAAGAAAGAAGAAGAAACACTTACCTGGAGATATGTCGACCTGGGCAGCGGAGAGGGAATCGAAGATGACCTGCAGATCAACAGAGTGATCTGGGGCGATCTATGCGGAAGAGGAGGCAGAGATCGGGAAAGACAAACACGGAAGAGCTAGGGATTTAATATATTAGGGGTAATATGGTAATAGGGAGTCCCATTTAGGGAATTAAAAACATTAAGTCCTAAGTTGGAGTATTGACTATGTTTTAGTCCTAATTAGATGAATTTCTTATCCATCATATTCTTACGATTTGAAGGTCTTTTCATATTGGATTGCCAACATTGGTGACGGTGTTGCGGGTGAAAGTAATGATGGTCATGTTCGTATTACTATTCCTGATGAATTGATAGCTGAGTTTGATCGAGGAAAGTGGTTTGTCTCTCTAGAAAAATTGGCAGACCTCCGCTATGATCTCAAGAACGCACAAAGGAAATGAGGCCCGCCCTTGGGTATTTATAGACTTCCCAACCTCGAAATGTCGGCCTCGACTTGAAAAGCCATCATTACGGGCCACCGCCTTGGCCAATGGGTGGCACCCGCCCCCCTTCGACCAACGAGAACCTGACACGTGGATCCCTCCTCCAACGGCTATTCCCAACGGCTATATTTTTTAGATATAGAGGTGCCCTCATGTGATAGCCTTCGGCTATCACCGATTACGGCCTTCGGTGGTCCACTGTCACCAAATGCTTTCGAACAGCAGTAGTATAAGCCTTCGGCTTGTCAATATTGCCACTCCCCAGCACTAAGACGACCCCTCGGGATCCTATCCACACATCCTAACTCCTTCGGCCAGAACTTGCCTTCGGCCTAAAGGAGTGGGGGACTGGGAGCATACCCTTCGGCAAAATTATGATAAACATTAGACATAACCCCTCGAGTACAGCTGATTGATACACCCTCCGGAGACAGAAGTCACTTGCAATGACGAAGCAGCCTTCACCGCAACACATACAGACAACACATCTACATTCCCCTCAGAAAGCCCTCGACATGTGGGGGACTGAGGGAATGCCCTTGGCAAACAACAGAGGACAAAGAGTCCGTTAAAGGTAGGGGTGGGACTTGGAACCGTAAAACCGGAAAACCGATCCGAACCGAACCGAAATTTCCGGTTCGGTTCGGTTCCTAGAGTTTTGGACTTGAGCTTTTTTCGGTTCGGTTCCTATAGTATTTCATCGGTTCGGTTCCGGTTCGGTTCCAGTTCGGTTCCGGTTCCTAGCCAGGAACCGAACTTCTTATACATTGTATGAGTAATCTTCATTTGAAGTGCTTCTGAGTGGAATTTTTTGATGAAATTTGGTGAGAATTTTTTTCATGAAATAAAGATTATGTCTACCAAATTTGAGCTTAAAATGTAATCGGGAAGTCAGTTAAATAAATTATTGAAAAACAGTACGCCAACATATATAAAAACGCAATGTTTTTCAATATTTTATTTAATTCACTTCCCGATTGAATGTTAAGCTGAAATTTGATATATATCATCTATATTTCATGTAGAACATACTCACAAAATTTTATCAAAAAATTCTACACGGAAGAACCTCAAATGGAGATGGCCAAACGGCGTTCTGGGCCAATCCGGGTAATTATTTGTCAAGAATATTTTCTTGCATAATATACCTTATATATTGTGGACCAGACCAATCCAAGTAATTATTTGAATACTTTAGTCCACTTTTATATTTATTTTTTGTTTGTAAATGTAAATGTATTGGAGTTCATCTGAAAAAGGAATTAATATTCTATTGATTACGTTGTTTATTACTACGTACATTTTACCAATTGTGCATTACTAGTAGAAGAATATTATTTTGAGGTTGAGCTACCAGCTATTAAATGTGTACTTTGGAGATATCAAACCTTTTTGCTCGACTGTTGATGCCTATTTTAAACCGAGATTTTTGTTATGTTGAAATTTAATGTTGCACTTGGATATATATATATTTTTTATTTGAACATTGAGATATCATGCACGTATAATGTAATGGTCATTATTTAATGATTTAAAGTTTGAATTTTTTTATTTAACTGAAGGTAAAATGTGTTCATTTCAGGAGGATAGTAAAATTTTATAAGGAACCGAAAAAAAGGTAAGAACCGAACCGAATTTAAGTAGGACCGAACCGAATTTAACAACCATTTTTTTAACTAGAACCGAACCGAATTTAAACCCTACAATTTTTATACGGTTCCATCGAATTTCAACAAGAACCGAACCGATCCCAGGCCTAGTTAAAGGGGCCTACGAAACGAGGATGCCTTCGGGTGAATCACCACAACTACTCCTTTTCCCTCAAGTACCTTTTGGCAAAAGGAGTGGGGGACTCCTGATGGAGTATATGGCCCGGGAACCCCCGACCCACAGACTCCTACTATTCCAGCACAGGCCCAACAGGCCCAAGAAGCACAAGGGGCCCAAAACACAGCGGCCCGAGCTCAAAGGAGCCCAAGGTGCACCTAGGGTAGCCTTCGGCAATATGGCCGAAGGCTCCAGAACTCACAGGGCAGCCAGATTTGAGCATACAAAGCTACTGGGAGAAAATGGCAGAATTCAAGAGCCTTCAGCACTTTCGTGCCCTCGGCATCAGGGAAGCCTTCAGCACTTTCGTGCCTTCGGCTACATAGAGCCCTCGGTCGCTGGGAGAGCCTTCGGCTAACAGCTCAATCATCAAAGATTCCCTTTGGAGACAAGCAACCACCGCATTTAATGCGGCGTCACATCCACCGACCGCATGTAATGCGGTGCACATGCGAATGCCAGTGCCACCCGATTGAGGTGACCCCTCGGCCGTTAGATTGCTGACACGTGTACTCTCATCACATTTATTGCTGTTATAAACAGCACACCCTTTTCCCATTGTAAAGCACTAGAACATCTCGAGTTCATTAATACAATCGCCTCTCTTACTTGTTTGCTCTGACTTCTCTCTACGTTATTCTCACAATAACCCCCCGGATAAGCTACCCCCGGGTACACTGTCCATCAGTTAGGATTATACAAAAATAATCAATAGTTGGGATTATTGTTTGCGGACCGGCAATAATTGAGATTATTATTTTCAAATTTTCCTTTTATAAAATGCTAGGAGTAATTAACAAAATGTAAAAATATATCTTCTTTGTTAGAGTAGCTTTTGACTTTTAAACCAACTTAAACCTAAAAGTGTTTTTCCTAGTGTAAAGATGGTTCCAAATCTGCCTAAATCATAAAATGTTCTGTTACTTCTGTATATGTCTTATGGACCGACATACTTTCTGATTTTCAAATGGGGTAATTTGAGTTTGCACCCCATATTATTGTCTAAATTGGACTTTGCACCCCGTTTTTAAAACTCTTTGTTTTTGCACCCCAACCCCATATGAAAAGACAAAAATGCCCTCAATCAGGAATATGTTAAAGGTCAACAGAATTGTTAATGGAGGGGCTTTTTTGTCTTTTCATATGGGGTTGGGGTGCAATAACAAAGAGTTTTAAAAATGGGGTGCAAAGTCCAATTTAGACAAGAATATGGGGTGCAAAGTCCAATTCTACCGATATTACAATTTATTCCAGTTCCGTCTCTAAGAGATTGTTGTTACTATTTGTTTAGCAATCATTGTAATTGTTGTTAATCCCAAGAAATGTTTTCAATCATTCACACGATTTATTCAACAACCGCAATGCTTAGCTGATTCCTAATATTTTAAATGCAACAAAAGTTTAATTTCTTTAACTTTTACAAGGAACTTAAGTTTGATATCCTATTAAAGTTTTTTAACAAATACGGAGTACTACTAAAATTAAATTTATTTTAAAAACTATGACTCATAATTGCTAGAATCTAATCTCACAGTCACTTAAGCGTAATAATTGAGCATAAATCATTATCGGTATTCAGTAAGTTATTACTATATTCATTCCATTTGAGAGTTCACATGACAATAGTAAACAATAATATGCAGAGGGAATCACACAGCTCTTACCTCACTGTGTCGGTGGGTCCACAAGATTAACTCTTGTAATTTGGAGCTATGTCCCTAATATACTACCTCCATTCCACTAAGATTCACACAAGAGAAGATGACACGATTATTAAGAAAAGTGAGTTTGTGTGGTTGATATCAAATTGATAAAGTAAGAATAAAGTAAGGATAAAGTAAGAATGGTTTAGAGCCACACAAACTTTACCAAATTTGGTATGGGACAATCTTAGAGGGATTTCCCGAAAAGGTAAAATGAGACAATCTTAGCGGAACGGAGAGAGTAATATATATAATAAACCATAAATTTCCCTAATTCAAACACCAGACTTTGTTGTCACCATGTCTATATTTGATCAACTTGGTTACCCTTTACTACAGGTTATAAGAAAGAAGACATTGGATCTCTAATTGTTATATAACTATGCTTTATCTCTAATCCTTTTATAGATAAAATATTTGTATACTCACATAGTCATATATACAACATGTCTATGATGTTTACGGTTCAAATATAAAAATCATTTTCATTGATGGGATACTTTGTTACCACTAATGTATATTAATTGTTGGGGTTTGTCCTCAAATAATACTAATTAAAGGCATTTAGACAAATCTAGAATATCTTTTAATAAATTCCAAAAAAGAGACCTATGAGTACGTTATTTAAAAACTCAAGGATACATGTACCAAATATGCCCTGCTGCCCCCCTAATGAATACTCCGTACGCATTAAGTCCTCATTGGCATTTCCCAACTCCTCAAAATGTTCCAGCCACTTTTAAGATTAAAAAAAGTATACTCCTATTGTTTTTATGCTTCCGTAATTACGGTTAGCCGGTGATGATTTTAATTCTACCGGTTCGAGTTATCCGCTGTCAATTAAAATTACTCAACCAGTTACATTTACTCAATTTGTCAGTTACAATGACCGATTCGATCGGTTGTAGTTGCTTGATTCGATCAGTTACACTTATTTGATCTGTCAGTTACAGTTACTCAATTCGACCAGCTGCAATTACTCGACCCGTCAGTTACAGTTACCCAATTCGATCAGTTACATTTACGCGATTCGATCAGTTACAATTACCTGATTGGATCAATTACAATTATCCGATTCGACCAGTTACAGTTATCTGACCCGTCCAGTTACAGTTATCTGACCCGCCCAGTTACAGTTACCTGACCCGTCCAGTTACAGTTACCCGACCTGTCTTCCAGTTACAGTTACCCGACCCGTCGTCCAGTTACAGTTACCCGACCCGTCCAGTTACAGTTACCCGACTCATCCAGTTACAGTTACCCGACCCGTACAGTTACAATTATCCGACCCGTCCGGTTACAATTAACCGACCAGTCATCCAGTTACAGTTATCCGACTCGTCGTCCAGTTACAATTACCAACCCGTCTAGTTACAGTTACCCGACCTGTCTTCCCGTTACAGTTACCTGACCCGTCGTCCAGTTACAGTTACCTAACTCGTCCAGTTACAGTTATCTGACCCGTCCAATTACAGTTACCTTACTATCCAGTTACAATGACCCCGATCAAATACGGCCGCCGCCGACCATCACCGACGCTGCCGTCGACCACCGCTGCCGCCCTCCACAACCCCATGCCCCCACCAGCCCCTTGCCTTACATCACCCCTGCCCCACCAGTCCAACCGACCCTACCCCATGCCAAACCACTCTGCCCTTGCCGAATAACTCCACCCAGCCCAGCCCTTGCCTCACCCAACCCCCTGCCCCATCACTATCAAACAAATCCGGCGACTCCAGTCCAACCACCGGACCCACCATCTCCGGCGACCACTTCGTCTCTGAAGTCACTTCCAAGCATCGACCCCCAATCATCCCCGACAAGCCCTGGCCAGCCCCCTCAATCCCCAACCGACATAGCCTCGCTCCAATCGTCCACCAGCCCAATCGTATACCCCACTGGCCACTACCCCAACTGCCACCGCCCATCACCGCCAGAGCCAAGCTTTCCCGATCTGAAAACCTAGCAACCAAACCCTAGCTGACGGAAACATACGACACGGATATGGGAATTATCATTTGAAGCCGATCTAAAGCACATCAAAGTCACAGAAGAAGAATAAGATGATCTGCAACATCGATGGCGTGTGAGGGTGGAGCAGCGGACAACGAAGTAACCTTCTCTGCAAATATGAAATCAGGGAGAGTAGGAGACGAACGATTGGCCGCGAATATGGAGAGGCGGTTGAGAAGCCAGGGTAATCTCGTCTTTTGCTTCAAGTACGGTCCTATTCATGTCCAAATTGAAATGTGGTTTTATATTAGTCATTCAGAACCGTAGCACTACTATTCCGGTCATTCTTTCTTAATTGTTTTAACCCATGTTTCATGACAAATCTAAATTAAGTTGCGGTAAATATGTCGTGAAATGAACTAACAATTCAATATTCGCTGACCAATACTACTCAATTATAAGAGCATCTCCAATGCTATAACGTGCACGGTGCACACGTGGCATGAGAGATGACCACATAAATATTAGAACATAAATTCTTTCTCTCCTTATTTAAATGATTTTATATAGTTTTGGTAAGTTTTTCTCCACAATGTCAAGGAGACCGTCTAAATGTTGACATTGTTGTTGACATTGCAGGGAGAAACTTACCAAAATTGTATAAAATCATTTAAATAAGGAGAGAGATAATTTATTTGCTAATATTTATGTGGCTATGACTCATGCCACATGTGCACCGTGCACATTAGAGCATTGGAGATGCTCTAATGTCTAAAGTAATATATCGAATTTTAAACATATTTAAATTCAAATTTTGGAATTTGAATTGACAGAATTTAATACGAAGTATAGTTTTTAAATTTGTAAAGTTTAATTTCAATTTATAGTGTCACTTTCAATTCGGGAATATAATAAATCAAGCTAAATTAAAGGGGTAGTCTATTGAGATGTGAACATGGTCACATGGATACCTATGGGTCACCATGGGTGTTTGACGTTGTCCTCTCATATGCACTCAGATTTCTTGTTTTTTTCCAAAAAAGGAAAAAAGTCGGACTTTCATACACAAATCACCTGCTCCATTTTTCATCATGAATTTACAACCACTATAATAGTTCCAAAAGGTTGAATCGCCAACCCCAAGCGCCCCCCACGCCCCGATCCGACAGAGCACATGGGAGGATGTAAGTCACGGTAACTCAGTCAGTAGAGTGGCAGTAGGCCTTTACCCCGTGCGCACCAGAGGCCCAGCCTTATTTCAGGTTCTGTGGCCTCTACCCGGTCGCTGCGGGGATTCGTACCTTGGTCATAGTTCCAATTTTCCCACCACTCGATCAGCTGAGCTACCCGTGCGGGTTACAACCACTATAATAATACTATATGATGCAACATCTATCGAGTGCTATTTTGAGCCCGTTTGGAGAACTCTGTTTTCGGCTTATCAGGCTTATCAGCCAACTTTTTCACCAAACACGTAACTTTTACTTTCGCGCGCTGAATTGTGTAATAAGCCGAAAAAGTAAGGTTGGAGTTACTTTTCTGGCTGTATTGGCTGAAGTTACGGTAGAGGACCATTTTAGCTATTTTTACATATAATTTTTTCTTTAATTTATTAATAAAATATATTTTTAAATTTTTTTTTCTTAAATCAGCAGAATCAGCCAAAACAGCCACTCCAGCCAGAATATCATAAATTTCAGCAGAATCAACCAAAACAGCCGATTTTGGTGCTACCAAACGGGCTCTTTGTTTCGTATGCAACATTATATCTTCATCATTGTTAGCATTCAAACTTAAACAAAACAATTTATATTCTTGAATTTGTGTCTATGTTCTTCACCGTTCTAAAAGATTATTATGAATTGAATTTATTGTAACCAAGATACAAAGAAGAAATTTCGATTCCGAAAGTTAATTTAGCAATAAGTACTCGATCACCACCCCTACGATGAACCCACCATTAACGGCGTAATGGTACAATTTTTCAGGTCTCACGTGTATACTCCTCCCTTTATCCCTTATAACTTTGTCAACTTTCCTTTTTTGGATGTTTCATTAACTTTGCCACTTTGCCATTTAAGTAAACAATTTGTGGTTCCAGTTAATTATTTCTCCTCTACACAAACCTCAACCACACGGTTTTTACTTTATTAATCCCCGTACCGGTCAAACTTGGCAAAATTATCAGGAACGGAGGGAGTATTTCTTACAATGTTACTTGTACACGCCGGATAACACGCGCGGATACACACCCGGAGACACGCCCCAGGTAGTGTAATTGTCAATGTACCCGAATTGTTTTTAATTTTTTTAAATGGAAGTGTTTGTAGTCTCGAATTGTCTGTACACAAGACATACACTTTCTTTTACAGAAATTAAAATCAATTGCCTGTACATAAATAATTACACTTGAGCGTGTGTAACCGGATGTGTACAAGTAGCATTTTGTATTTCTTAATTAATACTTTGCAGTCCTTATTCAACTACAATTAGATTTTAAATTTGTTTACAAGGTATACACGAGTCAATTACGATTGGGCATATATTAATTTAGATTTTAAACCTTAAAACAGGCCATGTCTCTCTTAAAAATGTCATCTAATAGACTCATACAATTTATACGAAGTGTGTAAGTAGCGTAGATTGGGAGGTCTAGCATGCACCAAATTTGCATTGGTAATTTCTTTAATCTATGGATCAATTATTGGTGTAAATATCTATATTACTCATCCCATTACACTATTAACATACAATTGACTTGGGTGTGTGGTTCGAGATTTTGCAATGTTCACATTAATCAAGAAGACAAAATACTATGAGTGCATAAAAAGTATATATACGAGGGTATTGTGGGAAATAAAAATGGCAAATTCTGGTACCTCAATATAGTATATGTTGTTCATATAGTCTAATAAAAATATTACAATTAAATAATTTAATGATAGCTGATTCAGGTCAGTACCCTCGCTTTTTACTGGTCCATAACACTCACCATAGAAATAGTTGAATTTTGGTAAAGAAAGTTTCCATACTTTTCTTTTTTGAAGAAATTTTCATACATTTCTAACAACCCTAGAAAGTACTACGTACAAATTTCGTCTTGCCGGCCTATCAACATTTTCTTGTGGCCTTTTTACTTGATTTATGTTTCTTTAATTGATATAAAAAATGGAATAAAAAATCTCTCTCCCCTTGATGACTTTAGATACTCCGTATAATTTTTGTTCTTCTTGCAACCAATATATTTTTAATTAGAACGAACCAAACATAATTTTTAGTTATAATAATTCATGGAGTTCAAGAAATTACAGGAAGATGCGTCACAACTCAAGTGGTTACAAAGAGTAAGGATGATTAAATATATACTCTATGTAGTTTAATAAGATTAATACGAAGTATGAAAGAGTAAAGAGTAAAGACCACTAATAAATGATAAGCAAAACCAATCAAAAAATAAAAAGGTGGGATCCAGGTAAAATACACTACTGGTGGTTGGAGAGAATTCCATTCCTTTTAAAAAGGACATTCATCATTTAATTTTGATATAACCATTAATCCATCAATCAATGGGGATAGCTCAAGTGTGAAGTGCGCAGCTCTCTAATTCGAACTTCCAATATAATTCAACTGCGCTTCCTTTCCCAACTCTACTTTTATAATTAATCAAAGAAAGGGATGGATATACATACACATTGTATATGAGATTTGGATTTGGATAAGTTTGACTTGTGGTTTGATTTTTTTTATTTGTACACATTTGACACACATTACGTGTGCGTACATACAATGTGTACAAAGACAACTCATGCAGGCACACAACTTACGTGTAATGTGAGCAAAATGTGTATAAATACGATTTTTCGAGACCATGAGGAGAACTCTTAAGAGTGATGATCGAAATTCGGAAGAGTGAGAAAGTGAGAGACTCATTGAGGGAGGAATGTGGACCCTTCTTATGAAAGACGAGAATCCAAGGATGTCTGATCCTGAGTGTGAGTGTGAGTGTACGTGTCCTTGAGCTTGAAAGGAAACAATTCAAGAAGACTCCTCATGTGTGTGTAAGCTAGCACACAAGTGAGTTATATTGAGGTAATCTCATATACAAAGAATGAAGTGAGTTACATGTATACTTATAAAATATCTCTTGTAAATTCAATCGAATAATGCAAATTAATACTATCTTTAGATCCGATTCTTAAAAGTGCTTCTGCTACTTTAAGGAGCAGAAGTAGAAACTGGAGTGTTTGAGTGAAAATGCAAAAGTACTTCTGATGCTCTAATTTCCTCGTAGAAGCATTTTTTTTACGTATGAGTAGACAAATCTGCCAAAATTCATTTTGGAAGATGTTGGGCATGGTGTTTCTCAAGCTGATTATGATCGTACGAGAATAAGCCTGTTCGTGTCCAATCCTCCAAATAGTCCAATATGTTTTTTTGAAAGATCCAAATAGTCCAATATAAAAACCTGATTTGAACGAGAAAAGAGCTGGCATGGTCAACGGGGGCGTGGACCATCTTGCCCCACAGGTACAAAGTATATTGGGGCAAGGAGTGTGAATTGAAATGACATTATTAGAAAAATTAGAGCCCAAATGGGTCCGTGACACATGAACACGCTAAAGTTTGTTACGGCATCACTTTTAATTTATGCTTTCTTTTCAAAGTCAAGCCTCTATATATTTCCATCCGACCGAGTACAAAGACTTCTTATACGCGTATGTGATTCGTACTCTATAGTCTATATAAACTACGTATTTCCTTCTTTCCTTCTTTAATTTCCCAAACAAGTAGGAATATTAGCTAGCTAGCTAGAGGCCAGCAGATGATGAATCTTATATACCTATATATAGAAACACTCCTTAATTAATGATCATTAAAGAGTGATTAAAAACAAAATGACTCTCAAGATTGTCATCAATCATATGATCTCAGGCTGCTTTAAACCCAGCAGGAAAATCCGTCGCGCCATTGACCGGACCAGAAAAACCCAACTGCCTTCGACCGGGCACCAGAGGCTGTCGGTGCACGATCTCAGCGACCCGGGCTCACCGCTATCTGCCATGGATCTCTCGTCCAACTCAGTCATTGGCTCCAGCCTCCACGTCTTCACGCTGTCCGAGCTGAGAGTCATCACCGGCGACTTCTCCTCCGCCAATTTTCTCGGCGAAGGGGGGTTCGGCCCGGTCCATAAAGGCTTCATTGATGACCGGGCTCGCCCCGGATTGGCGGCTCAGCCTGTCGCCGTTAAGCGGCTCAATTTGGACGGCGATCAGGGTCACCGCGAGTGGCTGGTAAGAATTGGTACATGCATTATATACAGTAACATTTTTTTTTAAAAATATGGATCTTTACGCCTAAGAATACTACTCCGTACTTCTGAATAAGGAATAGTTGCGGCCCTCAACAAAATATTACTTCGAAGATTTAAGTATCCTAATTTTGAAATAAATACATTAGTATCATAATTATACAAATTAGAAAATGTTTGAACTAAGATTACAATTCAAATCTCAAGCGAAGGAATTCTATTGGTACAATGAATTGTACATTACTTTTATTCATGCCACTAATGTATGGCTGACCGCACATATGGAATTCTGGTGGTTGCGTATGATTTCTTGATCGGAAATCGGAATAGTAATTGTTTTGCTGCGGCTATGCGGTGCCAGCAGTCTGTCAGTCTGCCGGTGCAATCGAAACGTGGCGATTTATCTATTCTATAAAGATTAATGCTCCTTAGAGGAGTAAAAACAGTTTTAAGAATCAGATCCAAACACTCCTATATAGGAAGTATGTGTGTAAGTGTGTAGACACATGTTAGTATCTCCATGACATGGAGATCTATAACGTAATCACATCACATCCCAATTGGAGTGTTTTTCAATTAGACCTTATCAAGTCCTCACATATAATATCTGAAAAAAGCCAAACCGTCCTAAATTTGAAAAATGCTTGTACTATGTATATAAAAAATTATGTGTTGAAAGTTATTTTAAAAAAATCTTTATATCGAATCAGTCTAATTGCTAATGCTGGTTACGCCCCAACATAATACAGAGTATTAAACTAATTTTACACCGCATTAATCACAATATGTACTACAGCGGCGGCCTTAGAGTATCTCTAATGATTCCGTTTGAGAACTTGCTTGCTATTTTAAAACTAATAACTTATCATTAGAGCACTGCTTTTATTTTTGCTTGAGAGAGCTAATTATCGAAAATGTACTACTTGTTTGAGCAAAGAGAATTATGAAGAAGTAAAAGTTATAGACATAGTTAACCATGTCATATTAATTACGAAGGTAATTAATTAGCTAACCGCTACAGAATAAAATCTTAGAGCATCTCCAACGCTAATATGTTAATGGTGCATACGTGGCATGAGGGATAGCCAATCAAAAAACAATAAATAAAATATTTCTCTCCTTATTTGAGGGATCTTATATCATTTTGGTAAGTTTTTCTTCACAATGTCAAACATAATGTGTAGATGTAGACATTGCGGTTGACACTGCAGAGCAAAACTTACCAAAAACACAAAAGACCGTGGAAAGACGGAGAGAGAAATGTCATATAATCAATCTTTTGTGTCTATTTCTCTCATGTCACATGTGCACCGTGCACATTGTACCATTGGAGATGCTCTTAGGAATCCTACTTAAAAAAACTCTATATTCTCTAAATCACACTCACCACCCCGCCCCCAACCCGTTAGACAGGTCCTAGACGATAAGCTCTTGTAAGGGTTATCGTCTTCCACCAAGTAGGACAAAATACACCGAGTATTCTTCTTTATGAACTTACCTTAATTAGTCATAATGGTTGAAGATGTCCAACTTTTGACAATCGATCATTTCCTTCCAAATACTTTAATAAGATTATTATAAATGATAAATTTTCTAGCAAAACTTTTTTATTGGTGGGACTTTACATCTGTTATTGCAAAAAGTCAAACGTGTCGTTTTAGATGATACTCCGTAGAAACTTAGAAATGCAACACGGATTATATTTTAAACTTTAAAGTATATTCTAAATTTGGAAATAATTCAGGCTACGTCACTGCCTCACTGGCCCCTAACCGAATCCTCATTGCTTTTTAGAACATTGCCTTTACTCTTAAAAATGATACTTTTTTCCTGATTTTTTTTTTCATGTTTATTGTTGGGATTAGGTGGAAGTGATTATCCTAGCTCAATTGAAAAATCCTCATTTGGTGAAATTGATTGGATATTGCTGGGAGGCTGAAGATAGGCTATTGGTTTATGAGTATATGACTAGAGGCAGTTTGGAGAATCATTTATTCAGAAGTGAGAAACAAGTTAAAGCCCACTCTTATGTATATTAGGCTTGTTCTAACTTCTAACAGGAAAACAGATTTTGATATAGCTATCCTTCATACTATGCAGGGCATTCTACTTGTTTGCCATGGATGACTAGAATCAGAATTGCACTTGGGGCTGCAAAGGGATTGGCTTTCCTTCATGAGCAAGAACAACCCGTCATATATCGGGACTTTAAGGCTTCAAATATATTACTGGATTCGGTACGAAGAGCTTGATTAAGGGTCTCGTTTTTTACTACGATAATGTGTGTATTGTGTGATATCAATTGTAATTAACCTATGAAAATTGTTTGGAGACTCTGCAAACGCTTATTTTTCTATTAACATATGGCGCTTCTCGTTTCAATGTTCGCATGTTCCCGTGCAACATAGATTGTATTGTAACCTCTAATATTTTTTTCCTCAGGATTACACGGCAAAACTCTCTGACTTTGGACTAGCAAAGGACGGTCCAGAAGGTGATGAGACACATGTCTCAACTCGTATCATGGGCACTCATGGTTACGCTGCACCTGAGTATCTCATGACAGGTGAATTATTTATTTTGCTCACACAATGAAACTTTTGTTGCGGCGAATCATCACACGCATCTCCCATTAACACTTCCTTTGCTTTATTTTAGGCCACTTGACATCTTTGAGCGATGTGTATAGCTTCGGAGTAGTCCTGCTAGAAATAGTTACGGGAAGACGAGCCATGGACAAGAAGAGGCCTAGGAGAGAGCAGAATTTGGTGGAATGGGCTAAGCCTTTGCTGAGAGACTCACATAAGCTTGAGAGAATAATGGACCCGAGACTCGAAGGAGAGTACTCAACCGAGGGAGCAAAGAGGGTAGCGGCATTGGCTTACCAATGCTTGAGCCACCATCCCAAGTTCAGACCGACGATGAAGGACGTGGTGAAGAGGTTGGAGCATGTCTTGGAGTTGCGAGACATGCCGAGTGGGCCTTTCGTTTACATTACGCCATTCGATTCACAAAACGATGTGATTAAAGTGAAGACAAAAGAAGGTGAAGCAAAAGAGGTAGAAATGGAGAAATCTTGTAGTGAAGATGTACCTAAAGTAGCTGCTCAAAAACAAGAGAAGAGACATAGGCAAGACAACTTATATGCACGACAGCACAAATAAGGAATGAATTCTGGTTTTAATGGAGTACAGTACAACTATCTCTAATCAATTGAACATACATAATTAGGTACTAAAAGCCCTTTATAAGTGTTTGTGAATCATCCTTTTGTTTTTGTTAAGGTTGGGTTACACTCATCCTTATACCTACCTGTGTTGGTTTATTTGGACACAGCAGTATAAACTATAAACAGACATTGCATTTAAGAATTAATTGAGAATGAACTGAAGGAAATAGTAACTCAGAATTAATTTTGTTAATAGTTAGTGAGTTTGTTGTTACAAAAGATTGTATAATAACAAAACCATAACTTTTTGTTCTCCTATGTGAAACAACAATATGATACGGAGTAAAAGTGAAGATATTATTTAATTTCTACCCACACATTCATTTGACCATTGTTTTTCTGGTCAATGGGCTATGGCGGCAGGTAGGTTGTGAGGTAAATGTCAAACTTTGTATGTATTCAAAATTTCAGAAGTCTTGAGACGAAATATATGAAGGCACATCATGCAAATGTAACTAATTCGCTAGGAAAGGCCTTCTCAGAAATGTCCACTTCAACCATCATTGTCGTCTCTTAATTGTCGACTTAATTTCAAAAGGTTTCCAGAAACTAAACTAAGAAGTTAAAGATCATTACAAACATTCTTCTCTTTCACGTACATCTTAATTAATTATGAATGGTAAAATTCGATAGAACTTTCTAGGAAATGTAATATGCTTGCGCCAATTAATATCAACCTGCAAGGTTAGAAATAGTAAAAATCTATAGTAGAACTCAGGAACTTACTATTCTTCTTAGATAATTTTGAAAAAACAAATTAAAACGGGACAAAAGAGAAGAAGAGAGTAGGCCCGTGCATTCATAAATAAATTGCCAAATACTTCGAATGTTAAGTAACTCTTATATCTTTTTCACCTCTTAATTAGTTTTTTTACTTTTACCGAATAAGTAAAAAAACTGATGAAGGGTTAGGATGTTTTTACTTGGACTGTAATTTGTCCCAGGCCAGACCACATCAGACCAGACCAGACCAGAATTGGGTAGTTATAAAAATACAAAGAAACCAGACCAGACCAGACCAGACCAGACCAGTTCATACCAGACCGGACCAGACCATACCAGCAAATTACAGTCCAAGTAAAAACATCTTTAGCCTAGCAATCAACCGATAAATGAGATAACTGTTTATTAAAAAACATGTATAATTATATATTCGAGTATAAGAATGTTTTTTGGACTGAAATTTGCTGGTCTGGTCTGTTTAAATCTGGTCCGATCTGAACTGGTCTGATAAATGTCTGGTCTCTTTGTATTTTATAGCTGATCTGGTCCGGTCTATTTAAGTCTGGTTTGGTCTGATTTGTTTGTGTCTGGTATAATCTAATCTGGGACAAAAAACAATCCAAAAAAAAAAGATTAAAGATGTAAAGGGAAAACTATTCTCATTAATAATAATTTCTTAATAATAGTACACGAAAGCATAGAAAATAATGTAATTGTTCTAAAATTTTGAGTTTTTTTATAGACTTCTAAATTAGAATAGTAAAAATCATCTAACTAAAATTTGTGCAGATGAGAGAAAAATGAACAGAGCACTTAAAAGGAAAGTGACAAACTTTTTTAGACCAACAAAAAAGAAAAGTTGCAGTTCAATGGAACGGAGGGACTATTACTTTTTCAGGGAATTATGGATTTGCAACCACGTTTTGGGTGATTAGACTTTGCACATCATATAAAAAAAACATTGACTTTGCACTCTATTTGTTGGAAATCTTGGCGATATTTCAAATGAATAAGAGTTTTACATTTAATTTATTATATAAATGAATTTAATTCATTAATTGTATTTTACATTCAAACACTTAAAAACATAATGAAACCGGTGCATTTCTTCTTTAATCCAAAGCATTGAAGTTACTATTATTTTCTAAACGTTATGCTAATGCCTTTGTGAGAAACATTAATATTATTAATTATCATTAAATTATGATGACTTGCTGGCTTTTGGATGTCCATAGGATACGTGTATATATATATATCTATATTGTAAGCATGCTCTTAAGTGAGAAATAGTGAGAAAACAAAAGAAAAGGGCTACTCAATATAAAATCGAAGTATTGGTCATATTTCTTTTGATTCTGCCGTGAACATTGAAAGGAGATGAACAACACAATGTGTGTTCTTTTGGGATTCTTTTCACGCCTACAAACTGGTTATACAATACTTAGACTTTTATAATATGATGATTGTTGGGTTCATATACTAATTTCTTCTCGTTAGTTCTGTTACCGGTCTTGTACCGAAGGGCTCGTTATATCTTGGGGGAAATTTCCGTACGCCGGAAATAATTCCTTAGGACAGCGTCTGACGCGTCTCGAGCCACTAATATACTTTTAGTATTTTTTTTCTTGTGATTATTTTGCAGGTCAATTCTCGGAGCTAGATAGTCAACGAGGTCAATTTAGGAGCAACACGGTCACCACGTTGATTTTGGAAGAATAGAGCCAACACTATTTCCCTTTAAAATCCTTTAACTTTGCATGTCATTCAGAAATTTTTCTTCACAAAAAGTTATATAATGAAGTGCAAAGTCAAAATTTTTTTGAAAATGGGGTGCAAAGTCCAATATCATCCAAAAGTGGAGTGCAAAGTCAAAATATCTCTACCTTTTCACTTCACTATTCTATTTTGTGTAACTTTCTTTCATAATTTCTTCTTTCAAACCAAGTCCTTTAAGTTATAGGATGAAACATCATGATTATGTGAAAATGTAATTAAAACAATATTTACCCAATATTTTGTGGATGTTTATACATTATTACAATATTACATGCCCTTATAAAGTTGTTTAATATGATCGAGAAAATTAACCCCGTGCAAAGCACGGGTGTCAACACTAGTGTTATAAATAGTATTTTCTTATACAGGAGCTGGATAATTGGACATCATATCATAGCCATACCGGTAATGGTAATATTGTTTGTTCAAAAATGAATGTTCGTAAGCTTTTAAGAAAACTACGACAGACACTGAAACAGAAATCAAGAAAGTAATATGAAAATGGAAAATGCTCGAGAGGTTTAGTTGTTGTAAATAGCTTGTCATAATTTGAATTACGACTCGCTTTTTATAGGCGAGTATAAAAGGTAACTGCCAAACATAATAACGAATAACTTAATTACAACATTAATACGAAATTATATACATAATTAAATAGTGCATCAATGTTTGGTCGTTACTCTTCCTGGCTGGTAAGTCGGCCTGTCAGGCATGTCGCCCTGTTTGGCTAGCTGGATGCTTGAGCTCCCTCATGCTGGACTGGACAACAGGCTCCCCGCTAGGCTGGAAGGCAGGACTACGGTAGGCTGACGTCCGACAGACAGACCGGCTTCGACTTCCGCTCTATTACACTTGCGTTCTGTACGTTGAATTTCCGTCCCTAGATGGACTTGATTAGCTGGGCTAGCTGGAGCTCTGGGTTGCCTGGCCCACTGGTCGGGCTGGGCTGGCGAGATAATAGACATGGGCTTGGGCCCGCTGGTCCAGACCGTGTGTCTGGACTTACAGGTCCAAGTTCGGGGCTTGTGCCAATTAGGCTCTTGGCCTAGTCTCACAACCCCATCACGAGCCCCCCACTTCCTTAATCGAGTAGTAGATTCGGCCAAGAAGGAGTAGTACATGACAGTTGCAAATTTAAAATTTATTCACATACCATGTCAGCTGGAAAATTATTTAGTATTTCAAATAAAATTTGTTTTTTAATTAGTTTATGATTAAACTATTTTTAATGGGTCTTCTGAACTGAAAATGTGCAATTGGTTGTTGACAAAAATTTCCTTGGCTAAACTTACTTCTTTCTGATAGAGTATATAGACTTGGCCCCCCCGGGTCTCGTGACTAATAGGCCTGGACAGCGGCCCACACACTCTTACCAGATAGCATTGACATTTTGTAAAGTCTTTATATCATTTGTATCTACTGGATTAGTCATTTATGTAGTTGGGCCTTTTGAGCCAATATTAGAGGCCCGACCCATTGTTTCTCTATTTATACTCCCAATGGGAGGTCTTGTAAACCGGATTCCAAATTCATTACTCATTCACAATACACTAATCATCTTCTTCTCCATATCTATTAGCTCAAATCTCTCCTAAATTATACAATATGGGTAGCTATTATGCATCACTTTCCAATTTAAATATTTAAATATTTTAAACAAATAAGTTAGTGTGGATAACTTTTTGAACTCTTCCAATACGGATATATTTTGTTTAAACGGACGTTGAATGAGCAAGTGGGTTAACATGCTTTCGTGCATGGCTGTCCGCGTAGTTCTCCTACCTTCATGGATCACCAAGCGTCCACAGCAACAAATCGTGTTTTAGTCAATGCTTTCTACACACTAAGTATATTTAATTTGTTTGCTAGTGCTTGAGTGCTTTGGATATAAATAGACAGTTTGTGTAATACACACTAAGATACTTACGTAGCCATAATATTTTTACGAAGCTTTAATATACATATAAACTATTGGGCTACGCACGATATAAAATTTCTTTGTCGTAGATTTTGTGTTCGGAAAACTCGTCGAAGGGCTCGCTATATCTTGGGGGAAGATTTCCGGCCACCGGAAATACATTCTTGAAGAAACATCTGACGCGTCTCGAGCCGTTTTATTTTCTAACATTGTTTTGCAGGTTTCGACGACGAATTTCTCCAACAATCTCAAGAAAGTATCCTTATGGCGTCAGATACACCTGTTCAATTCATCCCGATTCCGGACACCCCCTACGAAAACGGACCTACAACTTCAGCCGCCCAGACCGACTCACATGTTAACTTACAATTTGAGGTGCAACCCGTCCTTGCAAAGCCGTTTCCTGATATTTCCAAAATCGAAGTGTTTTTAGTTGCAAATTTCAAGAGATGACAAGAACGTCTATTCTCAGACCGACTCGCATGCTAACCCAGATATATGTTGTGTTCTTATCTTGTTTGCCGTATGTTATTCCTCTATGATTATTATTCACACTGATAAATGCTCGGAGTGCTTAATGTTATACTCCGTATATTCAAAATGTGGGGGTAATGTTTAATTGTGTTCTTTTGCCTTTTGAGAAGGTAATGAAATGTAATGAGTTGTATACAAATTTTAAATGTTCATTATGAATAATAAAATTGTGAGTTTGTTAAATTGACGAACTATGTTAAACCCACCTTTGTGACACCGCACCCGCATGTACTTGAATTTGGAGTTTGATATGTATTCGAATTTCTTAGCGAATAAAATTCATGTAATTGATTGGCATATTTAATTAATATGCGACTAATTAAATTATTTATCGGGACCAGCATATGAGAATGGGCTACCAAATATTTAGTTGGGTCATCGTAATGATTATAGAATCCCAATAATGTGCCAACTAAAGTTGATAAAAATATTTGGACAACCCGAGTGCTATTTTGGCCCAACCTACCGAAAATAGCACGAATAATTGGGAGAGACTTCCTACACCCACTTGGGGTATTCTACACACTAATTAGACTCAAATAATAAGGGAGGGGGACCACATAAATTGGCTTGTGCGTACATGAAGGGAGAGGAAGTCTCCATGAGACAAAAACAACACCCTCATGACCCCATCACCAAATTATTTTGGTTGATTGGCTTGGTGATACCTCCCCCCTATCCTCTTGCATTGTTCGGACAAACCAAAGGAGGAAGAAGCTCCAAGAGACTCTCACACAGTCCAAAGCTCAAGGTAGGGGGAAGCAAGAAAGAGGAGAATCCAAGAAGGAGGGGATAGTGTTTGAGGTAAGAACTCAACAACCATTCTTTAACTAGTATTAATCTTGTATGATTTTTAAGAAATCATATGGTGGATTAAACATGGAGTTCATCATGTTTAAAAGTGTGGAATAATGTTATAAAGTGGTGGTATTTAACTTAGAAGAGTCGTGGAATCGATAGGAGTTGAAATCGCCGGAAACCGCCAAGTATAGGAGGCTGTTCGTAGCTGCAGACCACGAAAGCCGCCCACCTTTTGCAAAAGCCGCCCGGCTTTCGTCTGCTGGTTGGATTTCCCACTTCTAATCGGCTTAGAACGGGGATTGATCGGAGGGCTTAACAAAGGCAACTATTTCAGCACTTCATAAGATGAGGATGGCTGACTATATTGCTTATAATCTTTGGGTTAATTTCGTAGGATTACCTAAAGTAATAAATGTGATTTTCATGGATTATTAATGATTAATAATGCCTAAATGAAAATATTGTTGTCAATGAATAAAGGAGCATAATATACAAATTTAAGGATAAATTGTGTATGATTATGTAATATGAGCATATTGGCTTGATGAAGGGATTAATTATAAATATTGTGTTGAAATATAACTATAACTTCATATAAGGATATATGAGTGATTAAAGGTTATATTTTGTATATTGATATGAACTATATTTTCAATGGAAAATTAGTTTGGAAATTGTCTATATGACTATGAATTGAAAATGAGTTTTGTTGGATTTTATCCGACTAGTATTATGATACTAGTCGGGGTTTTGGAATGAAATATGTTAGAATTGATCCAAGGTTTGGATTGTAAATTGTTGAGCCTTAAGTAGTCTTAAGAGATACTAAGGTGGATAAGTGATGCTAGGGGTAGGCCTTAAGGGATACCCAAGATAAAGTGAATAATAAATTGATCCTAGGAATAGGATTGGCCTACGGGTGTATTCGGTAGTCTTTAAGGATTAGCCGATAGAGTATTGGTAATTAGTAAGGACCATGGCCCTTCCCGACTCTAGAGAGCGGGGTTGGATAGCATGGACTTACATCGTGATCACGGGTTAGGGTGGAATCCGAACCGGAGACCTTACGAGGCTCCCGACAGCGGTAACACATAAGATACGACCCCGAATGGACCTTACCTTCCTACGGGATGATGGGTATGAGTTCAGGGGCGGGATGTTGGACTCCGGCCCGAGAGCCCGGTGAGGCCTCGGAGAGCGGTGACAAGTCTCGTAAAGGATGATAAGACCTACGGGCGGTGTTGTGCTAACGACGGGTATAATGAAATATATGAAATGGGCCGTGTGCCGACAAATAAATAAATTTACTTATTATAGAGATAATAAGTGGGAAATATAAATTATTATTTATATTATGATATCACCCTACTTTGAGGGTCTTAGAAATTAAAACGTTGATTATACTTAGTATAGTTGTCATTGTACTTGTCAAATGCTTCCAAGTACTGACCTCCCCTTCACGGGGGAGGCCACCTCACAGTTTCAGGTAGGGAGTAAAGCTTGCTACCATCGCCCGTTGCTTCGGGGAGCTCAGGGAGAGAAGACGTGGTTCGTGCTTCCTCCGTTCCATTTTTAAAACATTAAATTAATGCTCATGGATATTATTTTGATTAATTATTTGGGGCTTGTACGCCCATGTTGCCGAAGTGTGGCATAAACACTTGTATTAAACGTTTCCGCTGATTTAAATGATTATTTTACATTATGTTTGTTTATGGATGTACTATTGTGAATGATATTCAAGACGCCTAGTATAGTATGGATGAGTTGGACTGCGGTTGACTATTCGTACTGTACGGCAGGTTGTTGACGTGTCCGGTAGGTCCGGGGCGTGACAACCTTAATGTCGGAAGATTGAGCAAAATTGTGGAAACACAAAAAGTGTATTTGCTGAGCTAAACTATTGTATAAAAGTGATACAATGATGATATAATTTTTAGATGAGATTGTTGTATAGACGTCAACAACAATACCATGTGAAACATACAAACTATAAAGTTGACATATAACTTTGATCAATGGAGTTAATTATCTACATTGACGTACAGAAAACCTAGGATGTTAAATTACACAACGAGGGAAATGAACTGTCACTTGATAACAAATAGAGATGATAACTCAACCTGTGTGATTGGAGATCCCATAAAGCAGGTTCATATGGGTAATAACAAGTCTTATATTTGTTGTGCTAGCTAACCTATTCTAAATGTCCATTTCTAGGGCGATGCTAGATTGCATTCTTTGAGAGACTGGGCTAAGGCTCTTAATGATTTTCATAGCTTTATGGTTGGTGCGTCAAGTGCAGAACACACTTGATGAGATCACTTATATGAGTGTGAGGTGGGGCCGCTTCCATGAAGCATTGAAGATGCTTCTAGAGCACTCAAGAAAACCAAGCACGCGCACGGCCTAAAGGCGCACAAAGGCGTTAACGCGAAGAATTGTGGGGGTGAGACATGACTTTTAAGACACTGATTTACCATAGTAGCTTCATGGTTCAAAGAAACTATATGTTTCACCAAAAGCTCAGTTTACAAAGAATTAATCGTCTCGATTTGGTTCATAGTCTATGGACACCAGGCTTAAAGTCTCATTCCCGTTAACCCGACAGATTTTCAAAATTGAGTTTTTAACTTCAAATATTTATTTGAAATATGTGGGGGATTGTTGGAAAAATATTAAGTATTTCAAATAAAAATTGTTTTTAATTAGCTTATGATTAAACTATTTTTAATGGGTCTTCCGAACTGGAAATGTGCAATTGGTTGCTGACCAAAATTTCCTTGGAATTGGCTAAGCTTATGATGAGTGTTTTGTCGCACTTAAAAAGGTTGTAGAAAAGTGGTTGAAAGTACGAGTATCGTCTCCACAGGGACGGACAAAAGGGAATTAAAGATTAACTAAATTCAGCGATTAAACAGAAATAAATAAATTAAAATGCGATGTGCAAGATTGGTTGATTGAATTTAAAATTAAAACTAATGCAGATGAGCGATTAAAATAAATGTGGTTTTCTTATTAATTAACGACGAAGGGAACAGGGATTGATTCCGGGGTAACCAGATTTCTTGGCAGATCAGGCCTAATTACATGAATTTAATTTAATTGAGCCTAGCTAATCATTACTAAATTCTTACCGCTCTCGCGGCGTAGAGTACAATAATTTAGGGGACCAGGCTGATCTCTCATGCGACAGGATCCTAAATTATTGCCAAGAAGAGCAAGCTTACGGCCCCTTAATCGCTACTAATCTCTTAGCGAACGATTAAGTGTGTGTGAATGTCTCCTAGAATAAATTAGATCTCTCTTAATTCATTCTACATGCAATTGTAATTCTAGCTGCAGTCTAGGTTACAAGAGATATCAATTAAATTATTCATACACAAATTAAACGGACATTCATGCAATTAAACCGAAAGGAATCTAGCCATCAATCATGACTAACCCCTTCATCAACCCCAAATCCCTAATTAAAACTACTCACAATTCATAATTGAAGAATCAATAGAATTGGAATAAAAAGAATTAATTGTCATTAATTAAAAAGATGGAACTTACAAAGAATACCAACAGATTGATGAACAAGGCTGAAAAACCTTCTAAAATTCGTGCTAGGCACTCTCTCTAAGCTCCCCCCTTAAAAACGGGGTTTACAGGCTGTTTAAATAGAAAAATCGGGTGAAATTTGAGCCGAATTAGGATTTTCGGAGCCAGGCACGATCATGCCTTCGATCGTGCCTCCGGAGCAAAAACGCGCATTTTGGGCAGGCACGATCGTGCCTCCCTCCAGGCACGATCGTGCCTGGCTGGCAGTAACTCCGCGGTGCTTTCTCTTCACGCTCGATCGTGCCTGACTTTGAGGGCACGATCTTGCCTACTTAACTTCCGAATTTGGCAATGCTTCCTTCATGTAAGTTGTAGATAATGAAGTCCTCTATCCACCCCAAGTTGCCGAATGTGATTTGAATCATCCAATCAAGAGATATGATCAAAACGGTGGAAGGTGTCTTTCTGAAATCGCAGCACAGATCATCTGACTTCATTGTCTGTTTTCACCTTCTTCCTCTCAGATTCTCGCAAAGGTGTATGTATATCATTTGTAGCCCTTGACGTTAGCTTTTATATGGAACTTGAATCGTGTACATTGGATGTTTCTACAAAGAGATATGCTTGAACGATTGACAGAAGGTCATCCTGATCGTCGTTTTCAAGCTTCATTCATCTTCTTTTGACCCCGTAGCCAATCCTTGAGCTCTTTTTCCTTCAAATCTTCATCGTGAATCTTCCGGTGACCTCCAAAGCTATCAAATCATTCTCAAATGCTTCTCAAATCATCCCGATTGTTCCTCAAGTGCCGGTACCCGGGCTCAAATTCCCTGATTTTGACTACAAACAACACAAAACTCGAACCAACACCCGGTAAACATAACTTGAGCTAAAATTGAGACTTGCAACACCTTAAAGCTGGGAAAACCATCAAAATCCAATCCCAAAACACATCAAATGCGTGTCTAAATACGGACTTATCAGCTTACTTCTTTCCGATTTAAATACTTTAATATTTTGAACAAATGAGTTAGTGCGGATAACTTTTTGAACTCTTCCAATACGGATATATTTTGTTTAAACGAACGTTGAATGAGCAAGTGGGTTAACGTGATTTCATGCATGGTTGTCCGCGTAGTTCTCCTACCTTCATGGATCACCAAGCGTCCACAACAACAAACCATATTTTAGTTAATGCTTACTACGCACTAAGTATATTTAATTTGCTTGCTAGTGCTTGAGTGCTTCAGATATAAATAGACATTTTGCATAATACACACTAAGATACTTACGTGGCCATAATATTTTTACGAAGCTTTAATATACGTATACTACTTTTTAAACTGTTGGGCTACACACAATATAAAATTTCTTTCTCGTGGATTATGTGTCCGGCAAACTCGTCGAAGGACTCATTATATTTTGGGGGAAGATTTCTGACCACCGGAAATACTTTCTTGAGGACAATGCTAACGCGTCTCGAGCCGTTTATTTCCTAACATTGTTTTGCAGGTTCCGACGACAATGACGACTTTCTCCAACAATATCAAGAAAGTATCCTTATGGTGTCGGATACACCTGCTCAAGTCATCCCGAATCCGGACACCCCCAATGGAAAAGGACCTACAACTTTTTCCGCCCAAGCCGATTCACATGTTAACATACAATTTGAGGCGATGGAAATTCCGGGGTGGTGGATCCCCAGCAATTCGACCTCCTTTGAAGTTGCTCACCCTATTCTTCGTTTTGTTTTGTTTTCGCTGCTTGGCTTCCTTCCTGAGTTCCCGTTTGGCCATGCAGGGCGGCAAACACTCTTACCACCAAAACGACACCTAGGGTAGTGGCCGGCGGCCCCGTGTCAGCATCTCCATGGCGAATGGCAGTGTGCCAGAGGCGGACCCCCTGAATACAGGTTGGAAGGAGCCGGAGTAGAGGACAAAGTTGACGCCCAACTTTTCCCTAGACCGCTGGATTTGGGTCTGCCGCGGGTTGCCGCCCAGCGAGCTCCACTAGTTCCAAGTGGTCGTAGACTGCGAGTTGACAGGGGCACAACAGTTGGGTGTCAACCAGGAGCAGCCAAGCAACTTTGGGCAGATGGCATCGCGTGTCCTTCACGTATCATGGTGATTCTCCCGGGGCGACGAGCGGTGGGCCGGTGACCGTCTAGGGCCCGACGCCCAACAGAGAGCGGCTATGCGTGGGTGTAGGCGGAGCTCACGAGTGAGATATGCAACACGTAGAGGCTGGCTGCGACCCTAGGGCACACATGCAGGTTGGACAGCAAGCCGACGCTTCTACCGGGTTCACTCCAGCGGGACAGATCACAATCTCTTTGGGTCGACTTCTAAACATTCCAAATAGAGCGCGTGTGCAACCCGTGAACGTGTGCCAGAATCTGATGATGATTCCTATGTTCGGGAGGACCCTAATTTTTGGTGGGAGCTCAATAATAGCGAGATAGCGAACTTTCAATCTTATGCCACGAATGATGACTTTGCCATAACATACAGTCGGATTAGTGGAGATTGTTTGGTGAAACTACCAGCGGTTACCGATGTTTTGAGCATTCCCCCAAGCCCCCTACTTTGGGGTCCATATCCGCTCCCTTGAGCTAGGTATATATGGCCGTTCCTCTGAATCCCTTTTCTGGTGGAGTTCCTCAAGTTTCTCGGAGTGGTGCCATATCAAATGACTCTAGTGGCTCACATGTTCATTGTGGCTTTCGTGGCGCGATGTAAGGATGTAGACATTATTTCTGTGACTGATTTGTTTTGTAGTTGTTTCCAGTGGTGTGCTCCCAAGGTTAAGTTGGAGGGGTCCTTTTTTGCTTCGGTTTCCGGTGAGTAGATTGTTCCAGTCGGGTTACCTCGATGTATTTGCTTCACCATCATTTCCCATCTTCCTTGGGACTTCACCATCGTTCCGCAATTGCTTTCAAGTCTTTTGTCAAGGCTCAATGACCCAATGGTGTTGCTCTGACTCATGAATCTAGCGACATGCCCCTGTTGTTTTTGGCTCGAATCAAGAAGCAAAATTGAGATGGTCTGGCACTGGAAAATTTGTCTTTGCTTTGGTCCCTTAGAACTCCCTGGCATTTTTCTCGTAAGCCCAAGCGGCCTCCTCCGTTGTATCGAATGTCCCGAGCCAAAAACTGATCTTCTTGCCGGGATCATCGATGAACACCAATGAGGGAAGATCCTTTATGCAAATTGGAGAGAGAGAGAGAGAGAGAGAAAGAATAGTCGCCATGTTAGTTGCCACTCAGTTGCCACACGATTCGTCAAGTCGGGAACCAGTTAATTACTTGCTGAACCGCTTAAATGAGCGTTTTTCATTTGAAGTACTGGATTAATTACTTCGTTCATTTGTGGCTCCACTCATTTCTCTCTCATCTGCACAAACTTCAATCACACAGTTTTCAATATTCTAATTTCATACTCAACATCAACTTGTAGAGTGGGACAGAGTTAGTATCTTTTTGTATATAGTACGGAGTAATTTAATCTGTATGCCACAGAGCCAAATATGGGCTTTCTTGAGTGGGACTAACACACCACTATATTCTGAACGTTTGGCAAACGGATGATCTAATAATAAGTAGGTTTATTTAGAGCGACATAATTACCATATAAATTCCTTATTCACCGTAATAAATAAAGCTATTTCATAATTCCTATTATAGCCTTATACTAACTACAACCCAAATGCAATCGGCCTTATCTATACTAATATGAAGGGAAACCAAGGCATAACAGTTCTCGCCTCAAAGTTAAGGATCGGCAAATAAGCGACGCTTGGATTCGTTGCCTTTTCCGAACGGGCAAATAAGCGACCCTTGAATTCGTTGCCTTTTTAACCTCAACAGTTTCAAACTTTTAATCGGTACCAAATTGCTCTGTAAATTACATATACACGTTATGGAAGATGGACTCTAACCGTGCAATAAAAAACAATTCCAGGTATCTATCTACAAATGGACTATTTAATGAGTCTCTAATAACCTAACTTATAAAAGTATTCTATTATACCTATGTATTAGAATACTACGTAGTAATACATACCAACGCACGGCATAAAAAAACATTCGGAGTATAATTTCTACACACCAGCGCACGGCAAAATAATTTAAGGTTGCCTGGAAAATTATATTCCAATCAAACAAATATCTTATCTAATGTAGGAAATTCATTTGATGTTTAATTACCTATAAGAGCATCTCCAATGCTATAATGTCCACGGTGCACATGTGGCATGCGTGATAGTCACATAAATATTAGCAAATAAATTATCTCTCTCCTTATTTGAATGATTTTATACAATTTTGGTAAGTTTTTTCCTGCAATGTCAACAGCAATGTCAACATCTAGACGGTCTCCTTGACATTGTAGAGAAAAACTTACCAAAACTGTATAAAATCATTCAAATAAGGAGAGAAAGAATTTATTTACTAATATTTATGTGGCTATTTCTCATGCCACGTGTGCACCGTCCACATTTTACCATTGGAGATGCTCTAAGGTTCCCATGAACGGTTTACGATACTTGACTGACGATAAAGCAATTTAATCCCTATTCACATTCTGATTATTTTTAGTAAATAAAATTTACATATTTAGAAACTACATTAAAACCGCTACAAAGTCTGATAAAAAATAGAAATTTGATAAAAATTTGATATATAAAGTGAAAGATTAAAAGTAATTTAAGTTGACCATGTGAATAGTGGACGAGAACCTTCTAATGGGACGGATGTAGTACAGGTATCAAAAATCAAACTCCATGATAATAGCAATTAACAATTGGGTCATGTCTGGATAATTGAAGCATCACATAATTTTTGTTTAAAAATGATAGGATTTGACTATTTGAGGGCATGGAGATTCAACGAACATGGAGAGCTAAAAATGAATACCTTGTTGGGGGGAGGTAAACGGTGAATTGCAGACACCACAGCCTTCGGGGGTGTGGTGACTATGGTCGATCACTCGATTATAATCGTAGAAAGAATTAGTAAAGTAGCGGCCTTAGAGAGGGTTTGCAATTGTTTTTGGTTTATGAAAAGTGACTTTTTAACGTGATTTTGAAGAAAATGTTTAATAGTAAAAGTTGATAGTGTTTGGTAAAATATGTACTTTTGTGTAATAGAAAACGTAAAAAACAGTTTCTAACTTTTAGCTTTTAAGGGTTTAATTCCAGGTTTTTTAAACTAAAAGGGAAAAATCACTTTTCTAAAATTACGCAGTCCTCCGTATATTAAGATTGTCCACTAATTTAACAATGTGTACTTTTGTATTGAAATAAATAAAGGTAATTGCATATTTATGATTACAAATGTTTTTTAATGTGACTTTTTAAGTTAAGTAATTATAGTAGTAACCTTAATCATAATCACATGTGTTCAATATTTACATTATAATAAAAACTATAGTCATAGTCGCTCTATTTGTCAGAATGTCATTTAGATTTTAGCATGAGTCAAGGATAATATATATTTTTCTAACTGATTATAGAAATGTCTATTTTTGTCACAACCAACTACATATATGTTATAGTGACATAGTGTCCTAAGTCACCAAATGTGAGATATTCAAAATATTGATAAATAACATTGATGGCACACTAAGCACTTTCATGTACAATTGATGCGTGTATCTATAAACCTTTCATAATGTGTAGTTTATTTTTTGTTGTAGAGCACTTATATTTTCATCTTTTTACCATATTGAAAATTTTAATGGATACAAAATATAAATATATTAGTATTTGATGCTTCGCATGGTACAATACTAGTAGATACTAATAACACAAGCCAGGGAGGTGGCACAACGCACTCCCAAAGATTTCGGAAAATAGCCATTCGTAGCCCCATTTTCCACCTTATTATTAAGGTTATAACCAAGAAAAAAAATGTTGTGATAGTCTAATCTGCCATTAGCAATAGAAGTAAAAGAGATGTACTTGCTTCATGCGCTGTTAGGATGCTTTTACTTGGACTCGAATTTGTTAGTCTGGTCTGATCTGGTCTGGTCTAAACTGGTCTGGTCATGTAATGTCTGGCCTCTTTGTATTTTTATAACTATTCAAGTCTGGTCAGGTCTGATACGATCTGATCTGGGACTGAAAAAAGTCCAAGTAAAAACATTTTTATGGAGTATTGAAAGGTTGCAGACCAGCCAAAAAAAACATGTTCAAAAACGAATTGTTTTTTTGTTTATCCTTTAAAATTTGGATCTTGTTTGTTCAAAAGAAGGATGCATTGAGCCTCTCCATCCGAGGACGAAGTTTCCCATCTAATTTCCAACTTTTTGGATCAAAATTTGGATCTTGTTATCTTCATTTTGCCCGAATGTTCTCCTTGCCATTAGGGGGGGCATCGCCGCATCGGTCGGGTTCGGGTCGGTCGGGTTGGGAAACACAAGACCCTATCAGGTTTCGGATAGGCAAATTGGACGTCCGACCCTATGTATATTTAAAGTGAAAATGTCGGTTCATAATAATTTGGGGTAGGGATCGGGTTTCGGGTGGGTTTCGGGTTCAATCAGGTTTAAATACTTCAAAAAACTTGTTGATTATATTTTGTTCAAAAAAACAGTACAACATAAACAAATGTGTAGTTGGCTTTGCATCTCTGAATCGGGTTTTAAATAGTTCAAAAACTTTACAGATTTGAGAATGGGAGAAAGACCAAAATGGACACTAAGGTTATTTAAAAAGCTCAAAATGGACACTAACTTTTTAAATAGATCAAATAAACCCATAATTCTACTTTTTAGGGTCATTCTGGACACCATCTAACGGAAGGGGGTTAAAAACTTGTTCCCCGTTAGTAATCGAGGAACTCTAATGTTGCCCCATCCAAGAACCCCATTATTATCCTCATCATTTGCTCAAAATTAAACGGGGTGGGATTTGCGTTTCCGAAGCGGGGCATTGAGCGGATCGTCCTTCTCTTCAGGATGGGGGCGGAAATCGAAGCAGGGTTCTCGTTTTTCCCGCAACCAATCCTGGGAGTGGCAAAGGGGCGACCATATCTCTGTTCCAGGCAACCATGTTCGGAGGTTTCCAGCTGCGTCGAACAAGGGCCGCTTTGCCCAGGTGAATTCAGACGTCGAATGTACTACTCCAACAGGCTGTAATTTGTTCTCTTCTATTCAAATTGAAAGCAAAACTTTTAGTTTTAGTGTTGAATTTCATTATCCTTGCCAACCTAGGTATTGCAAATGCAGAAAGAGAAATGGAATGCCTGTGAAAGTGATGGGAACCTGGTGCTAATTAAATTTACACCACTTTGTGAGGGTGGAAGCCTCCTAAGAGAAGTATGGTAGGGAAGGGGATGGTGTTTAGAGTTTACGAGATCATACAGAATCAGGCTGCCCTGCTATTTGTTCATTGATCAACATATATACATGATTAGAAATAACTACCTCCTATATAATAGCTAACACACTCCCACTACTTATTACATAAGTTGAACTACTTGCACACATAATCACGTAGATGGGAAGGAGTTGTAGTTTTCCTCTTATCACGGTTAACTGCCAAAGAGGTGCTGTTATTCCCCTGCGTAACAGAAAGCACCACTTTGGACTTCATGGACTGATAAAAATCGAGGGAGACGTTTCTACGGATGTCCCAATTATGAGGTATATATCTAATTTTAGAAAAACAGTTTTATTTATGTTTATAATTTAAATATCTCATATAATATGCAGAGTGATAGCTGTGGATTCTTTGAATGGCATGATGAGCCATTAACTGGTAGGGCAAAAGTTGTTATTAATAGCTCAAATTGGAAAATAAACAGCTACGTCTAAGATTTGGAAACTGGAGCATGACATAGGTGGAAGGGGATTTGATACTAATGAGCTTCAAGGATCGAATAGTTTCAACACAGCTGAGCATATGGCATTGGAAAGGGAAAGAAATCAAATGAGGAATTGTTTAATTGTTGTATTGTCTAGTATTAAAGGCTGAAAACTAAACATGCTGCAAACATAGGCTTGATATAACATCTGGATTACTATTAAAAAGTGTAAAAATACACTTTAGTTCCATGTGGCCTACTTTCAAAAAGTGTAAAAAATGTTCACTACAAAAGAACACCGCTACCAAGTTTCAAAGTTATACACTATATCTACATCTCCATTAACCTACTCTAACTTTGGTTTTCGAACCCACCTACCACTGTGATTAAATTTCAAATTGACAAAGAAACTCATATCATCCTGTGCAAAAAAAAGCAAGAAATAAATAATACTAGTATTACATATTATGGAAGTAATAGAATAATATTCCACTTGAATGGAAAATACGAGATCCATCAAATACGAGAAAATCTTGTAAGAGACAACAAATAACATTCAAGTGATAGGGATAATCTTCATCTCGCTAGTTAGACATAAGCTTCTTCTTCTTCTTCTTTACTGAATAATTTTACTAGGCAAGAAGATTAATTACCTTCCCAGTAGCTTCACAATGCTCTTTTAAGCCGCAATACTAAGACATCTTCTCATCTTCCTTGTATATCTACGGATTTGAAATCTGTTCTCCTTGGTCTGCTTATCGACTTCTTTGCTCCAGTTAGAAATTATGGCAGAAGGAATGCGAATAATAGGGTTAAGACTTTTTAGTTGTTTGTTTTCTTAAAACTAACGGGCTGTAGCTTTTAACTCCGTTAACTTAGCAGGTGTCCAATAATGACCCCAAATTATGGGTTTATTTGATCTATTCAAAAGGTTAGTGTCCATTTTGAGTTCTTTAAATAACCTTGGTGTCCATTTTGGTCTTTCTCCCTTTGAGAATTCAATTTGTTAAAAAAACATACTTCGTATTACATACTCCCTCCGTAACTTAAAAATCTTCTCACTTTCCTTTTTCGTCCGTAACACAAAAATCTTCCCATTTTTAAATCTTCCTATCATACCCTCAATAATTCTTAAAATAATACACTATTACAACTACTTTTTTTGGATTTATCCTACATTCCACCACATTATTCCACTATTTTCCCATCATACCCTCAATAATTCATATCATCTTTCACTATTCTTAATCTACCTACTTTTGAAATGGGAAGATTCTAAAGTTACGGAGGGAGTATTACGGATCAAACATTACAAGACATACAATTACTTGTGTACGAATTATGAAGTACAAATTAGTGAGGTTACATAGTTCACAAAACATTCACGTGGTCGGGCGGGTTGGGTAGCATAATTGGTAACCCAACCCGCTACCCGCTTAACTCCCGGGGTGCAAGAATCGGATCGAGTTTGGATCATTCGGGTCGAGTTATCCAACCCAAAAAAATCGGATATATCCGGTCAGATCAATCGGATAGGGTCGGGGTTGCTCTCCCCAACTTGACATGGACATTTGCGGCTACCAAAAAGGAAAATGGTCCGTTGGTCGCAATTTCAGTCTTTTCCTTTTAATTTTTCAAGCATGTTTTGGTTTCAAGTACCATAATTATGAGTTTTTCTTTTATACGTACTCCCTCCGTTCTTTAATAAAAGTACTTCTTTCCTTTTTGGGACGTTTTTTTTATTTGTCCTCCTTTCCATTTAAGGAAAGTTTTTACTTTAAATATACCTTTATACCCCCACTTTTATTACCATTACCCCTTTCTCTTTCCTACTTTTTCATTTACCCACTACTCATTACACCTTTTACACTACCCCTACTATTTTCCTCTTAAAACCCGTGCCAAACCCTAAGAAGACTTATATTAAAGAACGGAGGGAGTATATATATTGTTTTTTAATTCTGTAGTGTATACCTTATTGTTACACTTTTTAATTAAAAAAATCATGAACCGTATTTTTCTCCCCATATAAAATGCGAATTAGAGACGGAGTAATTTCTTTGTGATTTAGGAGATAAAGTATTAGGAAATTACAGATCGAGAATCAATAAAATGCACTTGATGTGTAGAAGTAATGTTCCGGCATTGGATTACCGGGGATGAAATGAGTTTAAAGGAAGTCCCATCCCCACCGGAACGGCAAAAGACGCCTCCATAAAAAGCCGTTGCTGGAAAGAATACTCAATCGCTCCGCCGTACTCAGCCAGTTCATCTTTCATCAGAGATTGGCAGAAAGCCTTCATCTTCTTCAGCAAGCTTGAGTAGTAATCCCACTTCCAATTCACTCTCACTCTTCTGAAGAGCTTCACCATAAACAGCCCTCTCCGGCGCGGCTTCTTCTCCCCTCCTAGCTTCGCCGTCGGCTGCTTCCGGCGTCGCCGGAGACAAAATATCCGGCGTCTCCCCCGTATCCGAGTGCCCCGGCCGAAGACGGTGGTGGTGCTGGTGGTGTAGGGGTCCGGCATGGGTAGATTGGTAATTTTGTTGGAAGGGGCTTTTTGCTCTAAATCATTTAGAGATGGAGAAGTAATTGGAGAGCGCTAATGAGTTAATTAAGATCTATAAATAAGTTGATTCTTACTCCGTATGACCATATGCATAGCGCATTCGGCATGACCTTAATTTTTACATGCTCCATTAGTTTTGTAAAAATGACATTATTTATTAGAGTTTCTTTGGATAAAAATATGGATAATTATTTTTTGTATAAAAATATGATTTGTTGTTGTATATGAATACCTAGACAAGACTTTCTATAGTGTTATTAGTATATTTTGAGTGACTATTGATTGGTAAATGATGAGTCACTGACAACTAATCACTAAATAGTATACTTTTTTGGAAAAAATCAAAATGATTCATATTTTTGTCTTTCAAATTTAGTCTAGTATTCCTTCAATTTCTCTCTAATTAAACATTCAAATTTTCTATTTCGTCATCCCAAATGTATTATGGAGGGAGTAATTACTGATAAAAAATAATATTCATGGAAAAATACCTTAAGTTTTTCATGCAGGTAAATAAATAAAGCTACTAAACTTGAAAAAAAATTCATGCATAAAAATAAAAAACCAAATGAGCGATATAAAAAGAAAGAATGTAACTTATGAATTGCGACTTCTATAATCATGAAAATATCAGCACGTAAAAATATATAGCGGAAGTAATTAACTTTAATTTTTTACTACGTAATAAATTAAGTTTCATTGTAAACTTTAACTGACCGTTCTCATGGCCCTCTCAATTATGTTCACTTTCCACACTTTTTATTTTTTGTATACACTATTTAAAATTGAAACATATAAAAGAAACAAAAAGCATATAAAAGCATTTCAAATATATATATCCAACGAAAGAAATTAGAACAACATGAAAGCAAACTTTGCAGTGTTAGGTTCTTTTTTTTTCATATGAGGATGTTTTTACTACCGTAATTTGTCCCAGACCAGATTAGACTAGACCAGACTACACTTGGATAGTTATAAAAATATAAAGAAACCAGACCGGATGAGATCAGACTAGACTTTGAAAATTACAGTCCAAGTAAAAACATTCTAACTTATCATTATGAATCATAAAAAGTAAATAAATGACACGGAGTATATAATAAAGATGAAAAATAAAAATCAAAAAGAGGAAACTTTAAAATATACATAATTAGAATAAATATGAATATATTCCAAGTATTGCTAAGAGTTCATATTTATTTTATTTCTATAAATGGTGTAGCTATATTTAGTTTTTTCATTAAAAGTGTCATGTGATTACTATGTAAACTAGAGCGATGAATTAAACTTTTTGTATTGAATTGTAACAAAAAATGAATTTTATCAGATTGTGATTATAGTCCAATTTACATCCTCCCATCGTGTCATCCTTTTTTTTTGTAACAAAAAATGAATTCAAGTAAACAGTCGAAAAAGGAAATAACATTATTAGCTTAGGGAGTGTTTGCAACTGCTTCTGCTTAAAAAAAAGCACTTTTGGAGATGTAAGGAAAAAGTGATTAGTAGTAAAAGTTGATAGTGTTTGAGAAAAAAGTGATTTTGAAAAGTAAAAGTTGGTAGTGTTTGGTAAAATAAGTGTTTTTTGTGTAATAGAAAAGGGAAAAGCACTTTTCACACGCAAGCCGAGAAAAAGTAAAAATTGGTAGTGTTTGGTAAATAAGTGCTTATTAAAGCCAAAAGCCGAGAAGTGCTTTTTTTTAAGCAGTTGCAAACACTCCCTTAGTCACTACTGCCAACCACCTGCCATTCATATAAAAGTCGCAATGTTATTTGTGCCTTTTATTTTAATCACTTTATTAGTAAAAATTGTGTGGTTGAGGTTTGTACAGAGGAGAGAAAATTAACTGGAACCACAAATTCTTTACTTAAGAGAGAAAGTGACAAAGTTAACGGGACATTCAAAAAAGGAAAATTGGTAAAGTTATGAGGGACGGAGGGAGTATTATTCATCTTTTTAAATGTACCGATTTTAGTTTCAAACAAGTCGAAAGATTAGACTTAAACAGATTATGTTAGGCCTGACTTTGATTAAATATGCGTAACAGACATATACGAGACCAGATCAAATCAGGCTAAAAAATTACGGTTCAATTAAAACATCCTATATTAAAGGAGTTCATATATGGTACTACTGGCTGTACGGTGCTGCGGTGCTGGTTAGCACCGTACAGCCGGCCCAATAATAGGCCCAAGGGAAAAATAGAAAAATAATCCGGTGGCATTCTTGTAATTAATGTAAAAATCGCGGTTTCTGCTAAATGAGCATTAATGTACTGTTAATGAGCAATAGTCCAATTGTAATGAGTATTAAGCGCCCAATAATGATCACCATGTTAGTACAAGAAAGCTGATATCACAACTAAAAAACGGTGGCATTTTTGTAATATCAGTGAAAATCGTGATTTTCGAAAGATGAGCATTAACTCACTTTTCATGAGCATCAAAACGTATTCTATTAAGCATCAAGAGTCATATAATGAGTAATGTGATATCAATTTCATATATTGTAATTCACTTTCTTTTTCTTATTTTTTCTTTTATAAAAACTCATTAAATTATATCTATAATCAATTCTTATGAATTTCAATATGTGAATCTAATGTAGTATGGTACTTTTGAAATATGCATTGTTATGAAAATTTAAACATGAGCATAACATGAGTACCAATTGAGCATATTTAACTTACAAAATGAGCATAAATATGAAAATCGTAAGGTTTGTTAGCTGGACGTCACGACATTTTCATTAAGCATCAAACTTCCTATATTGAGATGAAAATAACGCTTTGTGTTAAATGGGCATTAATGAACTTTTAATTAGCACTATACCTATTATATTGAGTATTATGAGTCTAATATTGATCATTGTAATCTCTGTTTCATATCTTTTAATTCACTTTTTTTCTTTTATAGAAACTTATTAAATTATATCTACAATCTATTCCTATAAAGTTCAATATGTGAATCTAATGTATATGATACTTTTGAAATATGCATTGATATGACATTTAAAAAATGAGCATAACATCAGTACCGATTGAGCATATATAGCTTACAAAATAAACATTAATATAAAAATAATAAGCTTTGTTAGTTGAGCATCAAGACATTTTTCATTGAGCATTAAACATCCTCCATTGAATATTAGAAGCGTGCAAACATTCTTTATTGAATATTAGAAGCGTGCAATTGAGTACCGATTGAGCATTCATAAATTATAAAATGAGCATTAGTATAAAAATCATAAGTTTTTTAGTTGAGTGAGTATCAATACATTTTCATTGAGCAGCAAATCTCTTTTATTGAGTATTAGAAACACGCAATTGAGTATCATTGTCCGTTTTCTCGTGTCTGTAATTCAAAAAATGAGAAATAAAATAACTTTAAATAATTTATAGTATTTTGTTCTTGAATTAAAAATAAATATTGTGTTGTTTTTATGATATTTACTCATGCGCATTTATTTTACACTATACTCATTTTAATATAACGCAAAACTCATGTTAGTAACTAACACATACGGAGTAATATTTAATGAAATAACAAATATTCATCTTAGGATGTTTTTACTTGGACTGTAATTTGCCCCAGACCAGACCAGACCAGACCAGTCCAGACCAGACCAGACCAGTTCAGACCAGACCAGACCAGACCAGACTTGGATAGTTATAAAAATACAAAGAAACCAGACCTTACCAGACCAGACCAGACCAGTTCAGACCAGACCAGATCAGACCAGACCAGACCAGACCAGCAAATTACAGTCCAAGTAAAAACATCCTTAAAATTAAAAATAGAAGAACAAAACATTAATACCGAAAATGTTTTATAATGAAGAAATTAGAAAAACTCAAATTAAGTGTGATTGGAAAAAGAAGAAAAAACAAACCCGAAAAGAAAGAACTAAAACGAGAAAACAACAAAAACAAAGAAAACTGAAAAGAGAAAACAACGAAAAGCAAGATATGTAAGTGAAAAGCAACTAAAAGAAAAGAGAAAACAAAAAAAGGAATATAGCCGCCGTCAGCGAAAAAAGAAAGGAAAAGCAGTCGAAGAGCAGCGGGGAAAAGAAATGAAGCACCAGCCATCAACCTAACTTTTACCCTGCAACTTGGATTTGATTACAAACAAAATCCGGTTGTACCAAGCCCTAGATGCAGCCGGTTGTACAGTATATATTACTCTCTCTGTCCCATTTTATAAAATGTCTTTACTATTCACTTGGTCAACACAAATCACTCTTAATCTTTTACTTTATATAACTAAATTTTATGAAATTTGAATTACTTTTTGCAGGTTTTGTAGCGGTTTTAATGTAGTTTCTGAATATGTAATTCTTTTTTTTTAAATTAAGTTGAGTGCACACAGGGATCCGTTTGCTTTATCGTCGGTCAGACATCGTAAACCGAAAGTATCTTATAATCCGGGACGGAGGGAGTAACATATTAAAGGGAGGAAATTTTCTCAACTCGTTTCAATATTTGGTTGCTTATGGAATTGGTGAAGCGTCACCAACTGACCCAAAGTATAATTAATCCTCCCTACATAATATTTAAACTAATTCTCTAGCTAATTCATACTTTGGATTCGTCATATAAAAAGATGAACAGCCATACAGGTATCAAACTGTATTGAATCGAGTTAAATGGAATCGCAACAAAACCAATATCATTTCAGTTTTATGATATTTCTTCCAAACTGTATTAAATAGAATTAAAAAAAACAATAAAATTGAACTGAATTAAAAAAAATTAATAAAATCTTATGAAAATACTGAGATCCCAAAAAAAAACTGACGCTTACTCTATAGAGATCCAAATATCCAATCAGACTCGTTAACCATTTACATCTTCCACTACCAACGCCAGAAAATTAAAGGAGCTGATGACAGCTCAGGTTAATGAATAATTGCCGTTATTTTATTTATTATGTACAAGTATATACATGTTACTTTGGAGTAGCTCACACGAAACTCATTTCGCAGAACGGCAGTTTCTACTCCAACGATATTAGTGCGCACTTTGTTGGCAATTTTGCGTGGGGCGTTGGTAGTGGGAGTGAGTGGGAGTGTCGGACAATTCCAAAATGGTTTTTTTTTTAGAAAACATGCATAATATATTCAAATCAATAAATTGTTTGCCATTTGGGCTACAATAAAATCAGGAATGAAGTCATAGACAACTCCATGATCTAAGAGGAACACGTTCGTCTTAGCTATCGCATCGGCAACACGATTCATAGATCGTTTACAAAAAGAGATACTATTATTATTCTTTGTCTGAAGAAAATGTCTAATGTCGTCAGTAATCATGTCAATATAAGATAAACCTCCCAGTTATTTATCCTTTAAACGATGGTGAAAGCATTTAATTCAAACTCAACGTTCTGCCAACCTTTTTGAATAGCAACTTGAATGGCTGTGCGTATCCCAAACGCCTTTGTCTCAGCTGGGGACCCGTCTGCTTGGCTCAATTGACTACCTGCTTTGATAAAATCTCCTTGATCATTCCGAGCAACCAAACCCCAAGATCGAATGCCACCACTCATGTTGACAGCTGCATCCACATTTATCTTGATATATACCCCTCCTTTGGTCGATGCCGCCTCTCAATTCCATTACCTCTAGAAGTCTTCCTTTTTACAGTCAAACTTTGCGCATCCTGCCAAGTATTTAGCATACTAGAAGCACAGTTAACATAGTGTCCTTCCAAAAACTCGTCGGCTCCCTTTGGTTTACAAAGATATTCCATCATTCCCACCTCCGCCATCTGAGACCCTTTATTTTGATCAAATTTTGAACCCTTCCACCAAAACTTATTCATAAGTTTTTCAATCTCATCACACAAAACCCGTGTTAGCAGGAAAACATTCATCGCATAAGTTGGCATTGCTTGAATAACATTATGAAGCAACACCGCCCTACCCGCTCTTGAGAGGAATCTGTTATTCCAGCTCTTAATTCAACTAAAAAATTTATCACGCAAGTAGCCCAAGATAGTTTTCGTACCTTTGCCCACAGAGAAGGTAAATCAAGATACCGATTTTGACCACCATCCCCTGGAATGCTCAAAACAGTACTGCAATTCTCCAGCGCAGTATCTCATCATTTGGACTGAATGCCAAAGTGGATTTTTCATAATTAATCGCCTGTCCCAAGGCACTTTCATATGCCTGCAAAATCTTTTTTTTATCACATTACATTCGTTATTAGTCGCCTTAAAAAAAAGAAATTGTCATCGACAAAAAGTAGGTGGGACACCTTCGGCACCCCTCTGTAGATAGCCTGTCCATGAATATCACCACACATCTATGCTCTCCTTAAAAGAGCGCTCAACCCCTCCGCCACCAAAATAAATAAATTAGGAGAAATGGGGTCTCACTGTCTTAGACCCCTGGCAGGAATGATGGGACCAAGAAAATCATAATGAAATTGAGCATAGTAAGCAATCGTAGTCACGCATGCCATAATCATATGGACCCACCGATTCTCAAAACTCATTCGAAGTAGAGTATTACGGAGAAACACCTAGTCAACCCGATCATAGGCTTTACTCATATCCAATTTTAGAGCTATGTAACCTTCTTTCCCATGACTTTTACGCATTAGGAAATGCTGAGTTTCAAAAGCTATAATAATATTATCCACAATAGACTGCCCAGGAATGAACGCACTCTGGTTTTCACCCACCAGAGAGTCAAGGATACCCTTCAAACGATTAGCCATGACTTTCGAGAAAATTTTATAAGCTACATAGCATAAAGCAATAGGCCTCCAATCCCCCCATGTTCTCTTGTCTATCACTTTTCGGAATTAAAACAATATTTGATCCACTTCATGATTCTTTATACTCCGTATTTTGTTTCTTTATTTTGATTATCTCACCTTATTAATATAGTTAGTTTCATCTAAATTATTTTATAGTTTAGAATTAAAATGTTAGAGTAATAGTTGTTAATTTATCTATGCTTTTAAATATTGAAAATAAATTGATATAAAAAAAAGTCATGCTTAATCTTGTATTGTGGATGAAATACCTTTTAGATCTTATTTTTATTTTTTAATTTCAAAATGTATTTATATTTTAATTAATTAATCTTGATATATAGAACACGGCCTTTTCCTATGAACATTACTAAATTAAATTGAAAAGACAAAATTATTCAAAAAAAAATTGAAAAGACAAAAATATTACTTATTTTGAAATTTTCCAAAAAAGTGACGTACTTAGTGACTAGTTCACAGTGACTCATCCATTATCTATCAGTAACTTATTAATATGAAATACACTATAATGACTTTTGTACAATTATTCATACACAGTGGTTAGTCATATTTTTGACCAAAAATATAATTGGTCATATTTTTGTCCGATGAAATTGTGTTGGTGATATACATGTCATTTTTTCATAGAACATCAAAAATAGGAATGAGGCAACGATTGTTTTACTTCGTACATAGGTTACATTAAAGAAACAAAAAGGGCAAATATCGTATAAAGATAAGTCACATAGGTTACCTATCATATAAAGAAACAAAAAGGGCAAATACGTAGTATGTCTTAAGAGGTTACATTAAGCAGTTTTGGGGGTGCGTGAAGCAACTCCCATTTCTCCCTAAAATTTGATTTATTGTGGAAGAAATTAGAAATTATCTGCATCTAAATAGGACTTGATGTGTTTTGTTCCCCTAATAGGAGTTAAACATTCCTATTTTAAATTTTAATCTTTTATGTAATATATGCAAAATACCCTCATCGAAGTTAGTTACCATTAGGAGTACGGTATTTGCGATTTGTCATTTATGACTTTCCTTTCTCATCTGCCTGCGAAGTTTATTCTTATTTTCACTCAGATTCTTTATCCCCATTAGTTTCTTAAATTAGTTGGACATCTTTTAAATTCAATCTATGTAATCATTTGTCGTTGTTTTATGCATTCTGTTTCCATTAATTTCACTTGGAGTACGTTCAGCTCATAGCGGATTACTAGTGCCTTCATTTACAGAGTACGAAACTTTCGCTTTCAAAAATACCTTAATATGGTCATTGTTTTTTATTCATTTAGCAATGGTTCATCAGTCATTGATTAATTTATGTCACAAATGCTTGTAGATTCCTTCGACAATATGTGAGGTCTATACATATAGATATGCTTAAGTTGTGCTCTATTTTATTTTTCAGATTTTATCAATAATTTCATAATATAATTGATTTATAATTTATTATTATCAACAAATTACTTCATATGCTTGCATGAACTTTATCACCGCTTTTATTTCATCTAATTTCATCGTACGTGTCTATTTCAGTTTGATAATGCTATTAAAATCTCTATACTCGTAAAAATAATTACGTCCTTAAAAACAATCATTTTTGTTGTCGTTGTGTGGAATTTGTGTTGTTTTTGTGGTGTGTAATTGTAAATAATAATTAAACATCCTTATAAATTGTCATGTTTGTACAGTCATGTTGCTGTCCTAACTACTTTGTTTCTTTGCTCCATTTTTAAGAACCTTTTCTACAACCAGTTGAGTAACCCTCTCTGTGCACCATTTCCCTTCCTACATCGACGGTGAGCCCTCCAATCTATTCCTGCGCCACCAGTCCAAGTCATCCATGCCTGTTATCGTCACTAGGTTCGTCGCTATCACTTTCCTATGCTCACTATCAGAAACTCCTCTGCGAAACACACCAAGTGACGCTACTTCTCCCCATACACACAGGCATATGCCGAATGTGAAAAAAGTTAGGGCCTGTTTACTAACAGAGATATTCTCCTGTTTTCTACTTCTGTTTTTCGTTCTCCAGTTTTCTGTTTTTATTTTTCAGTTTTTCTATCTCCAATTTTCTGTTTTTATTTTTCAGTTTTTCTATCTCCAATTTTCTGTTTCTATTTTTTAGTTTTCCATTTTCAAATCTGAAAACATGTTCATCAATTTTTTCACTCAATTCTGTGATCATCCAGAAGACTGAGAACACGTTACTTCACGGGTTACTTCAATGGTGCTTATTAAGACCCGCGTTAAAAAGCGGCGCATAAAATAAGCAATGTTGTAAGATCATGTTTATTTCAAAAGGTTTAAAACACTGTTTAACATTAAAATGTCCAAAATAACCCTATACATATATAGACACAAAAACATTCATAAACACAAATATATAATATGATATGTGGGGTCGATCACCTTGTACATGTACCCATACCCCTAACCCCTACCCCGCCCCTATACCTCGTACCCCCACCCTACACCCTATACCCAATTCCACACCCTTGACCCTTACCCCTACCTTTACCACGATCTTACACTCTACCCATACTCCCCTACAACCCTTCATACCCACCCATACCTACTCGCAGGGGTCGGGGTCGAGGTGGGGGTGGGGTAAGGGGTATGGTCGAAGGTGGGGTGGTAAGGTCTAGGGGGTAGGGGGTTGGGTGGGGGTAGTGGGTGGGTTAGGGTCGTGGTTAGGGGTAAGGGTGGGGGTAGTGGGTGTTGGGGTAAGGTAGGGTAGGGTAGGGAGTTGGGGTAGGATGGCGGTAGGGTGGGGCCGGATCAGGGTGGTGCCGAGGTAAGGGTAGGGTGGTGGTGGGGGTAGGATGGCCGTAGGGTGGGGGTACGAGGGTGGCAGTAGGGTGGGGTCGAGGTAGGGGAAGGGTAGGGTGGGGGTAGGATGGTGGTAGGATGGGGGTATGAGGGTGGCGGTAGGGTGGGGTAGAGGTAGGGGGCATGTGGTAAGGGGTGGGGTAGGGTCATTGTAGGAAAAAGGGGTACGTGGGGTGGGGGTGGGGTGGGTAGGGTAGGGGTAAGGTATGAGAATGGAGGTACCGGAATGGAATCGACATCGGAGCAGGACCAGACGCACCACTAGGTGTAAGTATGCAACTTCATTGCAGCGGCACGGTAGCATCTGCGTTTTCCAAATTTGGAAAATTAGTAAAAGTCACTTCTCCAAATCATTAAGGAAAAGAGAGACATGTCTCATTTTTTTCGTTTTGGAAAACGATTTGGTAAACGCGTTTTTCTATTATCCTTTCCTAGTTTTCCAACAATTTTCTCTGATAATTAAACACATTTCCTGTTTTCTGTTTTCCAGTTTTTAGTTTTCTGGAAAACTGGAAAATATCTCTGTTAGTAAACAAGCCCTTAGTTTTACACTTGTAGCGGCGATAACCCTGAGCAAGAAATGCATTGAACAAAGAGATATATTGACTATAATAATAACTTAATTATTGTAACTTATGTTCCACATTTTTATTTACATAAGGGATTATTAACTTATTTTATCACAAACAATCATCAAATTCATAAATCTATCTCATTCTTTCACTTTCATAAAAAAAAACTCAAACTTAATAGTTTTCAAAATTTTATGCTTTTTTTCAAAATTTCACATTTTTATCAATATCAATAAGATACGAAGTATAAGCAATATAAGTTCTTAAGCTTAAAACTACAATGAAGTGAAAAAAGATGAAATATAAATATGATTTTCTTCTCAAATATTACTAATTCATCCAATGAAAAAGTATTGTGAAAAAGATTGAAGTTTAAATCTTTTTTTTTTACAAAAGTGAAAGTATAAGATAAATGAATTTGATAATAGTTGGGGATAATAATCATTAAGTAAATGATTGTAAGACTATATTATATTAATTATTAATCATATTTTTATAAATAAGTTTTGAGTAATGTATTTTTGAGAAAACCTTTACTTTAAAACTCATATACCATTATCAATTTTTTTTTGTTTTGACTGAACCATTATCAATTATTTTAATTGTTGTGTTTGTCATTATTTGTTTAGTATAAGACGGAGTAATAAAGCAGCAGGCAGCAAAAAGAAATCGACGCCTGAGAGATTCGAACTCCATTATCAATTATTTTAATTGTTGTGTTTGTCATTATTTGTTTAGTATAAGACGGAGTAATAAAGCAGCAGGCAGCAAAAAGAAATCGACGCCTGAGAGATTCGAACTCTCGCGGGGAAACCCCATGTACTTAGCAGGCACACGCCTTAACCACTCGGCCAAAGCGTCGGATATGGGGAATTGTAATTATACATTTTATTTATACAAATTATTAAGTTGCTAACTATATGAAAATGCAATATCGTGTTTGTCAAACTATACTTATTTATACAAATTGTTACTTTTACAGAAATGATGATTTTATTGTGATCAAGGAAAGAAGTGTATTTATAGACTTTTGGGAGTTGCAGGGTCTGATACCCGATTGGGTATCTTAGGAAATTGTCTAGAAAGTCACTTTTCCTGGCATACCTGATCGGGTATGTGACATATCTTTATGAAAATATTCTCCCATGATCATTTGTCCTCGGATTTGATTTGGGCAGTCGAATCAAGCAATTACCCGATCGGGTATAGGCAATATTCGACCGGGTACATGAACATTTTTTGCAAATCGAAATCTTTCTTGTCTCTTTGCACTTTCTTTGATCTTTTAAGGTCCAATCTTGATCCCTTGGATGATCTTTGAGCTGTTTAGCTCAGAAAAGTCCTAATAAAAACAAATTTCAAATAAATATGAAAATAAAGTATTACACCAAAAGTGTGTAATTTCCACAAGTAGAATTAATATAAAAACTAGTTAAAAATACAAACATACAATCGGAAATTACACGAATATCAACTGCCCCACACTTAGCTTCTTTACTCATCCTCGAGTAAAGTCAAATGTTTAACAGTTCGAAGTCCTCAAAAGTTCAACAATCAACAAGAAAAAGCAAAAGATCACCAAGGATAAAACATGAGTTTTACATTGAGTGTTTAGCTTAAAGAACAATATCTTCTTGGGTTTCATGGCCTTCTATGCTCATCTCTTTTCTTCTCCTCTTTTCATGTTCAAGAGATTAAATGATCTCCTGTAAAAATAAATATATCTCATATATCTCATTTTGCATTGGAGTCTTTTCAAGTTTTCATCCTAGCATCTCTTTTTATTTTTCCATCCTTTCTACTCACTCATTTTTTATAAGCCCTTTTTGCTTTTTTTTTTTAACGGAACTAGTCTCTCTTCATATCATAAGCAGTTTCAGGATCATTACAACAATCAAAGGAAAAAACAAAACTGACTCCAGCTAAATTCCAACAACTATGACTATAGACCCTATGGCCTAACTTGGAGACGGTCACCCGTGAAAAAGGCACACGAATCGCTAACCATGTATCGGGCTTGACACAGCCATCCCTGTTCCCATAGATCCAAATATACCCAATGACATAAAAAAAGAATAAAAATCCCAACAGACTGACAAACCTAGCAACATAGACAATAACAAGAATCCAAAGGACAAAATAATAAAAACTCATCGGAGGAGGACAAAGCCTGAAGTAAACTAAATAAGCAAAATAAATGTCTTGAACCCTAGCACCTCATTCAATCCATGGCGGTGGTTCAGGAGGAGGTCGGACCGTCGCTCGATTGATACCCTCTCTCAGTAGCGTACCCGTCGTATGACCCAAATCCATGCTATTGAATGGAGCATACAACCTCTCCACGCTAACCATGTCTCGATCATCCCTGCGTCTCTCTCCTGCTTCTTCCTCCATCTTCTCGCTGCCACGCTCATCCATCGAGAACTGCGTCAAAACCATGGCAATCCTACACAATGTCGCGTCGATTGAAGAAACGCCGCAACAGGGCGGCGAAGCACAAACCCTACGCGAGAGCTCTCGCTAGGGAAAAGTCAGTGTTTGGTTATAAGCCCTTTTTTGCTTAGATTCCCCATTTTTTGGTTTTCAACCTAACTAGCATTTCTTTTCTTTTATTTTATTTATATACTTTTTTTGTGAAGAAAATAATGCCAGTTACAATGTATCAAGCTTAAGTACGTACCAATGAGTGACTCCCTCTCACTTAGTTTGAAGCATTGTCCCTAGTGCTCGTCTCCGTCATAATCGGTTTGATCCCCTAGCATTGGAACTCCCAGCCCTATCCCTCTTTGGTGTCATTGATAGCCTTTTTGGAGCTTGAATTTCGAATTTTGGAGTCGGGGGTAGGGTTTCAGATTTTTGTGGAGAGGGCAAGATATGGGGTTTTTGGGTATTGGCTTGTAGAAGGGAGTGAGGGAAGTGTTTAGGTGGTGGTATGAGAGAATTTGGGCGATTATTGTTGGAGATATTGAAGAAAGAAGGTTTGGGAATGGGTGGTTTTGGAGAGAGGTTTCGAAATTGGGGAGAGTGTTGGGGAAGATGACTGATTTTGGCCGTTCGGATTGGGTTTAAAACCCGTGTACCCGACCGTGTGCCCCTACATACCCGATTGAGTGGGGCTGATACTCGATCGGGCAAATTGTGTCGTAGAAAATCCTAGAAATTCAATTTAAATCGCCCGACCGGGTATATGGGTATACCCGATCGGGTAACACGTCAGTTTTTTCAAAATCGCTCCAGGGGGTATGTACCCGGTCGAGTATGGGGTGTACTCGATCGGGCTTTTTTGCTTCGAGGAAAATAAAATCTGAAAATAAAAGACAAGCCAGCCTTTTTTGTACTTTTTTTTCTGAAATAAAATAAAAACAAAATTAATTGTCTTTCCTCGGCAATGACGCCAAATTTGACTAGCACTTTGTCGTGATGTGCGTCAAAATAATAAATACAATACAACACAAATATGTAATATAGTGTAGTAAGGTTCGTATCTACGGGGAAAAGAATATTTCTCTTTTTATGTAACTAGTAACAAGGGGGGTTACGTTTAAAGTTTGATTTGATTTAACTAATTTAACACTAAGATGAATAAATTAATAAGATATTAAGGCTTGGTTTTGCTTTTATCCACTTAAAGAAATGTTCGTCGAACCCGGTTATATCTTTAACTATCTTCCTCTCGAATACTCAATCGAGGAGTATCTCCAATTCATCGAGAGTGGTTATTAATAACAAGACGCGTTCATTAATAAAACTTAGGAAAAGGGGTCAAATACACTCTTTTACAATTATGAAAACATCAAATAGGCCCATGTACTAAAAAAAACATCACATAAACACCTTTACTCTTAAAAAAGAATCATATCAACCAATTAACCGGAACCTGACTACTTTTTACCGGTAAAGTGTGAATTTTTTTTCATTTTTTCTTTAACATTTTCTTTCTCTTTCATCGTTGAGGCTTCGTCCCCTCACACCCGGCCTCTTCTATCGTCGTTTTTTTTTTCTTTCACCTCTTTCTCTTTTTTATCTTAGGGGATGATGTGAGGATGACTGGATGAGCACATTGAGCAAATTGTCCCAGTGCAGGTTGTCACTCCGGCCACCTCATGTGGCGGAGCTGCATTTTAATTTCCCAGATTAATCCCCAGAACGTAACCAAGCACTGCAGAAAAATAACAAATTAATACAGAGAAAGGATCAAGTAGTGTAGGGAGTGCCAACTCGATCGATCAGCTGCAGGTGCCCATAATCAAGATAAGGATCTCCGGTTGTAGAAGAGAACGAACACCCGCTGGCTGCCAAAGAAGAAGAAGCCGGAGAAAGAACTCTGTTATGATGGCTGGGTTCAATTCCTTTGAGCTTCCCGGTGTTACTTTCACCGGCCACTAGCGTGTAGCCTGGCTTCTTCCGATGGACACAAATGTGTAGGCCGGCTATTGTTTTTCAGAATGATATCATAATACTCTATCAGATCCGGCTTTGGGGGGAGTTACCATAGGCAATTGCCTAGGGCCTCCACTTCTAAAGGGGCCTCAATTTATTAATTTCTTTTGTAAAAATGATACATAAATAAATGAATAACTAAATAAATAGATACTAATGAAATCAATAATGGCATAAATGAAAATTAATATGTACTACCTCTGAATGTTTGTTAACTTTTTGAGCCAAGTGATTTGTTATGCATTTTTTAAATAATTACATATGTAAGACCAAAATGAGAATTGTTTACAAAAATGTGAGTAGTGACTATAGTAGTAACTTAATCATTGTAACTTATGTTCAAGTTTTGAGCGTAAGCTAACTGACCACGATACTATAATGTAGTAACTATTAATCATATTTGTGTAAATAAGTGTTAGTTTAGTAACATTTTTTAAAAAACACTAAATTTTCTAAAGGCACGTGAAAAGGTTCTGAATTTATGTTTAAGTATTATTAAATTTATTCCTAAGTAATGCTACCATATATTGTTATAAAAAAATTCTTTATGCTTTTATTAATTTTTAAGAAAGTGATTACAATGTACTAAAGTTCTTATAATTGATTATAAAAAGTTCTTCATTTCTAAATGGGATATTTATTTTTTCTTAAAATAATTGAATCTATCTTAGAACTTCAAAGAAATATTGTATTATTTATTCTTATCCATGTGTGTTCATTGTTTAGAAATGAAATTTTATATAGACCGTAAACAAATAGATAATGTTTCTATTGAAGAAAGAGGTATTTTAAGTACATATAAAATTATAATCTCCACCCCACAAAATTTAGTCAAATTGTCGATCTTTTTGTCAATGATAGTCAATTTTTGAGAACTCCAATGACTTGAGTTATTACATTTGTGTAGAATTTATAAATTTTATATTTTAATGAATGTAATTTTAAGAAATACTTTTTTCATATGACCTTCATTTCTTAAATAATTTATTATTGAAAAAAATCATGGATCAAGATCATCATTGACTAAGAAAATTCAACATGAAATATTTTATCGGCATGAGGGAAAATATGTCTTGTAAGGTAACTATTATGTTTATATCTTTTTCGTAAATATTGTGGTTCTCTTAGGCCTAGGGCCACAAATTCACTGAGACCGGCATCTATGAGAGAGAGGAAAAAAGAATTAGAAAATACAGATTAACAAGAATGAAAAAAACAGAGAAGCAGATCAAAGACGTGAGCAAGGGAAGATGGATGGAACAAGCAAGAAAGAAAGAGAAACAAAAGTAAGCTGAAAAAAAGGAAAAAACAAAAAATATTAGAATACCGGTTAAAAAGGGTAAGCTTCCGGTAAATTGAGTTATATGGTGCTTTTTAAGAGTAAAGGTGTGTATATGATGTTTTTTATAGTACATGGGACTATGTGATGTTTTCATAAATGTACAAGGGTGTATTTGACCCATTTTCCTAAAACTTACTACCGAGTCGATATAGAACACGCGTCGTATATTAACCCGATAGTAGCAATAAACTTAAGATGAAAACGATTGAGATTGAAAACCTCAACACCAGCGGTTTATTGATTTAATCAATATAATTATTTCCCCTTAGGTTATTAACCATGAGACGCATGCATTAATAATCCAAGTTTACTACCGTGAAAGGATCGAACGGTTAACAAGCGTATTCATCGATCGATTCTAGTGATAATTAATATATGAAACAAAACAAGTTGATCCTTTAAATAATGCTCAAAATATTAATATGAAATATGAATAGGAATTAATTAATATTCAAGTAAGAATATTAAAGAAAATAAATACTACTATAACTAATGTCGAAATATTAACTAATTGTCATCTTAGCAACACTCTCCAACATTAATATATAGATAGATTAAAAGAAATAAATCCTACTATAACTAATGTCGAGATGTTAACTAATTGTCATCTTAGCAACACTCCCTAACATTAATATATAAATAGATTAAAGGAAGAATTAATATTCAAGGAAGAAGGTTAAAGAAAATAACTCACAACTTACAATTCATTGAGCTTCAAAGTAGCAAAACCAAGATGGAAGAGTTTAACTCCTCATTTGGAGACTAAACATGATAGAAAATATAAAGAAAACACTAATCTAAACTGAGCTTAAGAGTATATGAGATTTGGTGATTTTGTTGTGAAGGAAAGGAGTGTATTTATAGGCTTTTGGGAGCTGCAGGGTTTGATACCCGATCAGGTATCTAAGGAAATTCTAAGAGGAGGAGGAGGAGGAGAAGAAGAAATGACTACAACTGCAAATGTAGCAGCAGAAGATGCAAATGTAGCAACAGAAGATGCAAATGTAGGAGGAGGAGGAGATAACACGTATGGCAAAAAGAGAAGGTAAAAAAAGTAGCTGATAAAGAATGGAAGTTCAGGTCACCATTTCTGAAACATAACCACAGGTAGTGCAAGAAAATGAGGAAGAAAGAGAAAATATTGATTGACTATGGATTTTCAAAGGAAGTTAGAAAGTAAGATATTCTTTATTATATATGTCATTATTTCACTAAATAATTTATACTTTGTATCTTACTAACTTTCAGGTTTTTGGTGCATTGTTTGATAAAAAAAATAATAATGATGTAAGTCATGTTATAATAAAATGTAACTTGGTCTACACAAAATGTAAAACGCAGAATCGTGAGTACAAAAATGATGTTAACTGGGTTTCTAAAAATGTAACTCGCATAAAAAAAATGTAACTTGATGTATACTAAAATGTAAAACCATGATTTATCAATCAATTGTGTACTAACATTTGTTATTGTGTTAGTGAATTGATGTATCTTGATGAGTCAGGCCTTTTTCTAAACCACGAGGAGTTCCAAACTCTTGAAGAAGACACTCTTGACAACTCAGTAATAGATGTATGGGTAAAATTTACTGAATGACAGAGAACCAAAGAACAATCTTTCCCACCGCGCCCTAATACTTTCTACCATGGTCTATGTATGTATCATTTAAATTACTTATACATTGAATAAATAGAAAAATATTCATTATTCTGATTAAATTCCATGGTTGATAATAAACAAGCACAGTTTAAAGTGAAATATCTAGACAAAGAAGAAAGGATGGTAGAAAGAATGGAATTAGAAGTTGCTGAAAGGGGAAATGTCAAAGATTATGACATGGTAAAATGTTATTATTACTGAAAAAAGTTAAACAAAATGATTCACTATGAAATAATTAACTAATGAATGCTTTTAATGACTTGGAGGTCTTGATTCCTGTACACAAAACTCAACACTACTATATCTATTGCTTCTACACGAACAATAATATGGTTGATGTCATAGACAATAGGAAGCTTGAAAAAGGGGTGGAGCTTAATAACAAGTATGAGGAGAGCTTTAACCAACTGGTAAACTTATGTTCATGTATTCCAGAAATATCAAGAATTGTCACATTTATTTATTTTGTAAATGTATCAGTCTGCTAATGTATATGCTGAAAATAGGTGGGAGGATTTAAAAAGTACTACAACAAGGTGAACCATCCAGCTAGAAGAATTAAAACATGGAACCCCAAAATCTTGAATATGTCATGGAGGTACAATGGGAATCATGTTGATTGTGGCATTTTTGTAATGCGTCACCTTGAAACGTATCGTGGACAAGGAGACAATTGGGATGCTGGATTCCCAAGTGCATCTAAACCTGCAAGTGTAAAAGCTCAGAAACAAATACTGAAGAAGCTACGACTTGTCTATGCAGCAGAAGTCATAAGCTCAAAGTTCAACATAGAAAGGGAGAATGTTTTTAAAAGAGCAAAAGAGTTCATAAATATGTAAATTGTTCTGGTTTTTGTGAAAAGTGCATTTGTTTTTAAGGTGGAAGATGTCTCAAACATTATTTCATATTACGGGTGTGATTTGAAATTGGGAAAGGGCAGAACTTTAATTTCCAAGAGATTATGAAGTTCTCTCAAAATATTTCATGGTTTCTGGTCCGTTATTATTGTAGTAGATTATGCAAGTATCATGTATGAAAATTGATCACTTTGGCTTATTAAAATTGTGTATGCATTATGTATATATATGCGCGAGTTACATCTTTTTTATATGTGAGTTACATCTTCTTCTGCGTGAGTTACATTTGGACTTGTCTTAACAAGTTACATTTTGAATACCCCTAAGTTAGATTTTACATCAAAATGATTTACATTTTTCATAACATGTGTTACATCACAAAATAAACCCTGCAAAAAATCAGTTTTTTGCAGACAAACATATGATTTTTTAGTAAAACACTCATTTTTTGGTTTAAAAATAATAATTTTTTAGCATAAATAATTTTTTGAAAAACATTTATTATGGTCTTAATATTAAAAACAAAATATATTCACTACTTAGGTAAAATAATTGTGCAATTAGACTCCTTTGTGAAGTTTGTGAATTCTATGTCTCAGTATATTATGTTACTAAAAACTACTACTTCCGTCCCCCTAAGTTTGGGACAAAAGAGTGTGGTGTGGTTTTTAAGAAAAAGTAGAATTGTGTGGTTGGTATTGAATTGATAAAGTGTGAATAAAGTAAGAATGAATTCTAACCACTCAAACATTACCTAATAAGGCATGAGACAAACTTAATGGGACGGACGAAAAAGGTAAAACTAGACAAACATAGGGGGGTGGAGGGAGTACTTTAAAGACTCTGGAGTGCTTTATTCAAGTGATTGTGCACGATGTAACTTCAGTTATACCTTATGTAAAAAGTGTATAACAAAAATGTAACTCGCGTGAGGACTTATGTAAATTATCAAAGATAAAACTGAATCACAAACAACAAAGTTTAGTAATTGTTGAAGTGTATTTATAAAATTAAACTTCTTTTTACTTGAGATGTAACCTTGGTTTATTTGAGATGTACTTGCTATTGAATTCAGATGTAATTTGTTTTTTATTTGACAAGTACTTGTTGTTAACTTGAGATTTAAATTCTCTTACTTTGAGATTAAAATATGTTAAATTGAAATATAATTTCAGAATAAAGTAAATGTAACTCCAGTAATGTGTTAATAAATTTGACTGTAAGCATGATAGGAAACAAAGGATAACAAAATGTTAACAACCAGTAAACGAAATATAAATCTCATCAAAAGAAATGTAAATCTCATTAATGTCTCCAACATTTACATTAAAACAAAAAGAAATATATAGCATGTCTCAGCATTAGGTTCACAGCATTAGACTAATTCTACTATAAAAACAGTAATTAAACTAAAACTAATTCTGCATTTGGTTCACAGCATTAGATTGCATGAAGTATGGAGCTAAAACTTGTGGAGATCTAAACACACTCATCAAAGTAGTCATTCCTCCAACTGGATGAACAAGATAACCTTATGGAACCATAGAACTGACAATGTCCTAGAATTGAAACAAAACAAAAAGTAATGATCAGAAAAGGTGAATTAAAGAAGACAAAATATAAAAATAAGAAAATACTTGAACTACAGATTGTGCAACTTCTTTTGAATTACTGACAACATTTTGAGATTTAGAATGTCGAGCTTTGACTATTTTGCATTGTTTTTCAACAATGCTTCTTTTTCTTTTATTCCGCTCACCTTTAGAACATCAAGTATTGTCCTTGGAGCAGAACCAAATTCATCCATAGAAGAAACATTTTTTTGAATATCTAAAAAGTGTTTGATAGATTTATACCATTCCTCACATACTTGCCTAGCTTCAGGTAGACCAGCACTTGCAGCCAATATAGCATTGAACTTCCTAGTCATTTGCACTCTCCAAACAGAATCTTCAATTATTTTTCCACACATAACATTTGTTCCTTGAGTAAAAGGAGGAGTAACATTTTGCAAAATAGCAGCTTTTGTCCATCTAGACAGTATATAAACTTGAGGAATACATTTCACTCAATGGACATTATATATACACAATATGTGTCTACACAAAATGCAAACTTCTGAAAACAGCTTACAAGTGCATGTCAATGTGTTGTCATTTCCATTAAAAATAACGTTGTGCCTAATCAAATCTACACCGTCCAACCAAACATGATACACATAATCATCACAATTCTATGTCTTTAATTTAAAAAAGTGTGACATACCCTTCAAATACTATTTCTGGAACAGTTTGAATATCTCAACGGTGTATACATCTCTAGCATGAGACTACATACAATCTTGTAGCAATACCATCTCAACGGTGCCTTCTAAACATCTGAAATATTCACCATATTCTTCTGACCTCCCCTCATCAACAACATCACCAAACATTTTGTAAAAGTCACACAATGTTGCAGTTTTTGAGAGTCTTCTGGATATGGATCTATTTGTAGATTCACTTCTTTGGGAAGATAGAATGCCGTCAGAGAAATATTCCTTTGAAAATGCAGGACACCACTTTTCTTTATGACTGTAGAGCCTTTTTAACCATTTATTATCACTGCATTCATACAATCTGTTCAACCTGAAACCAATTTTAAAAATCAATACAAAGTTACATATAAAACCAACACAGGTTACACAAGTGCAATAAACAAGTGATACTAAATAAATAAGAGGTTACTAAATAAATAAGAGGTTACATCACAATACAAATAACTTACTCAGTCCAGTAGAAATCAAACTCTGCAACTGTGTCACATCGTTTAACAACATAATCAAATAGAGGAACAAAATTTATCTTCTTGCGTAGAAACATGATGTGTTTCTTTGAATTCTCATCTATATGCCAAGTACATATTCCATGTCTTGACTTAGGGAAAACTGGTTTTATAGCTGCTGCCATGGAAAATGATTGGTCTGTCATAAATGAGATGGGTTGTTTACTGCCCATAGATTTCAAAAAAGTCTGAAATAACCAAACAAATGACTCCACCTTTTCATTCAACATAAAGCCACAACCAAACATAATATTCTGACAATGATGATTCATACCAACAAACGGACCACAAATCATGTCATATTTGTTAGTCCTGTAAATCATGCACAACTAAATCACCAAACCTCTCATAATCCGATCTCGTTTGTCCATCTCTCCAGAAAAAACAACTCAGTACACCTTCATCTACCTCAAAATCAAAGTAAAAATCGGATTTCACTTCAGCCCTTTTCTTCAATATAGAAATCAAAGTGTTAGAATCACTACCATCAAACGTTTTACTCCTTTCAAATTCTAGAACGTTATAAGCATCACGTTTGGTGAAACCAAGAGCACCTGCCTGTTTTTGAAGCATACGATGAATATCAGAAACTTTTGTCCCACTCTCCTTCATCAACATAATAAATTCAAGATACTCATGATCAACACCTCGATGTGATTTCAGAAGGTGTCTTTGACCAATTGGACAAAAAGAATGGTTGTGATCAATAATATGCTTTGAAACAGTCCATTCACCATCAATACTAATAGAAAAATGCAGTTTTGCTTTACAACCTGAACGATAATCTAATTTCGTATACATTTTGTTTTTAGTTCCCTTTTGTTGTTTCTTCCCTTCCAACAACAGTAAGACTTCATAATCAAACTTACATTGCCACTCCTAAACCTCCGTTTGTATCTTCGAATACCAAAGCCATTTTCAAAAGCATGAGTGTTGTAAAGATTATAAGCATCTTGTTCAGATTTAACACTGACTCCAACAAGTGATTTACACTCAGTTGCCTTGTCAACAGTTGCCAATGTATCTGACAAATCACAAAGCGGATATATGAAAAAAACCACTGTACAAAAATACATACAATTGAATGCAAGTTACATACTGTTGAGCATAAGTTACATACGCTTGAACTAATGTTACATACAACTACGCATAAAGTTACATAAAAAGTTAACTGAAGCCACATACAATAATTGCATAGTTTTGAATGAAACTTAAATATATTGGACATAAGTTACATGGACCTAATCTGAAGAAACATAAAACCACACACAAAGTAACATAATAATAAAGTGTAGTTACATACGATTTACAATAAATTACATTAGAAATAAAGTTACATAAAAGTCACACAAAGTTACATAAGCTGTAGCGCAAGTTACATACACTAGAAAAGAAGTTGCATAGATTTGAATATAATTTACATATTACTCAACATTAATTGCATACATATAAACCAAAGATACATAAATCTAATAACTAAATTACATAAAACTAAACAAAAGTTACATACAAATGAACTAGAATTACATAACATTGAGCTAAAAACAAACAAAACAAAAATTGAATCTCATGATAGAAAAAGTACCTCTACTGAGAAGATGCAACAATTTAAAAGCCCTTAAATCAGTTTCTTCTTCTCGTGAAAGGAAAACAACAAAATTCAACAAATATGAATTAAAAACAAATCAAATTCTCACACAATAATATAAAACAGGGAACAAAAGATATTACAGCATAACGCAAGCATAAATAAGAGAAATTAAATTTACAAAACTAAAAAACTGTAATGTTTACCAATAATTTCAACATTAACCGGCTGATCACATTCAAAATTATTGTCACCGGATGAATGAATCACGTTGTCATGAATACTAACAAGAATAGAATCGCCAAATTCGAATTCACAACAGCTGAATCATCTAACGAAAAATCCATTGAATGCAGATAAGAATCGTAAGCGCAGTGAACAGAAAGAAAAAACGGAAGAACGAACTCGGGTGCAACAAAAATTCGAAATACTAGTAAAAAATACGGAGTAAGAACCTAATTTCTTTTAATGGAAAACGACACAGTTTTGAGATTGGCACACCATTCACACGGTGGGCCGATCCCACGGTATAATTTGCGCATATTTATACTTCTTTTGAGAATCACAGGCTCTAAAACATCTTAATCTTTCCCAATAACTTTGGAATTTCTAAATAGATGAGGAATCAATCATTTCATTAAAGACATTGAAAATGCACATATTAACAACATTATCATCTTATACACAAACGATTATATTACTTCACAATTAAATATTTACAGCAACCTTTGACAAATCAACCATGAAACATTTTATTGTAAGGTTGACTTTAAGAAGTTAGATGAACTTAAAGCAGATGAAAGCTCTTGTCTCCTTGGCTTGTCAGACCAAAGGCTCTTGTCTTCTTGACACACAAACAGTGTGGCTAAATAATTGAGATCAGCCAACCAGGGGTGAATGGGTTAATCCGCTCCATTTTACTTTTACATGGCCATTGCAGCTTCCGAGTTGAGACTCCAAACTGCAGCAATTGGGCTTCTAACCAGGTGGACCCCATCGACCCATTCAATTGATCCAAATGACGATTTAACCCCTAACCCAACACTCGTAAAAGTAACCTCGTACGACAACGTATGACTCTCTTCGGTAAATTCCAGTTTCGCCGGTTCCACTTTCACCTCCACACCTGGGGGAGCATTCACTTTTACCGCGTAAACCGCATCCTTTTCACTCCCTACATTTGTCACGGACCTCTTGTATTTTACCTGGCTGTTTTTACCGCGGAATACAACCGAGAACGATGGGTAATTCAGAGACCCGGGTGTACCCAACCCCGGTGTGCTGCAATTCACCGAAGCGTGATCCCTCACGAACACTGCAATCCTCTTGCTGTCATATCCAATGGCGCAGAGAAAGTCCACGTAAGCGGACATCACCAAATCGTAAACCAAACCCGGGTCCAGTGCCCTGTTCGGATCCACGTGCCCGGACCCGTGAACGAACGGGCTGGATTCTTTGCCAGTGGCAAGATCCGTAAAATTACTTCCTGAGTTGTCCACGTTGTAAGCTGTGGTCATCAGAGCTGATTTGATGGCGGCTGGGGTCCACTCCGGGTGGGCCTTACGAAGTAAAGCAGCCAATCCACTTGCGTGAGGACACGACATGGACGTGCCGGAGATGATATTGAATTCTACTCTTCTCTCGTCGATATCCAGATCGGTCGGCCCGACGGCGCCGGTCCAGCCGGCTAGGATGTTAACCCCCGGCGCTATCACGTCCGGTTTGAGGATATCGGCGGTGACGTGGTTTGGTCCGCGGCTTGAGAAAGCTGCAACTCGTGGTGCCGGCGGCGAAGTTCCGATCACCGTTCCCTTGAATGATATGGTAGCTGTTGGTGACGGATCCGTTCTTACGTAGCTTCGGATTTGGTCTCCGTCCTTTTGGCCGACCATTGATGCCGGAATTAGATGTGCGTCGGCTACCAGCTCTTCGCCGGAGTCAGCCAAATTAGCCAGGATCATTCCGACGCCGCCGGCTTCTTTTACGGCTCCGCCTTTCGCCACTCTCGCATTGCCTCCTCGATCACACATAACTAACTTTCCTGTGACTTTTGAAGTGTCAAGTGCACCGGAATAGCAGTATTTGCTTCCGCAATCACCGCCGTAGACTACAGGGAGTTTGTCATCGCCGAGGGGCGTGCCGGAGTACAATGAGACGCCGCGGAAGATACGCCCATCGCCTAAAACCACTTCAGCAGGGAACTCACGATCGATAGTGGAAGCACCGACGGTGAGAATCCACGGCGCGATGTTCACCGCAGTATACGGATCTGGACCGGAATTTCCAGCAGAGCAGGAGACGAGAACACCGTGCTCCATAGCGCCAAAAGCCCCAATCGCAATGGAATCACGGTCGTACGGCGGAGCGTAGCCGGAGGCGCCAACGGAGAGAGAAATCACGTGAACTCCATCTTCAACAGCTTGATCCATGGCGGCGAGAATATCGGAATCGTAACAGCCAGAGCTCCAGCAAATTTTGTAGGCCGCTATTCTGGCTTTAACCGCCATGCCTCTAGCTGAACCACGCGCGTACTCGAACAGACCAGCTTTCTCCACAATAGATCCAGCCGCCGTAGAGGCTGTATGTGTGCCGTGGCCCTCCGTGTCTCTGGGCGATTTCGATTCCACAGATTCATCCATCGGCTTTCCAAGTGAAGCCTCATAGCCTCTGTAGAAAGTTCGAGCACCTATGATTTTCCGATTACAAGAAGCCGCCGGGAATTTCTCACTAACCTCGCAGTTCCCTTTCCAGCCAGACGGAACAGGAGACAGCCCCTCATCGGAAAAGCTCGGCCTCTCAGGCCAGATCCCGGTATCGAGTACCCCTACGATGACGTCATCTGCGTAATCCGAGTTGGGCCAGATCCCAAATGATTGGGCCAAACCCAAAAACTGAGGCGTGTGTGTTGTGTGGAGATGGCGGACTTGATCTGGAATGACCGAAATCACACCAGGAATCTTCCCCAGCTCACTAGCCTGGAAGCGCGTCAGCCGAGCGGAGAACCCGTGGGCGGCGCGACCGTAGGCGTACAGGATCTTAGGTTTCCGGGAGGAGAGAGGAGATACGCCACGAACGATCGAGGAAAACCAGTCGCGGTGAGTAGAGAAAGCCTGCGGCTTCTGGGATTTCTCCACGTGGACGATGAACGTCTCCAGGGATTCCTCCGACGATACAGCACCGTTGAATGAGACGAGACAGAGGAATAATGCGAAGAGTATGGATGAACGGAGGGAAAGAGCCTCCATGGAAGACGACAGTCTGTAAGTACCAGTCATGTTGGAATGGGCCAATGGGGGGATAAGTGTGATGCTTGTTCATAAAGGGGAAGAAGATATATGGTTGAAATGAATATTCATCGGTGGTTATAATTGGGCCACGTGGACGATATATATTTGTTGATTTGGTATGTTTCGTGGCGTGATTGTTTCCTGCATAGTTGGAAGCTAGCGCTTCAAGGTTTTGGCTATTACAACTACCAGTCAGTCTACCACAATTCTCTTTGGTGGTTGAATGTAGCCTACATTTTGGGCAAAGGGGAGAAAATGGTCTTGTTTTTTTGAAACAAAAAACGATCTTGTTAATGCTAGTGATTGAATGAGATTCTAACAATTTACAGTAGTTAACAAAATCATTATCTCAAATAATCAATACTCCCTAGAATATCTCATTAATGTGACTGTAGACAAAGTTAGACCCATTTGATAGCACGAAAATCGTCATCTAATATCTCATTAATATCTCTAAGATTTAGCTGATTTTGCTGAAATTTACGAAGTTCTGGCTAAAGTGGTTGCACTGATTGATTCTACTAATTTATAAATAAAAAATTAAGATATATTTTGTTAATAAAAAAAGAAAAATTGTATCTCATTTACAGTAACTTCAGCCAATATAGCCAGAAAAGTAACTTCAACCTTACTTTTTCTGCTTGTTACACAATTCAGTGCACAAATACAAAAGTTACGTGTTTAGTGAAAAAGTTGGTTGATAAGCCGAAAAACAGTGTTGTCAAACGGCCTCTTAATATCTAACACTCTTTGTTAGAGGAAGGCTAATATATAAGACATTGGTACCACTTGAGTAGTTTAGTTAAGACATCTCTTACTTTTGATTTGGAGGAGATGCATTAAACAAGTGAGATCTTCTGGCAATCACATCACTAGTTAAAAAGGAAACAAATAAATATAATATGTGTATATTTCTGTGTGTACATATGTGTCGCGTGTGCATGTTATGGCATGAGAGACACCTTTCTAGTCGTGAGTCCAAATGAATTGAGTGCGTTCGTGTTTAGCTTAATTACTTAACGAGTCGGTTCGAATCTTATATGGAGTTTTGACCAATCGGTTCACATATAGCTTTAGCATGTGACTTGTTTGCACCAATGACCAACATATCAATCTATTAATTATTGACACTTCATATCAATCATATAAGATCAGAGACTACTTGTAATACGAAGTATTATGCTTATGAGAAAATTTAGCATTCTACAGGCGCATACTTATACATAAAAGGTTAACTCACTTGTTTAAAATTCATTCGTTCTCACTATGGGAATGACTTTACCAAAGATCAGCTTAGAATTTTGGCCAACTACATGCGAGACCTACCCTCTCCCCTTGAGTCCCTTTGGTGCTTAAACAAGATATTGGGGTTTGAGATTTTGGGCATTTTCACCCTATATTTGGACACTAAACGGGCAGAAGTAATAAGCTACACAGCGGGCTAACTAATGGGCTTTATTCATTATCGATGGACTAGAAGCAAGTCAAGCAACGTGAGGTTACATATTGGACTTTGCGAAATGCTAATGGATTGTGGTCCATTATCCCAACATACGGGATTTTATACGTGGACTTAAAAAAGTAGGGGCGATTGGTGTAAAAAAATGTGAAAAAGTTGGTGAAAACAAATTAGTAAGTAAGAAAGAGAAGATTAAAAGTCGAAATAAGAATAGATAAAACATGAAAAAGTAGTAAATGGAAAACAAAATAGTAAAATAAAATTTAACATGGGTAAAAAAAATTAAAATGAATACGCTGCAAATATATATAATACGAAGGAGAGAGTAGAAGATATGTTAAACTACTATTAAACTTCCTAATACTCTCTTAATTTTTGCAATATTAGTTTTTTGTATAAAATTTGAAGAAGATATAGTATAGGTAATTAATTGTTATGAAAAAGTCTAAAAAGTATGGCACAATGATAAAAAAAGGTTTGAATGAAAATATTCAAAAATAGATAGTTATGTAATTTTGAATGAAAAATTATCAAATAAATGTGTTGCAATTATTTAAGTGTAAATTAGAATTCAACGTGTTGCAAATATTGGAGGATTTTTTGCCTTATGGCGATGGCAGAGTGCCTTGCGACAACCGAAGGTGGATGGTAAAGAAGACACCACAAGATAACAAAAAATAATTTTGGCAATGAATTTTTGATAAGACACTTCGAAAAAGTCAGACACTCAACCTTACTGCTAAATCAAGGTCAGATTCACAAACATCATGATCGAACGTTGCGGCAAATTTAGTTCAATTTTGATTTTTTCGTTGAAAGGATTTAAGGGGGTGTCCCTGATTAGAATTCTGTGAGATTATAAAGGATTTTTAAAATCCTTCTAAATTCTGATATCCTCAATGTGGAATTTTATGGACTCCTAAATTCTGATATCCTCAACAATTCTATGAATTTTTTAAGACCTGGATTTCTTAGGATTTGGAAGGGTTTTTGGGCTAAAACGTGAAGGAGATATTCCAACCAACAATCTCACCAATCCCCTTTGATTTCACTAGAATTTGTTGCAACTTAGGCGAGGCGTGGAGACGGAGCCAGAGTCGCGGAGGCGTGGAACCGCACAGGACAAGGAAGTCTGATTGTCAGTCTGATTGTCACTGCGACGCCTGCGAGCCTACGAGCTACGGAGGCATGGAGCCATCAAGCGTGGTTCCTATGACTGTTGCGAGTATGTGACAGAGGAACAACACAACCGTGTAGCTTAGAAGTGAGGTCGTTGAAGCAATCGAGGGGAGAAACAAACAAACAGTGAAAGGAATATTAGGGCTTCATGATGGTGGCGACAAACCTAGGTCGAAGCCTGAGAATTCTCAAAGTCACTGAGGGAGAATTTCCAATTCCATGGAATTTGATTAGAATGTTTTCTTTTGAAGTGTTTTCAATCCATATCAAACCAGGCTTACACAGACCAGACTTGACCTAAACAGATCAAGCGAGACTTGAACAGTTATAAAATATACACCGACACGACCATTTATCATACCAGACCAGTTCAATGTTTTTCACTTCCTTCACAGAATCGCACTAAATAAAAATAAAATTTGCTTTGGCAATCGAAATCCAAAAATATCTCATGATCAAGTTATTGGTTCCCGATTTTACTACTTTTGCTTAGCTTAATAATGTCCTTTTTTTTAGTTTTTAGGCTAAAGGAATAATAGGCCCCTGTACCTGTTCGGAATGCTCAATTCGCACCCTGAACTCAAAAAAGCTCCAATTCACCCCCTGAACTGAACAAAAAAGTTCAAATCCAACTTTTTGCAGGTTAACTTCCGGTCATCGCCATGTCAGCCGGTTAGATGCCAGCTGTCCATCCCACGTGGAAATCTAAGGGGTCAAATAGACCCCTGAACCTGACAAAGTTGTTCAATTTACCCCCCCCCCCCCCCAACCGTTAAAAAGTGTCCAAATTGCTATTAAAAATATAAAATTAAAAAATTTTGAAAATAAAAATATAAAATGATATACAAGTTCATAATATAAAATATAGATGTCTATTTAAAATATAATAAGACGATTTTTATATTTTAGGGTAAATTAAATATATATAAACATAATGATGGTACTTATTTTTAAATACGTAATATCAAAATGTAGTATTCCGTAGCTATTTACATATTACAATTTTTTTATAGTATAAAATTTTTATGTTGCATATAATTAGTATGAAGTATAGTACGTAGTATATAATTCTAGAATAGAATAATACGAAATATATATACATATATGCATGTGTGTGTGTAATTTTACATATAAATCTGTATGGTTAATTTTAAAAAAATCAACCATACATTTTTTTACAAATTAATATTAAGTTTTGTATTTTGCGTACTATTTTTCCTATATATGTATATATATATATAATTTACCTAAAATATAAAAAATTTATTTTCATATTATAATTAGACTTATATATTTTATACTATGAACTTGTATATTATTTGTATTTTTATTTTCTATTTTTAATTTTTAATTTTTTAATGGCAATTTGGACACTTTTTAACAATTGAGGGGGTAAATTGAACAACTTTGTCGGGTTCAGGGGTCTATTTGACCCCTTAGATTTCCACGTGGGATGCACGGTTGGCATCTAACCGGCTGACGTGGCGATGACCGGAAATTAACCTGCAAAAAGTGGGATTTGAACTTTTTTGTTAAGTTCAGGGGGTGAATTGGAGCTTTTTTGAGTTCAGGGTGCGAATTGAGCATTCCGAACAGGTGCAGGGGTCAATTTGACCCTTTAGCCTAGTTTTTATGTACCGCCTTCCATTTCCATGCTATGATCCCCAACCCCAAGTGTCGAAATTGAACCCTACGCCAGGTCAACGTCAACGCCAATCATTCCCGGACTGCTCGAAAATCTGGGCGATTGGTTTTGTAGAAATTTTTTAAAAAATTAGTGAAAACAAATTATTTTCTCCGTCTCTAAGAGCATCTCCAGCGGTTAGCTAATTGTCTTCATAGTTTGACTAGCCATATAAGCATTTGTAGCAAAATTGAAATATACTCCAACGGCTAACTATAACTATTTCCTCTTCATTTATTATTTAATTATAATGTTATATTTAATAATTCTCATTCTCAAACTACTAGTTCATTTAGGCTAATTAGTTTTCTCAAGCAAAAGGAAGAGCAATACTCCAATTGTAGCCTAGTAGCTTCTAAATTGCAGGCAATTCCCTAGAAGCAACCATTGGAGATGCTCTAAATAAACATATCACTTGCTTTTTTGTCCGTCCCTTAAAAATGTCTTCTTTCCTTATTTGGTAAACAACAGTGCAAAAAATATCAAACATTGCCAAATAGTACCAAACAATATCAAAAAGTGTCAAACACTACAATTTTTCTTAAATTGTGTGTAATTTAAAGTGGTACTTTTAAATAGGGACCGAGAGAGTAATAAGTAAGTACTCCGTAGTAAGTAAGAAAGAGAAGATTAAAAGTAGAAACAACAATAAGTAGAAGATGAAAAACTAGCAAATGGAAAATGAAATAGCAAAATAAAAATTAACATTGGTAAAAATGGTGCAAATAAAAAACTTTTTTAAAAAATGGATACGTTGCAGATACATAATAACTGAAGAATTCAATTCCTATCCTCCATGAAACTTTCTCCATGTGCAAGTATGTCTCTGGGAAGTTTCCTCACACCAAGGAACCACCTTCTTCACACCTCCATTGAAGCTTCCTCGTAGCTTCAACACACCTTCCTTCCACCTTCATACTACCTTGTTTTGGTACTATAAATAGAGAGCTTGGAGAGTCTTTCTATCATCGAGTAAATTAGAATAGATCATCATAGCACAACCAAGTTTGAGTTGCGAATATCCTTGAGAGATATGTGAGGTGTTTTGAGGGTTTTTAGTTAGAGCTTGTATGTCTCTTCTTTCTATTCTTGAAAGTAATAGGATTGTTTTTCTCTCATATTAGCAAGATCCCGTTATTCCCAACAAGTGGTATCAGAGTCTGGTTGAGCTTTTGATATTTTTCCCAGATTTTTTCAGACAAAATTCTACTGTCTGAAATTTCGAGTTTTTCAGTATTGCTCGGAATTGCAATCTGCATATACCGTTGGATTCGTCTCGTCGAGACGAGAAAACATGTATTTTTGGGGAATTTTTTGGCCACCGGAAGCTGTCGTACGCGTCGCCAAACGCCGGCGAAAAACTGCCTGCGTCATCACGCGCAGTCCAGAGGTGGAAGACGACTGATTTCATCACTGGCGTTGTGATACCCTGAAAATTTAAACAAAAATAAACCAGATAAAATATATCTGACAAAGTAGACAAAAATAAACCAGATAAAATATATTTGACAAAGTACACAAAAATAAACCAGATAAAATATATCTGACAAAGTACACAGAAACAAATATGAAAAATGTTATAAGTGACATTTTGTAACAAGTGATAATCATACATATGATAAAAATAATGAAATTAATATTTTAACAATTTTAATTCAAAGGTACGAATTAGTGTATGATATGTGTACAAAAGTGTACACATAATAACAATGTTAAGAAATTGAATTTTCAAACGTAATATATATACATAATACATAGTAATATGTAAAGATGAATAATGCTCTTGCAATAATATGCTCCTGCAAAACAAAGATGTACATAGCAAATAATTCATATAAGGACTTCATACATATGAACCTGCATGAACAACAACTAACAAACCCACATGCGTAGAAGCTAATAATAGGATAAGCCAACGAAGCAATCTCGAGCAGTCTACTAGTTGAGCTTCGTTTTGAGCCTATAAATACATGACCTGCGTACTGAGCATCTCCACACCAAGCTATTAGCTTACTCGCCGGAAATATACACCTATATATATATTTACGTAAGGAATTGCCTATAAGCAAGAGAGGAGGGTCGTGAGAGGTCTAGGAATACTTCCCAATAAATTCCAGACCGATTCGTAGTCACCGAAGCATCCTAGAGGTCGCCGGAGTTGCAAGCCGTGGAAACGGGTCTTCAGAAAAGACACGATTTTGCCGTAGATAGGGGTGGCGGAGCTTCTCCTCGACGTGAGGATCATTTTGCAACTTGAATCGTCGAAATCCGTTACCTGTAAGTAAAGTTATCGCTCGCCGGAGTTTTCGGGATTCCGGTCGCCGGAATCGCGACCTGGAGAAGAGCTGGGAAGGAGACAACCCAGTCTTCTTGGGCCGGGTCGCGAATTTGGGCCGGGTCGGCCCGTTTTCAATAAAAAATTAAAAATAAAATAGTAAATGAAATAAATAAAATCTGGAAAAATATAAATTAAATACCTGGTATAAAAATACATATTCGGACCAAGAATAATTGAAAAATAATATTTGTAGCTATTTTTAATTGATTTAATTGTAATTGGGCCAAGTTGTACACATTTAGTAAATAATTAACTAAATGACGAAAATAATTATGAAATAAATATGGGAGCAAGCTAGATTAAATATATGACTAACTAGGACATTTGGGACCATTTATAATTAATAAAAATTATAATTAGCATATTTAATTGTAATTAAACCGGTTAATAGATATATGAAATTAAGTGAATAAATAAAGGAAATAATTCTAAAATAAATATCTGGACAACCTAGGTCAAGTATAGACCCAAACTATAGTTATGGATGATTAGTAATTTATAAAAATGATGATTAAGTTATTTAATTTAATTGAGCCATATAAACTAGTTAAGTAATTAAATAAGGAAATTTTGATATTAATGGTGAAATAAATAAATCACTAAGATTGAAAATAATGTTCTGGACTTAAAATGATGTTTGTAATAAAATAAGGAAAAGAAAATAAAGTTGGATTATCTAGTATAAATGAATGACTATATTTGGACTTAATAAATAATTTATTGAATTAGTTGACTAATTAAATTAGCGTGATCCTTGATTATTAGTGATTTGGACCCCATACAAATTATTAAACTATTTTAACTCATAAAAATTAGTTGATGAATATAAACAAATTAATTAAGTAATGTGTACTTAATAAGTTAGTTAATTGACTTCATTGGACTAGTTTAACTAAATCAATTAGTTTAATGGATAAATTAGTTAATTTATAGACTTGATAACATTTCTGGACTTTATATAAAAAATAGAAAATTAAAACGAGATTAGAATTTGATTATTGGACTTAATTGAATTAGATTAACGTATTTAGCTATATTGATATAATTAAACTTATTCATTTGATTTAGTTAGTTCAATTAAATTAGTGAGTCAAATAAATAAAAATGGAGGATTGGATAAATTAACTTAATTGGGTTAGTTAGTATAAATAAACTATTGAACTAATTAAAGTTGTTATTGAGATTAGATTATCATTAATGATTATTATTTCGAATTATTGCCTAAGTCAAGTTATTATTAAAAGGGTTATTAAATAAATTATATAAATTATGTAAACTAAGTTTTGAACTGAAATTGATTATTTAAATTCGAAATAATGAAATTATTATGTAGTTAATATAATTGGACTAGTTAACTATTTAACCAAACAAATTAAGAAAAAACCGAGTTGGGTTATTATAATTAAAAAAAAAAAAAATTAAGAATGAACTGGAAATAAACAGTTAGTAAGATTTATTAATTTAATATTTATATTTAAAGAAGGAATTATGAAGTTAAAGTAATTAAAGGTTGGATATAAAAGAAATAACGAAATAATAGAATAGTTATTGATTTAGAATTTTGATCAATATTAGAAGGAGAATTCAAGTGAAGATCAAGCTAGAGATTTTATTAAGGAGATTATCGCAATTTAAGGTAAGTTCTATGTCAACCAAAATGTTTTGCCTCGTACTTATATGTATGCAATATTTGCACTATGTGAATTATTTATGAATTGGAAATTATATGTTTGACATGGATAGAATATTTTGACTATATAAATATTGGTGGATTATTACCTTTTATGGATGATTATATGTATATTCTTTTTATTAAAGAATATTGGTGGATTTATATTTATTACAAAGGATATTTTTGAGAAAATGTGACAAGAATGATTTGGGGAAAACTTAAAGTTTTCATAATATATATTCTTACGTCTCGAGAGAAACACGAGGCGTGGGTGGTTAGGGCTACTACTACTTTTGGTGAAATTTATTTGGGTCGGTAACCAGTCCGGCAATGACATACTCCGGTAGACATCCCGGGCTTTTATTTGAGGATCAAAGATCCTTTGGTGGTCGTAGTAGTAGTTACCTAATTTACCCCTGGACAATGTCCCTTGTGAGTAGGTGGTAGAAAACATCCCGCCTACTTGGGTTTAAGAGCCTTAGGTTTTCCTAAAGGATTTGAACACGAGGTAATAGGTTGTATGGAGAAATTCTGTCACCAAGACGATAAGAGTCTAAGGCTGTTGGTTCTTAATTGAGCCTTTGCGCTCGTCCAACTACCTGGGAATTTCTCCTTGTGCTGAAACTTCGTCGTTCGAAATCGTTGAAGGAAACCTTTGAAATTGTACCTTCAAAAGGGAGATTTTCAAACATTTTTAAGATTTGGAAAGATAATATAGCTAGGAAATGGCCTTTTAGGAACGTGGTGAGGACCTTGTGAGTATTTATTTTCCTTACATGTATCATGTATGTGATAATTATGCTAATTGTGGGCCCATTTGAGAAATGGGAACCCCAAATGATAAAATGGGAATGCCTCATAAGGCAAAATTCCGAAGTGGCTAAGGTATGTACAAACATTATGTGTGAAAGTGCTTTTATGTGAAGTATGAATCCTCTGTATGATTGTTATGTACATTTTTATATGATAATGTTGCATAGCCTATGGAATCCGTAGTTGAACTAGGATCCTTAGGAGTAAAATATAGAAAATCTTACACGAATACTTTATGTCATTAAGATATCATGGCACCGAGAAGAGACCCTGATAACACGCCCACCAATGCTGAGTTGGCACAAAGCGTTCAACAACTGGCACAATTCATGCACACACTGGGTGCTACGGTGCTCCAGAACAATCAAAACCAGAACAACGGGAATGATGCCGCAAAACGAGTGGCATCTCGCAACCCTCCAAGCTTTCATGGGCAAGAAGATCCTCGTATCCTCGAGAATTGGCTCCGACTCTTTGACAAACTCTTCGACGCGGTGAGCTGTCCGGAAGAGCAAAGGGTTGACATTGCTGTTTACTATTTACAGCAAGAGGCGGATAACTGGTGGGTCTCATCAGGCCCAACTTTACGTCAACAACCTGACTTCAATTGGGAAGCTTTCAAGATTGCCATGAGGAAACGTTTTTATCCTGCACACGTTCAGGCCACCATGCGTGATGAATTCATACATTTGAAACAGATGGGCATGAGTGTCCAGGAATATCACAATAAATTCGTGGACCTCGCGCCATTTGCGAAAACAATAGTGCCTGATGAAAGCACCAAAGTTGAGAAATTTATCTACGGATTAAACTATGATACGCAGAAAATCGTCGCTGTTTTGGGTTGCCAAACTCTTACTGAAGCTTATGATAGAGCTGCAGTTCACTATCGAGTTCAGCAACTACAAAGAGAGAGGAACCAGAAGATGAAGAGGGACGAAGATGGAGGTCGAGGAGAAAAGAGGGTCAGAGTGCACCCACCTACACAGCAACAAGAAGGGAGGAGGAGGAGAGATGACCAAGGTGGAAGAAATTTCCACGGACAAAACCAACAAAATGATCGAAGAGTTGCTCCCAGAGATAGACACTTCTACTGCAAGAGGTGCGGGAGAGATCATCCTGGTGTTAATTGCGATGGAAGCCTGACAAAATGTTTCAATTGTGGGAAGCTAGGGCACCGAACCTTCGAGTGTCTCTCAAAGACCAATGGGGCACCAGTGCACCAGGTGCAATACCGTGATGGAGGAAGGTCAGATATGAACCAAGCTGGGCCAAATGGAGGACAAAATAACAACAATGCCGCCGCCAACAACAACCGCAACCCTCGAGGAGGAGGAGAGAATAATCATGGCAATGGCAATGGCGGGAACAATGGCAATGGCGGAAACAACGGCAACCGTCCGAACCAAGGGCGAATCATGGTGATGAATCAGGCCCAAGCCAATGCTAATGATGTGGTTTCAGGTACATTCCTTGTAAATTCTGAGCCTGCTTATGTTCTATTTGATTCTGGTGCTTCTCACAGTTTCATATCTTCTAGTTTCGTTAAGAAATTGAAGATTGAACCAACGGCTAGAATAGACTTGAATGTAAGAACTGCCTCAGATAAATTCGTAACTTGTGGAAATGTATACTCCAACATTTCCATACTCATATCCGAATCCAACCTACCTGGAGATTTAATCCAATTTGACTTAAAAGATATAGACATAGTGCTGGGCATGGATTGGTTGGGGAAATACAAAGCCAGGATCCTCTGTGATGAACAGAAGGTGATCTTGAAGGGTCCAAATGGGAAGCGAATATCTTACAAAGCAATCACATCCAAGCCTAGTATGAGGCTGATGACTATGCAACAATTAAGGCGACATATCCGAAAGGGGTATGAAACATACATGTGCTTTATGAAAGAGGTGAATACAGGGGAGCCAAACATTGACCAAATTGCCGTAGTCAATGAATTTCCGGATGTATTTCCGGAAGAGATTCCAGGGATGCCACCCGAGAGAGAAGTTGAATTCTCAATTGAGTTGATTCCCGGAACCGCGCCAATTTCAAAAGCACCTTACCGGATGGCACCGAAAGAAATGCAGGAGCTGAAGGAACAACTAGAGGAGTTGTTAGAGAAGGGGTACATAAGACCTAGTGTCTCACCTTGGGGTGCTCCGGTCTTATTTGTCAAAAAGAAAGATGGGAGTCTAAGGCTATGCATCGATTACCGAGAGTTGAATCAAGCAACTATCAAGAACAAGTATCCATTGCCCCGAATTGACGACTTGTTCGATCAATTGAAGGGGGCTAGCACATTCTCTAAGATAGACTTGCGCTCTGGATATCATCAAGTGAGAATATCTGAAAAAGATGTACCAAAAACAGCATTCCGCACGAGGTATGGACACTACGAGTTCACTGTGATGCCGTTTGGTTTAACAAATGCACCGGCGGTATTCATGGACCTAATGAACCGTGTATTCCGACCTTACCTTGACACATTTGTGGTGGTATTCATCGATGATATTCTTGTGTATTCAAAAACCCCGGAAGATCACAAGAAACATTTGAGACTCACGTTACAAACTTTGAGAGAGAACCAGTTGTATGCCAAACTCTCAAAGTGTGACTTCTGGCAGGATCGGGTAGCGTTCTTGGGTCACATCATCACCCAGGAAGGCGTATCCGTAGATCCATCGAAGATTGAAGCGGTGGTTGAATGGCGTGCACCTACCTCGGTCACAGAGGTAAGAAGTTTCTTGGGTCTAGCGGGATACTATAGGAGATTTGTTAAAGATTTCTCCAAGATAGCAAGACCGCTAACCAACCTGACAAAGAAGACAACCAAATTCCAATGGAATGAAGATTGTGAAGCAGCATTCCAAGAGTTGAAGAAGAGACTCACAACTGCGCCGGTCTTGACACTACCGTCAGGGACGGAGGGATTTGATATCTATAGTGATGCATCCAAGAAGGGGTTGGGGTGTGTGCTGATGCAGAATAGGAAAGTGGTGGCTTATGCATCAAGACAACTAAAGGTGCATGAAGTCAATTATCCTACCCATGACCTGGAGTTAGCTGCAGTAGTGTTTGCTTTGAAAATCTGGAGACATTACCTATACGGAGCACATTGTAAGATATACACTGACCACAAAAGCTTGAAGTACATATTCACTCAAAAAGAGCTTAACATGAGGCAAAGAAGATGGCTCGAGCTTATCAATGATTACGATCTAGAAATCCAATACCACGAGGGAAAAGCTAACGTGGTGGCGGATGCTTTGAGCCGGAAATCTGGGCACTCATGCCGAGCAACATGGATATTACCAGAAGAACTATTCCGAGACTTCCAAAGATTGAGCTTGGAAGTAAAGCAATATGGCGAAGTAGATGGTGAAATACAGTTATGTACTATGACTGTTATACCATCTATCTTTGACGAAATCAAGAACGGACAACCGGGAGATGTAAAGCTCGAAAGAATCAAGGGAGGAATGAAAGGTGGCGTCAACGGACCGTTTAAGGTACATGAAGATGGGAGCATCCGATACAAGGGAAGGTGGTGTGTTCCACTGAAGTGTACAGATATTAAAAAACAAATCATGGAGGAGGGACACAACACGCCCTACTCGGTACATCCCGGGGGAGACAAACTATACAAAGACCTCAAAAAGAACTTTTGGTGGCCGGGAATGAAGAAAGAAGTAGCTGAATTTGTATCCCGATGTTTGAACTGCCAAAAAGTCAAAGCGGAGAGATGCAAACCCAAGGGACTCGTGCAACCCTTGGAAGTACCAACATGGAAATGGGATTCAATCTCAATGGACTTTGTCGGGGGTTTACCTTTAACAAAGTCCGGGAAAGATAAAATTTGGGTGGTAGTGGATAGATTGACCAAAACTGCAAGGTTCATTCCTATGAATGAAACCTGGAGCATGGAGAAACTGGCTAAAGCCTATGTCAAACACGTGGTCAAACACCACGGAGTACCTCAAGACATCGTATCGGACCGAGATTCACGATTCTTATCCCAATTTTGGAAAGAATTACAAACGGCTATGGGAACAAAATTGAAGTTAAGTACTGCTTTCCATCCAACCACGGACGGACAGACTGAAAGAACAATCCAAACATTAGAAGACATGTTGAGGGCATGTGTTCTTGATTTGCAAGGATCATGGGATGATCACCTAGACTTGGTAGAGTTTTCGTACAATAACAGTTACCATGCTAGCATCGGAATGGCCCCATACGAAGCTCTATATGGTCAAAAGTGTAGGAGTCCCTTATGTTGGGGTGACATGGTCGATCAGGTGGTTCTAGGACCACAATACTTGCAAGATACTATTGAGAAAATCAAAGTTATCCAAGAAAGGATGAAGGCTGCCCAAGACCGACAGAAATCATATGCCGATCTTGGGAGGAAACCAGCTGAATTCGAACTAGGGGAGAAAGTTCTACTCAAAGTCTCTCCTACAAGGGGTGTAATGAGGTTCGGGAAGAAAGGGAAACTAAGCCCGAGATTCATCGGACCCTATGACATCCTAGAGAAGGTGGGAAAGGTGGCATATCGATTAGCTCTACCCACGGAGTTGGATAAGGTAACAATCGATTTGAAATCAACTACTTTTCAACGATTAGAATTCATCCTTAACATACAAACTTGTGCTAGGTACATAACATCTTTCACGTATCACAATTAAAGAAGTACGTTCGAGATGAGTCACATATCATCAATCCTGAGGTAAGAGACCCTAAACTCAACATGAACCAAAGTAAATTGGAAATAATATAAGTTAACCCTTATATTATTAGGTGATTGAACTGGATGAGGCGTTATCCTATGAAGAAAAACCCGTAGAGATCCTTGATACTAAAACCAGAGAGACGAGGAAGAAGACAGTTAAGATGGTAAAAGTACTTTGGTCAAACCATTTGACCGAGAATGCAACATGGGAAACAGAAGAGGATATGCGTAAACGGTATCCTGAACTTTTCAATTAAGGTAAATATTCGGTTACGAGGACGTAACCTTTCTTTTAGGGGGGCAGGTTGTAATACCTTATAAACCTATAATACTTCATCTTCATACTTAATTCTCGTCTTAGTTTATGCTTCGAGGACGAAGCATTCTTTAAGGAGGGTAGAATGTGATACCCTGAAAATTTAAACAAAAATAAACCAGATAAAATATATCTGACAAAGTAGACAAAAATAAACCAGATAAAATATATTTGACAAAGTACACAAAAATAAACCAGATAAAATATATCTGACAAAGTACACAGAAACAAATATGAAAAATGTTATAAGTGACATTTTGTAACAAGTGATAATCATACATATGATAAAAATAATGAAATTAATATTTTAACAATTTTAATTCAAAGGTACGAATTAGTGTATGATATGTGTACAAAAGTGTACACATAATAACAATGTTAAGAAATTGAATTTTCAAACGTAATATATATACATAATACATAGTAATATGTAAAGATGAATAATGCTCTTGCAATAATATGCTCCTGCAAAACAAAGATGTACATAGCAAATAATTCATATAAGGACTTCATACATATGAACCTGCATGAACAACAACTAACAAACCCACATGCGTAGAAGCTAATAATAGGATAAGCCAACGAAGCAATCTCGAGCAGTCTACTAGTTGAGCTTCGTTTTGAGCCTATAAATACATGACCTGCGTACTGAGCATCTCCACACCAAGCTATTAGCTTACTCGCCGGAAATATACACCTATATATATATTTACGTAAGGAATTGCCTATAAGCAAGAGAGGAGGGTCGTGAGAGGTCTAGGAATACTTCCCAATAAATTCCAGACCGATTCGTAGTCACCGAAGCATCCTAGAGGTCGCCGGAGTTGCAAGCCGTGGAAACGGGTCTTCAGAAAAGACACGATTTTGCCGTAGATAGGGGTGGCGGAGCTTCTCCTCGACGTGAGGATCATTTTGCAACTTGAATCGTCGAAATCCGTTACCTGTAAGTAAAGTTATCGCTCGCCGGAGTTTTCGGGATTCCGGTCGCCGGAATCGCGACCTGGAGAAGAGCTGGGAAGGAGACAACCCAGTCTTCTTGGGCCGGGTCGCGAATTTGGGCCGGGTCGGCCCGTTTTCAATAAAAAATTAAAAATAAAATAGTAAATGAAATAAATAAAATCTGGAAAAATATAAATTAAATACCTGGTATAAAAATACATATTCGGACCAAGAATAATTGAAAAATAATATTTGTAGCTATTTTTAATTGATTTAATTGTAATTGGGCCAAGTTGTACACATTTAGTAAATAATTAACTAAATGACGAAAATAATTATGAAATAAATATGGGAGCAAGCTAGATTAAATATATGACTAACTAGGACATTTGGGACCATTTATAATTAATAAAAATTATAATTAGCATATTTAATTGTAATTAAACCGGTTAATAGATATATGAAATTAAGTGAATAAATAAAGGAAATAATTCTAAAATAAATATCTGGACAACCTAGGTCAAGTATAGACCCAAACTATAGTTATGGATGATTAGTAATTTATAAAAATGATGATTAAGTTATTTAATTTAATTGAGCCATATAAACTAGTTAAGTAATTAAATAAGGAAATTTTGATATTAATGGTGAAATAAATAAATCACTAAGATTGAAAATAATGTTCTGGACTTAAAATGATGTTTGTAATAAAATAAGGAAAAGAAAATAAAGTTGGATTATCTAGTATAAATGAATGACTATATTTGGACTTAATAAATAATTTATTGAATTAGTTGACTAATTAAATTAGCGTGATTAAATTAATAATTATTATCCTTGATTATTAGTGATTTGGACCCCATACAAATTATTAAACTATTTTAACTCATAAAAATTAGTTGATGAATATAAACAAATTAATTAAGTAATGTGTACTTAATAAGTTAGTTAATTGACTTCATTGGACTAGTTTAACTAAATCAATTAGTTTAATGGATAAATTAGTTAATTTATAGACTTGATAACATTTCTGGACTTTATATAAAAAATAGAAAATTAAAACGAGATTAGAATTTGATTATTGGACTTAATTGAATTAGATTAACGTATTTAGCTATATTGATATAATTAAACTTATTCATTTGATTTAGTTAGTTCAATTAAATTAGTGAGTCAAATAAATAAAAATGGAGGATTGGATAAATTAACTTAATTGGGTTAGTTAGTATAAATAAACTATTGAACTAATTAAAGTTGTTATTGAGATTAGATTATCATTAATGATTATTATTTCGAATTATTGCCTAAGTCAAGTTATTATTAAAAGGGTTATTAAATAAATTATATAAATTATGTAAACTAAGTTTTGAACTGAAATTGATTATTTAAATTCGAAATAATGAAATTATTATGTAGTTAATATAATTGGACTAGTTAACTATTTAACCAAACAAATTAAGAAAAAACCGAGTTGGGTTATTATAATTAAAAAAAAAAAAAAATTAAGAATGAACTGGAAATAAACAGTTAGTAAGATTTATTAATTTAATATTTATATTTAAAGAAGGAATTATGAAGTTAAAGTAATTAAAGGTTGGATATAAAAGAAATAACGAAATAATAGAATAGTTATTGATTTAGAATTTTGATCAATATTAGAAGGAGAATTCAAGTGAAGATCAAGCTAGAGATTTTATTAAGGAGATTATCGCAATTTAAGGTAAGTTCTATGTCAACCAAAATGTTTTGCCTCGTACTTATATGTATGCAATATTTGCACTATGTGAATTATTTATGAATTGGAAATTATATGTTTGACATGGATAGAATATTTTGACTATATAAATATTGGTGGATTATTACCTTTTATGGATGATTATATGTATATTCTTTTTATTAAAGAATATTGGTGGATTTATATTTATTACAAAGGATATTTTTGAGAAAATGTGACAAGAATGATTTGGGGAAAACTTAAAGTTTTCATAATATATATTCTTACGTCTCGAGAGAAACACGAGGCGTGGGTGGTTAGGGCTACTACTACTTTTGGTGAAATTTATTTGGGTCGGTAACCAGTCCGGCAATGACATACTCCGGTAGACATCCCGGGCTTTTATTTGAGGATCAAAGATCCTTTGGTGGTCGTAGTAGTAGTTACCTAATTTACCCCTGGACAATGTCCCTTGTGAGTAGGTGGTAGAAAACATCCCGCCTACTTGGGTTTCTTACTACTCGGAGGGCTTGGAATCCCTTTTAGAGGGTGTGCACACTTAAGGTAGAAATTCAGCTTCCAATTGGTGGTCGGTGGGAGCCGGAATTCCGGGATGAGTCGTAGATAACAACGACTCATTGGGCTCGAGGAATCTTGAGTTTCGCCCACTCTTAAAAGAATCTAAAGTATTACTTTTGGAGGAATTGAAGGATGATCTTATCTATTGTGGAAATTATTTTATGACATTAAACCATTTTGAAAATATGAGAGACTACTTTTCAATATATATATACATATACAAAAACCTATTTTCCAAATTATATTATTTTACGGGTTCGGGTGGAATCTTACTTAGCTCTAAAGCTAATTTTTGTCTCTTTTCTCTTTTTCTCTTTGCTCTATTGTACAGATGATTATGATTATGAAGATTGATGTACTTGCTGCCCGAGCGTTCCGCTAGTTGCACACGTTTGATTAATTATTGTTGTTTAAATTTGTAATCCATAAACTTTGTTTAAGTTTTATCTGATGACTACTTGAATTAATGGTGGATAGCCTGTGCACTCAATCATGTATAGGTTGAGTGTGGCGGTGACACACCTATTTTTCCATCAAAGACTTCCGCTGTACTCTAAATATGTTTTATAATAAAGATGTTTTCATTTCAAAATGTTATTTGGGAAAAATGGGGGTGTTACAGGCGTCATCAGCCAGCCAGAGCTGCGTCAGCGGCTCAGCGCCACAAGTGCAGTCCCAGCACAATCAGCGCCACGTCACCAGTCCACTGCCATCTTCCACCAGAGCCTAGCCAGCTACCACGTCAGCGCCACATCACTGCCACGTCACCAGTCACTTTATAATTTTGGAAATTTGCAGTTTGGTCCCTCAATTTTTGGAAAATTATAATTTCCACCTATAATTTTTCGAAAATTGTATTTTTACCCCGAAAGTGCCTATCCACCATTTTCGGCCGTTCCGGACGCAACGGTGCTGCCCGTTTTTCGAAATTCTGCTCCTATTTTTCTCAAACAGAAAATCAAATTATTTAGAAGGTGAAAATGACCTTTGACGAGTCAACTTCATCTTCCGGAGCTATGATTATGCTCACGGCTACCAACTACACGTTATGGAAACCTCGAATGGAAGATTTCCTTAGCTGTAAAGACCTATTTGATCCAATAGAGATGAAAGGTATTAATCCTGATCTGCCCAAGTCAACGGAGTGGAAGAAAATTAATAGAAAAACTATTGGTCAAATGTGACAATGGATTGACCATAGTATCTTCCACCATGTTGCACAAGAAACCGACGTTTATACCCTTTGGAAGAAGTTAGAAGATATGTATCGGGCCAAGACTGCTAAGAACAAGGCCATATTGATGAGGCGCCTTGTCAATATGAAGCTCAAAAGTGGAACTTCTATTGCTGAACATACTAGTCAATTTCAGAGTCTGGTAAATCAACTATCTTGTGTAGAAATGCCACTTGGAGATGAAATGCAATCTCTACTACTTCTTAGTTCCCATGCTGATAGTTGGGAGACACTAGTTGTTACTCACAGCAACTCGGCCCCAGATGGCAAACTTACCATGTCTGTGGTCAAGGATGCATTGTTTAATGAGGAGGCAAGAAGGAAAGACATGAGCACAGATCAGACTCATGCCCTTGTGACGGAGAATAGAGGAAGACCACAAGGAAAGCAACAAAGAAACAGTAGAGGAAAGTGGCAAAGCAAAGGCAAAAGTCGGGGGAGATCATCGGATGGCCGGAAACCTTTTTATACCTGCCACCATTGCGATATAGAGGGTCCATGAAGAAGAATTGCTACAAATTGCTAGAGGAGCGAGGCAAGAGCAATTTTCAAGCGAAGAACAAGGGTGGTGAAGTGCTCATCACAATCTCATGTGATGTGGTGTATTGTACTATCAATGATGAAACATGTCTTCACGTCTCAAGAGAAGACACTGAATGGGTGGTAGATAGTGCAGCATCCTACCATGTTACTCCCCACAGGTACTACTTCACAACTTACAAAGCTGGAGATTTTGGAGCGGTGAAGATGGGTAATTCCAGTTCATCTGAAATAGCTGGAATTGGTGATGTACAAATAAAGACAAGTACTGGGATCACAATCACTTTGAAGGATATCAGACATGTTCCAGACCTTCGGCTCAACCTCCTGTTAGTGGTATGTCTTGACGAATAGGGGTATGAAAACCACTTTAACAGGGGCACCAGGAAAATGTCAAAGGGCATTTTGACAATCGCTCGAGGACATGTTTGTGGCACATTGTACAAAACCCATTTGAGGATTTGTACGGATAGCCTCAATATTGTTGAGGAGACTTTTCAGAATCTGTCGCTCTTGAGACTCGGCCACATTGGTGAGAAAGGGTTGACTACCTTGATGAAGAAGAACCTTATCAACATTGACAAGAATGCTGCACTGGGTCCTTGCAGTCATTGTCTGTCTGGTAAGCAACATAGAGTATCATTTAGTTCTACTTCAACTAAAAGATCGGAGTTGTTGAGTTTGGTACACTCTGATGTCTGTGGTCCTTTCGAGGTGGAATCAATCGGTGGCCGGAAGCAGATATTTTCTGACTTTTATTGATGATGCTACTAGAAAGTGTGGGTGTATTTCCTGATTACGAAGGATCAGGTGTTCGAGAGCTTCAAGGCATTTGACGTCTTGGTGGAAGGTGAAACAGGAAAGAAGTTGAAATGTCTCCGATCTGATAATCGAGGCGAGTATACTTCCAAGGCGTTCGATGCATATTGCAGAGAATATGGCATTCGACATGAGAAGTCAGTACCACGTACTCCTCAGCACAATGGCATTGCTGAAAGAATGAATCGGACTATCATGTAGCGTGTCCGGAGCATGCTGAATATGGCTAAACTTCTGAAGTCATTATGGGGAGAAGCAGTAAACACCGCATGCTATCTTATCAACCGATCACCTTCAGTACCACTGAACTTTGAAGTTCCAGAGAGGCTATGGACAGGTAAGGATCCTACATACTCACATCTTAGAGTATTTGGTTGTTCATCATATGCACATGTATCCAAAGAGCTCAGGCAGAAGCTCGATGCAAGAACTATCCCATGCATTTTCGTTGGCTATGGAAATGAAGAGTTCGGATACATGTTATGGGATCCTAAAGAGAAAAAGGTGTTCAGAAGTAGGGACGTTGTGTTTCACGAAGATTTGACAATAGAAGACATTGAAAAACCCACAATGTCTCGGAAGTCAAATGAGGGTGCTAGAGTTTCAAATGAAGCACCAGAAGAGGACAAAGTGCATGAAGATAACTCAGAAGAAGAAGAAGAAGAAGGAGGAGGAGGAGGAGGAGGAGGAGGAGGAGGAGGATGATGAGGAGGAGGAGGAGAAGAAGAAGATAGGGCAGAGCAAGGGGAGACACAACCCAGCTTGCCAGACACAGATGATGGTAGCTCTTCTTAGATGGTTCCTACTGTTCGTAGATCTGAACAAGGGCATATACCATCGACAATGTACACATCAGTTGAATATCTTTTGTTAACTGAAGATGGAGAACTAGAGAGTTTTCAAGAAGCTGTGTCTCATAAGGATAAAGAAAAATGGCTAATAGCAATGCAGGATGAGTTAGAATCTCTGCAGAAAAATCAAATTTATGAGATCGTAGAACTTCCTAAAGGGAAGAAGGCACTAAGGAACAAATGGGTGTCCAAGCTGAAGAAGGATGCAAGCGGACAAGTGGTGAAACACAAAGCTCGGTTGGTTGTCAAAGGATTCCAACAGAAGAAGGGAATTGACTTTGATGAGATCTTTGCACCAGTTGTCAAGATGACCTCAATCCGAGTTATAGTTGGCTTGACAGCAATTATGAACTTGGAGCTTGAACAGATGGATGTGAAGACAGCATTTCTTCATGAAGATTTGAAAGAAGAAATATATATGCAGCAGTCGGAAGGTTTTGAGAACTCAAATGATAACTTTGTGTGTAAGTTATCTAAAAGTTTGTATGGCTTGAAGCAGACACCAAGGCAATGGAATAAGAAGTTTGACTCATGCATGAAGAGTCATGGCTAAAAGAAGACTACTGCGGATGAGTGTGTATACATCAAGAAACTTCCAGACGATACTTTCATTGTTCTTCTACTATATGTAGACGACATGTTGATCATTGGGAAAGATGCAGTGAAGATAAACCAACTGAAGAAAGAACTATCTAAGTCTTTTGATATGAAAGACTTAGGACCGGCTCAACAGATTCTTGGGATGCAAATCACTCGAGACAGGAAGAATCGCAAGTTATGGCTTTCTCGAGAGAAGTACATTGAGTGAGTACTTGAGAGATTCAACATGAATGATGCCAAACTAGTCAGTGTTCCACTTGCGAATCACTTCAAGTTGAGCAAAAGAACATGCCCTACATCCAATGAAGAGATCGGGGAGATGTCACCAGTTCCATATTCTTCAACAGTTAGGAGTTTGACGTACGCCATGGTATGCACAAGGTCAGACATCGCACAAGCAGTTGGTACAGTGAGTCGTTTTCTCTCTAACCCCGGGAATGAGCATTGGGAGGCAGTCAAATGGATTCTCAGGTACTTGAAAGGTGCCACAAAGTTATGTCCTTGTTACGGAGGAGATGATCCAGTCTTGGAAGGCTACACAGATGCTGATATGGCCGGAGATATTGATAGTAGAAAGTCTACTTCAGGATATATCTACACTTTTGCGGGGTGGGGGGGGGGGGGGGGTTCTTGGCAATCAAGATTGCAGAAGTGTGTCGCTTTATCTACAACAGAAGCAGAATACATTGCTGTTGCTGAAGCTGGTAAGGAAATGTTGTGGCTAAAGCGCTTTCTCCAAGAACTTAAGATCCAACAGAAAGAGTACAAGGTACATTGTGATAGTCAGAGTGCTCTAGACTTGAGCAAGAACTCTATGTACCATTTACCAAGGAGAATCAATCAGACATGCTGACAAAGGTGGTAACATGAGATAAGCTAGAGTTGTGCAGAAACAAAGTCGGGATGCTTGTTTTGAATATGTCTGGAAGGGGAGAATTGAAGAATTCAATTTCCAGATCATATCCAAGTACAAGCAAATTGAAGAATCCAATTCCTATCCTCCATGAAACTTCCTCCATGTGCAAGTATGTCTCTGGGAAGTTTCCTCACACCAAGGAACCACCTTCCTCACACCTCCATTGAAGCTTCCTCCTAGCTTCAACACACCTTCCACCTTCATACTACCTTGTTTTGGTACTATAAATAGAGAGTTTGGAGAGTCTTTCTATCATCAAGTAAATTAGAATAGATCATCATAGCACAACCAAGTTTGAGTTGTGAATATCCTTGAGAGATATGTGATGTGTTTTGAGAGTTTTTAATTAGAGCTTGTATGTCTCTTCTTTCTATTCTTGAAAGTAATAGGATTGTTTTTCTCTCATTTTAGCACGATCCTGTTATTCCCAACAATAACAAGGAGAGTTGAAGATATGTTAAAATACTATGAAATTGACTTCTTAATACTCTCTTAATGTTTGCAATATTAGTTTTCTGTGTAAAATATGAAGATGATATAGTATAGGTAATTGATTGTTTTGAAAAAAGTCTAAAAAGTATGGCAGGATGATAAAAAAAATTGAAAGAAAAGATTAAAAAATAGAGATAATTATGTAATTTTGAATGAAAATATTCTCAAAAAGATGTGCTGCAATAATTTAAGTGCAAATATGAATTGAAAGTGTTGCAAATATGGGACTGGGATTCTTTGCCTTATGGTAATGGTAGAGTGTCTTGTGACAAACAAAAGGTGGATGATAAGAATGACATCACAAGATAACTAAAATAAGTGAACTCAAAATTTTTGGTGTTGATTTTTTGGATCAGGAGCCTCTGCCTTGCTTAAGAGCAAGGTAAGAGTGTCTTCCTTCTGGACATTCGTCCAATCGCAAATTCAACAGCAGTAGATCTAGGTGTCCACACTTTCGCTGATCTCGAGACCGTCCTCGTCACTGTCCGACCGTCCGATGCGCAAGGCACCCTCCTAATAGGGGCAGAGGATCTCAATCCTAATTTTTTACACAGTACTTCTTCCGTTCTTTTTTAGTTGCAACGGTCAATATTTCACACTTGTCAACGCACATCTTTGACCGTAATTATATCTTAATCTCTATTAGTAAAAAATATTTAAAAATTAGATTTTGAAACTTTGTAATGAGATGAATTGAACAATATTTTTTTAAAAAAAATAATTTTCATAAAATAATAATATAAAATAAAGTCAAAGTAGAACATGTGAATATGTTGGGATTAAAAGGAGACGGAGTATAGTATAAGACAATTCAAAAATCTTGGACACCCTGCCTTAGTGAGCAACGCAGAAACGCCAAATTCGCAAACATCTTGATCGAATGTGGAGGTGCTAATTTAGTTCGATTTTATTTTTTCTGAAGGTTTTAGTTCAATTTGATGGAATCGATGTTTTTCACTTGCTTCACAGAATCGCACTAAATAAAAATAAAATTTCCTTTGACAAGCGAAATCCAAAAATACCTCATGATCAAGTTATTGGTTCCCGATTTTACTACTTTTGCTAAGCTTAATAATGTCCTTTTTTTACGGAGTATTTTTTTATGAGCGGCCTTCCATTTCCATGCTATGATCCCCAAGTGTCGAAATTGAACCCTCCGCCAGATCAACGTCAACGCCGATCATTCCCGGACAGCTCGAAAATCTGGGCGACTCCGAGCTCCGCCTGAGAATCTGCTTCATCGCCCCGATCAATTGCATAACCGGGTCCGGCGGCGGGCCGGTAAACCGGAACTTCTTACAGAAGTTAAGGTGGCGGTTCAAGGCCTCCTCCGCGCTGATCAGCCGCTCGCTGCGCACAATTTCATCCTTCACCGCCTCCGCGCAGAGCCCGCAGATCCACTGCCCCTTGTACCGTTCCCGGATTCTCTCTATGTACTCTTCAGTGCATTCCTCCGTCAAGCCGCAGCAAGCGCACTTAATCAGATCCCCTTCCTCCCACGCCGCCGCCGCCGCAACGACTGCGGCGGCGCTCACCGCCACTGATTCAGCTATAATCGAGGTGGACATAGCTGTAGAAACGAAGGAGTTTTAAACTCCTCTCCAAATGTGACCAATTTAAGAAGAGGAGATGGGTTTTTTTAAAAGACAGAGATGCTTAAAAAGGGAAGAAAATCAATAGGAAAGGAATCTGGATGGTGGCTGGAGAACCACTTTATGTGCATAGAAATTTCTTGTTAGTTTACAGCAAAATATTCGAGTGCCAGATTGAGTAGTCTTTATTGATTGATGCGATTGTTACAGGGGCAGATGAGATGTTGCCATACATCATCATGTTTAATATTCTTTGAAATTTTTTGATGCGCTTCAATACTATTTTGACTTTTAATAGGCTGTGTTTGGTTCACCAATTGTCCTCAAAATGAGCTTAATTTTGATCGATTCATTGGTCATAAAAAATTAGAGTATAATGGTATAAACATTTTTCTGATAATTTTTACATAATTTTTATTATAAAAAGTATAAGCATTTTTAGATTTGGAGTGAGTCGGGCTTAATAAGCATTAAGCCTCCTAAGAACGCCTCCTGATTCGGACAATTAATTTACATATAATCTTGTTGGTTGAAAAACATTTTTTGGGGAAAAAAATAGCTTGAATATTATTGATAATGGTAATAACAAATATAACAATAAAAAATACTCCCTCCGTCCTAGGGAGAAGTTCCCGGGTTGACTTTCATTCATATTAAGGAAATAAAGTTATTGAGGAGTAAATTTTACTATTTGACACTGTTTCGACACTGTTTCCACACTGTTTGGCACTGTTTCGACACTGTTTGACACTGTTTTGCACTGTTTGACATTGTTTTGATGTAGGATAACTTTTCATTTAGGGAAATGAGAACTTTTTGTTGGGACTGTCAAAAAAGGAAAGTGGGAACTTGTCCATGAGACGGAGGTAGTAATATAAATGCCGTTATTTTAGTTGTGTTGTTAAATAAGTCCACATCATTCAAATAGCATTTCATTTCAGCTCGAGACATTAGTTTTTAAAACAAATAATAAAATAAACCTACCTAAATATCAAACAATTGTATTTAAAATAAATCTTATTAAACATAAAGTTTTTTATTGAAAATTTGCTAAAATATCCATCGATAAATTCAGCTAGAATACTGACCGAAACCTTATTTCTTTTTATTGTTAAATGAGTTAGCATGTGAAACCAAAAATTATACTTTTGGTATAATAATTTTGGTAAAAAAGTTGGATGATAATTTTGATAGGTAAGAAATGAGGTTATCAAACGGACTCTAAATTATAATAATAAAAAATTGAAATTGTAGACATAGTTTACCATATCTTTGATTAATACTCTTCAATAATTAATTAATATAAGTCAATAAAATCTCTATGTCCTTAAAACAATTATTATTTTGAATTTTTAAGTATACCTCTACTTAATATTTTATATTCGTGTGATTACCAAAATATCATATGTTCTCTCTTTTTTCTAGAGAGAAACCCTAGCGGCCGTCTCCCCTCTTCGTAGGGGTTGAGATTTTCTGCCGCCCCTAAAAATATGGGGTTAGAGCGGCAGATTTTACTAATTTTAAATGTTGTAACGCTGCAGATTATTGCAACTGGAAGATAGTGTTGGCAGATCAACGAGGTGCAACTGGGAGGTTGCATCGAGGTGGGATCATGAAGCCTTAGTTGGCCACTCCGATGGTGGTGGAGTTGATATTTACCCATATTGTAAGAGCTCGTCCTCCTCCAGAACCACCTCCATACCAGGCAGAGCTTTGTGGAAGGATTTTATTCCAGTATTATTTTCTCTTTAGTAGCACTTGTTTCTGTTTTAGTCTGAGTAGATTTGTTTTGAATGTTTGGATATTTGGGGTTCTTTTGATGGGCAGAGAATTTCGGTTCCGATCGTTTTAGACCTAAATTTGTCCGCTTCAGGTTTAGCAAGTCATGTTGCTTTGTATGAGGTGGATGACTCCAAGCCTACTCCTAGGGTTCATGATTGGATCAGTAATTTCTGTCTAAAGATTGTCTTGTATGTGTTCTCGATTTTAAAATAACGACCGCTCTTTTATGATAAAAAACAAAAAAAGTGTAAAAAGCTAGAATAATTGTAACATTTACTACAACAACAATAAAATCCAAGCCTTAGTCCCAAAAGTTGTAACATTTACTATTGAAAATTTTATTTTTTGGTATTTAGTTAAAACATTCGAATTAAAAAATCAGAAATTTAATTAAAACGCTTGAATAAAGAAACAGAGAAGTTATTTGTAGGATGAGGGGTGTACACAACATAAAAATCAAATTATTTTGTACGGAGTAACTAATAAACAACAAACAAGTACTCTTACAGCCCGTTTGGTAGCACGGAAATCAGCTGATTTGGCTGATTCTGCTGAAATTTATGAAGTTCTGTCTGAAGTGGCTGCATTGGCTGATTCTGCTGATTTAAGAAAAAATTATTTTTAAAATATATTGTATTAATAAAATAAAGAAAAAATATACCCGTAGTATGTAAAAATAACTAAAATGGTCATATACAATATTTTCACTCAATACAGCCAGAAAAGTAACTGCAACATCCTTACTTTTTCTGCTTGTTACACAATTCAGCGCGCGAAAACAAAAGTTGTGTGTTTCGTGAAAAAGTTGGCTGATAAGCCTTATAAGCCGAAAAACAATGTTGTCAAACGGCCTCTTAACGGTGATTATGACCATTCAATATTTGAGTTTCATCCCTTAAGTCTTAAACAAAGAATTAATATGAAGTGAGAAGTGTGTATCGGGTAAGGGTCATTCCAATTTTTTTTTCTTGTTTCTTCAAGAATAAGAAATTCAACGAACACTTTTTTCAAATAAGATTACACTTTTGCAATTCGTGAATCTATTTTCTTTTTTTGGCAAGGAACAATTTGATTTATCTTTAATCAAATCATAATCAAAGAGTATAAAGTATGAGGAGGATGCCAGTCATAAAATGATCAAAAAAAATGCTAGTCATAAAACAGACAGAGAACATCTACCCAGCAACATCAAATATCATCGGCACTGGACAACACAATGCGGAATCTAAAGTTTCACGGGTTATATACTTAAATTAAGAGGTAGTTTCTCTCGGCTTCCATGGATTACTACGTAAATTGACGTACAAAAATATATCTGAATTAATTTATTTCATGTTATCAAGTGTTCTTGGGGCATTGTTTTGTTTGAAAATAGAAAATGGAAGAACGGGGAGTAGGATACAACCAGACAAAGAGCACACTGTTTACTGTCCGCGCTTGAACCAGACTTAGAACCTGCACCTCAAAAGAAGCAACCAGATTCGTTGATCCTGAATTGGCTTAACTGAGCCAATAACTGGCAAACTAGGCTCCCCATCACCTGTCCTAAGTTCTAGAGTTCTTTTGCCGGAAAAACACGGCACAACCAAAACAGAGTATAGATCCAAATAAAAACGAAACATGAAGAAAACTAAACAAGCAAAATAAATTTCTTGAACCCTAGCATCTTGTTTAACCTCTGGCGGTGGTTCAGGAGGAGGTCGGACCATCACTATAATTGTTGACGCACCAAAGTAGTTTTCCTTCAACTCGGCCGCCTCTTCTTCATCATCATCAATCACCCTTGTGCCGTCTCCACCAAAATCGATAGCAATCCCCCGTTGCTCTTCCTCAAGGATCAATCCTTCCCAAATCTGCATCAAAAGCATCATTGAAAGTTGAAACCCCCTTCTCCACGGTCTAGCCCGCTGCCTACGACTGCTTGGATCCTCCGAGACCAAGCCGCCAACTACGCCTTTCGTTCGAACTAAAACCCACCGCGCAGAAGCTCCTCAATCGAAAGCTTCGCCGGAAAAACTACGCCCCAAACCCTAGGGGAAGGCCGCTACTATCCTACGTATTTTGTGTGTGTTTAATTATAGAAAATGGAAAATGTTATACACTTATACAGAACAAATGCGTCAAAATATGTAAGAGCACTAAAAAATTTTATTAAACGATCCTCTTTTAGGTATTTTCATTAAACAATTTTCTCGTAGTATTCATTGATAAGGGGTATATATCTTAAACGCAATGGTCAGTGGAACCCTCAAGTTTTACTAACATTTTTTGAGCGAAAATCGAAGTGAAAATAAACATGGAAGGCGACTGAATCGTTTTATTGAATTGATTTACTACTTGGACACTTATTCGTGCCAAAAAATACATTTAATTAACGAGCAATTATTTGAAAACAAAATATACGGAGTATGTAATACAAGCAGTTAGTAGGTACCTAATTTATCTACTCCCTCCGTCCCATAATTATCTTCATTCTTTCCTTTTTGGTCCGTCTCAAATTTATCTCCTCTTTCCTTTTTTAGCAAAGGATTTGTGGTTCACAACCATTCTTACACATTTCTCTCTCCTCTGCACAACTCTCCACCACACATTTCCCACTTTCTTAATCTCCGTGCCCAGTCAAAACCGAAGTTAATTCTGGGACGGAGGGAGTACTAAATAAATGATGATCTGTATTTCTTTCAGTTTCACCAATCATACTGAGTTACTGACTACTCCATGGTCGCCTAAAATCAACATTTGGTTTGAGATATTCTAATTTACTTCACCAGTACAAATTAGTTCAGTTCACGTGAACAATATAAATGACCTCAAATACAATATAGTTTTATAATCAACCAAAATAAATAAACAAAGAATCTAATCTACATGCGTATTAATTAGTGTATATACAAAGAGTTCCAGGCCCCAAGAGTCATAAAATCCGACCTGGCGAATCTTGGTCATTTGAAGCATGGACCCCACATCGAGTAATGGGTGTGGTTGTGTGGTTCCTTACAATAATAAAACTTTAAATCTCACCAACCTCAAGCTCTCTAATTAGTTTCTCGATCTGCCGTCTATACATCGGCATGAAGTGATCACTGATCATGGTCTGGGACAACCTTATTTTGCTATACAATGTCCTGGGCGTGAGAAATATCCCAACCCCCACACCCCCATTACTGCTATGATCATCGCTTACATTTTCATCGTCATCAGACACATCACTCCTCCCATCATCGTTGCCTTGATCATCCTCAGAAGGAAGGGTGACTATGTGCATTATCCTTCCAGGAGGAAAGAATCTGTGCGCCTCCTTTGTATTCGGAGCAGAAGAGCAGCTTTCAGTCGAGCTCTGGCCCACCTCAGCAATGGCGGCTGCTTCTTCTTCCCTAATCTCCTTAACTGTATCAGTCTCACCCCCATCCTCGTCATACAGCTCTTGCTCTAGCTGTTGCCACATCTGCACCTCTGTCATGTGGTCTTGCTGTCCCCTAGCAGCCATAACATCACCATTCGCCTCAAAATCATCGTCGACATCATCGTTCAATGATGACGACACAGGAAGCTCCACTTCAGAGGAGACAATGAACGGTTCCGAAGCCGCTTTTCGGCTTGAAGAAGATTCTGAAGCCTCATGCTTCTTGTTGTTAGAGATATTAGGAGCCGTTGAGGATCGCCGACGGGGACCGACACATGACCATGATGACAAACGCATGGCGGGACCTGACAGTGCTGCATGTGCCATGCTCTGGGCTCTCCTCATAACAACCTGTCATTACAGTGGATTTCAACATAAGATGGATGACTCTCATGGAAATCTGCTTATTCTTTTCACAAGTCCTTTTCAATTTGGAGTATAAATTATCAAAGGAGCGTGTCAATGTGCTTTATAAGAGAACCCTGTTGAGGTGACTGTGCAGCGCCACATATTTTTGTCAAAAATGGAAATATGAAAATCATTTTAGAGCATGCCAAAAAGGAAACCAGCAAAAGTATTTCGGGACAGAGCGAGTATTAATTTTCATGAGGAAATACTCAGCAATATAGAATGATAAGAAAGCAACTCGTAAACTACTACTAAACGATGAAATTTAACAGGAATAAATATATAAAGATTGAAAAGTGGATTGCGAATTACATAAAACAAACAATTTGTGGACTAAAAGTACAAATTTTCCATAAATCAATATCATACTGATGAATAATTTAATACCAACGAGGATCCTATTTTGCCACACATTATTCATAGTCAACGTAGTGAAAAATATACACCTGAGTACCGCTGGAGACAGGGCGCAATATAGCTCCAGCCCCAGCAACCTTGGCTTTGGCAGTGGCAATGGACGGAAGACGAGAACCGATGGCAGAAGCAGAACGGTAAACAGTACTAAGAATCCTAGTGTGCTCGATCTGATTTCTTAGATCATTCAACCAAGCAGATGCTGTCACCTAAAAATTGAATTTCGAACAGGTGTTGCGTCCCTTTAGAAATCATACACACATAATAAGGTACACCAAAAAACCTTCAAGGGGGATTTGGATTAATTAAATAAAAAAGAACCTCAGCACGCAAATCATCCACCGATGCTGCTGAAAAGGTGGGCACCAAATCAGCTCCATTTATAACTGAGGTAATAAATTCAGTTCCTGATTCGGCCAACTCCCATGTCATACAAGCAGCTGCAAAGGGAGACTAGTCAATAGGTTCAAAGACGACGCAAATAAATGTGACTCTCTCTGTTCTTTTTTAGTTGCAACATTCCCTCCGTTCAAAGACAACGCTTTTCACAACTTTGGCCTTCATTTTATTTAATTCTCTATTAGTAATAAAAAAAATTAAAAATCATCATCATCATTTCCCTAGTGCTGCAAAGCTCCCACCTTCGGTGGAGTAAGGGGGGGTCGGATGTACGTAGTCTTACCCCTGTACTAAAGCACATGGAGACTGTTTCCAGATGACCCATAGTGAAAATTGCGTCGATTTTTTTTTTAAATTAAAAATCAAATTATGTAAATTTGTAATTAGACAAATTCCACAATATTAAAAAAAAATCATACATTAATAAATGAAATGTAGTTAATATAGAGTATAAGACTAGTGCAAAATTTTCTATGTTGCAACTAAAAAAAGACGGAGGATAGTATATAGGGTATATTTGCATCCTGAATTTTTTAAAGGGAAGTAAAACTTGAGTAGGAAATGGTCCATACTAAAAAAATAGATAGTTGATCAAACCCATAAATTTATATACTTCTAGTATATTAGAACTAATGAGTCCAAATATATGTCCAGAAAAAACATACTGATTTTCCGTGATCAAAATAAACATTAAAATAAATTATTTTTGTTAACATTTCAATTTTCCGTTCCCTACCATTTTCCCTGTGATGTAGTCGGTGTTGTATGCAATATGCATTAATAATAATAATAATAATAATAAATAAATATATAAATAAATAAACAGCAATTAAATAACCTGGAGCAAAAGTTACACAAGTCGCCCTTGATAGTTCCTTTTGTTCACGTAGTACATATGTTAACAGGGCAGCAGTTCCTCCACCCAATGAATGCCCAACAACCTGAGGCAACCAACAGATTTAACTAATAACTAAAAACCTAACACTTAAATAGAAATAGATGGCATTGTGTAATGAATGATCCACAAGAATACAAGATCATCACGGTATATCCAATTAGACACACAAACTTATAAAAAACGTTCAATTAGCATTTTAATGAGTAGCTTACAGGTTACTAGTAACTTTTTTGTATTTGTGATCTACATGGCTTTTTCTCTCTTCTTTCCTTTTCCTTTTTGAAGGGGAACCTTGGCACACTGGTAACGGTGGTAACGTTGTTGCTGTGTGACTGAGAGGTCACAGGTTCAAGCCTTTGGAGCGGCCTCTTGTCAAAAATGACTAAGGAAGGCTTGCCCCTTATACACCCTTGTGGTGGGACCCTTCCCCGGACCCTCTCCTTGCGGGGGCGCCAATGTGCACCGGGCTGCCCTTTTCCTTTTCCTTTTTCTCCTGTCTTTTCTTTGTTTTCTTGTTCCATTTAGTCATCTACGTGTTCTTCTACTTATAATTTCTATCCACATTCTTCTTTCTTCTCCAAGCTCCTGCTAAGATTTTCTTTTTCTTTTCTATTTTATATCTTTTCCATTTTCTGCTTTTCCCCAACTTCATTCTTTTTCCCAAATAAATCAAATGTCATATCTGTTTTTTCGATCCAATCAAACCATCCGTTTTCCACAATTATACAGTTTTGTGAACTCTTTCTTTATCATGCTACTCTCACAGTCCGACTCCAGTAGTTGTTCAGCAGATTCTTATTCAATGAAAGCACTACTAATTCAGCAGGTAAAATTACCATCGACCAATAGTTGGAAAGCTTTTTTGAACTGAGAGAGAAAAAATAATATTAAAAAGAAAAAAAATGTTCTCAAATAGTTGGAAGAACAGGCTGTGGAGGACTGAAATTATCCATAGCCCAATGTTTGGACATAAAATGTTTCAGCAAGAATGGAGGAAAGAAGAGAGAAAATATCATTCTGGAATTATAGAACACATGCCACGCTGGGTGTTGAAGAAAAGAAAAAGGCAAAAAAAATGAAGACATGGAAACCAACTAAGCCCTAACACATGTGAATATGTATACAATTGCCACGCAGGCCTAGGTAACCTGACAGTTGGAGGGTAACCTCCAAAATGGAAGAAATGGTTATTTTTTATGTAGCTGATGTGATTAATTGGGTCTTTTTCAAGTACAGGGACATAATTGCTAAATTGACAACACTAGGAAGGCCTATTAGATAGTTTTCGCCATAATAAAATATGAGACCGGAGATATCTAAAGGGTAAAGAGACTCACAACCACTCAAATTCATCAAAAATATATCAGCTATATCCACTGCCTAGTCCTACCAAATATGGTGGGTGGTTAGAACCAGCAATTCATTCTTTGCTGAATTTATGCATCTCAGATATAGCAATAAGAAGTTAAGAACCACTATCTTGTCCCAACAGTTAATTCACCCTCACCTAAAAAAGCTGAAATGCTACTGCAAAGACAATGGCCATATTAATACCATTTGGGGAAGGCTGGCCTGGACTGCTTCAACTGAAAATACTTTTTTCATTCAATCTGTTTATGTGCCAAGAGGGGGCACTACTGTTACAACAACTACCATTTGGTCGCATAGCATGTCTATCAGAATATCCTTTCCTGAAATATTGAGAAATGGGCTTTCATTCTCCCATCCCAAACAACAATTTTGCAACAAACAACCAGTAACCCAACAGCTTAAAATACTGTTTCTATCAATGGGAAGAGATTTTTTCCTATTTTGCAAGACATGCAGAGTGGGGGTTTGATCATGTGCGTAGAAGACCGAGTGGTGCACCTATTAGACTAGTTGAGAGGTGGGAAGAAGAGGCGTGGAGGAGAGGGAGAAAAAGACTCAACCAGACGGGGATTAGAGAGATATGCTTCTTCTTAGGTCGGATGAGATTATGCCTTTGGAGAGAACAAAGTGGAGAGAAAATATTTGTGTGGAGGACCGGTCTATTCTTTTTTATCTTTTTATGTTGACTTTTTATCTTCTTTATCTTTCTTATGTTATTTGTCCTTTTATCATTTTTATCTTATATTATTTATCCTTTTTATCTTATCATTTTTATCTTTATCTTATCTTTTTATCTTCATTCTCTCTTTAGCTCCGATTTCATGTGTCGATTCATGTTATCCAACACCAAACTCTTTTGGGGCTAAGACTTGGATGTTGTTGTTGGCAGTTGGCGGCAGCAAGACATGCAGAAGCATTCAGCATTAAACCGGATCCAGTCCATTCATTAAGGCAAGTATACCACCAAATGTGATCGTACTCAGCTTCTAATAACAACATAACCCATGGGGCAGCACCATACATTTCTAGAGCCATTCTATGTACATTGCAATGTTATAGTCCTCATGCAAGCAGAGGCATAGTCAGTCTAGTCCAAGATTGGAGCAGTTCTAAAACCCTCAGCATGGCACCTAGTCAAAACACAGCTACATCTTGGTCTATGCTACAAAAAGTTTATCAAACATAAATCTTTCAAGCTTGCCAGGTGGATACCTCCCATTTAAGAGTACTATTACAAGCCCAATATTAATGCCTCTCATAGAAAATTCTGCTTTTGAGGGGGCTGTATTTCATTTGTGGTCAACCATTTCTGATCCAAACTCAAACTATTGCTCATGGTGAAGACCAAGCATTGATCACGGATTGGAATCTGTGCCAGCAGAAGCGACTTCACAAAAAGTGGTTGAGGTTGACTCAAACGTATTGGCTAATATGCTCCACCAAAATATCAATGCCCCACCAAAATATCAATGCTCCATAGAAAATGTGGTTGAATCTTGAACGGATCAATCAATATAGATCATTTATAAACTCTAATATCTCCCTCCATAATTTGCAATGGAGCCAAAAGCTCACTATTTTTTAGCTTGGCTTGAGAATATGATGGAATAAAGCAAAATGACTCATTAAACTGTCTGCGCTTCTTTGATATGAAGCAGCAATCAGCCTATGCAATTTTTGACACGATTTTCACTATGAGTCATCCGGAAACAGCCTCTTTGTACTTTAGTACAGGGGTACTGCATATATCCAACCCCCCCTTACCCCACCGTAGGTGGGAGCCTTTGCGGCACTGGGGTAATGATGATGATAAACTCTAATATCTCTGTTTATTGTAAGTTGTACTCACGTTTCAAATTTTCGATGGATCATAAAAATAGTCCATCTATTTAGACTGTAGTGGCTCTGATATCATGGATCGATTCATGTTAATCAAACTATCCCAAAATGCTCCAAAAGAAGCAGAAGGTACCTTAAGCTTGTAATCAGGATACTTGTCGAGTGCGCTTAAAAGACTGGGAGTTGAAAGCTTTGCAATCCATCGAGCAGCTGCAACCATTCCACAGTGTGCATATCCTAACACCAAATTGCTAACTCCCCCCTCATGTACCACCGTATGATGAAATGGGACCACTGCCCCAGTTGCAGCAGTTAAAGTATCTTTTACGCTGTGAGTTCCACGAATCAATAGGAGGAACGATCTTGAACTGTGGTCAACTAATATCGTAAAAGCAGGTTTCAAAATCTGCAAAACAATAACTTTGATGTTGAGATTTTAGACCGAGAGAGAGAGAACTACTGCCCATTCAGTAATATTATTTTCCCCAGCACTATCCTAGGCAATGCGTTTATATAACAAAAAAACTGACAGCCAAAAAAGGTTTCTATAAAACGACATATGATAAAAGGTTTCTATAATAGATGCTGTAGAAATTACTTATGATTGTAAACACAAAATACAAGAACAACTTTTTCTGAGATCTCTTCAAGGAAAAAAACACGAGGGCTATGTTTAGAACTCAGATAATGGTAAGTAAATAAAATTGGGAGGAAAATGTGGTGGAAGATAGAACACTTGTCCAAGCTTAATGGTTTTTTTTTATAGTTGTTCACTCACTTTGTTTATCACCATCTTTCATGATTTAACAATATAATCTTGTAATGAGCATGAAAATAGAAAATATCTAAATTCCTCACTGTCTCGTGGAAATAGCCTGTGATGATATCAGTTTTAGCATTTTGTTACACTATTTCTTTTTTACTTTCTTTGCAATAAAGCCGGCAAGCCGCAACATGAAGGGCAACCAGAGTAAAGCTTTTACATTCTTCTTTTTGCATGCATTTATAATGTTACCAAATCTTAGCTCTATAACTAAGTAGCAGTATAAAGTTCACGCAACGACTCCAATACTTGGGATTAAGGTGGTGATGCTGATGTTCAAATTCCTTTATTTGTAATATATAAAGACTAAGAAACATAAACATTCATTCATTTTCATTTTCATTTACCCCAGTGCCGCAAAGGCTCCCACCTACAGTGGGGTAAGGGGGGTCGGATAAGGGGGGTCGGATGTACGCAGTCTTACCCCTGTACTAAAGCACAAAGAGACTGTTTCCGGATGACCCATAGTGAAAATCGCGTCCAAAATTGCATGGACTGACGGTTGCTTCATAACAAAGAAGCGCAGACAATTTAGTGAGTCATTTTGCTTTATTCCATCATATTCTCAAGCCAAAAAATAATTAATCTTTGGCTCCATTGCAAATGATGGAAAACTGAGAAACATAAACATATGTAATGTAGTTTAAAAACATTATCCATATTTAATGATCATATGCATTTCTAAGTCAGAGTCAAATATTGGTCCTCTGAGTCAAATACAGAAAAGTAAGTAGTACCCTTCAGCAGAGACAGATACACAGGAAAGTAACTTTCCCCATCACTATGCCGCTCCCTACTCCCTAACATTTTTATGATCAAACATACGCTAGACGAATTATTATTGGATAAACACACAATAAAAAACATTGAATGATAACTTACTCCAGCTTTAGGTTCTTGCAAAAGAACACTTTCTTGGGAATAACCCGTCTCCTCCAAGAATAGTGGAAATGGTTTCTTAGAAAAATGCCAACAAAGTGTCAATAGGTTTAACAGATGTCTAAGCTCAGAAGCAATTTCAGGTCCTTTAAGTTGTGCACAACCTTCACTCCCAAATATACTGCTGACATGTATATTCCCCTGCAAATCGTAGAAAGTGTGATGAAGCATCAAGAGGAGGAACATCTCTATCCTTCATTTAAGGACTTGTGACTTGTCTGGTCCCAAGGAAGTACTGCGAAAATAATACTTCATCTGTTCTTTTTTAGTTGCAACATTCCCATTTTGATGATTTCCAACGCACAACTATGACCATCATTATATTTAATTATGTGTTACTAAAAAACTTAAAAATCATACTAGTATTATGGAAATTTGTAATGAGACGAATTTAATAATATTTTATAAAAAAAAATCATACACTAATAAATAAAATTTAGTTAAAGTAGAGCATGTGAATAGTGTAAATTTGTTTCCCATGTTGCAACTAAAAAGAAACGGAGGATAGTATAAATGAAGCAATAGGTGAAAACTAAAAGGATATAAAATGTTGGGAAAAATAAAAGTAGGACAAAATCCAATGAACTTATTTTAGATATTTATTGCAACATATTTTATTCGTTAATGTCTGTTAAATAAAGATGAAGATATCTAATTACATATATAATTTTCAAACAACTAATCACAATCTGATATAGGGGCATTTTATTATTATTATTACTATTATTATATTATTATTACCACTACTATTATTACTATTATTATTATAATTACAATTTTTATTATTATTATTATTATTATTAGTTTCCTTTATAAGTATTGGTATTGGTTTCCTATTGTTATTAGAAATAGTAGTTCCCCATTAAGGAAGTCTGTTTTATTTAATATTCCTAGAAGCAGTATTTTATGTAGTAATAGATTAGGTTAATGTTACTCTTGGACCTAGTATAAATACAGGTGCTCCACTCATTATAATATGATCAGTATTTTTGGAGTTAATCCTTGGAGTCTTTGACAAGGTCGGGCGCCACCTTCTCTTGACTAAGCGGAGAAGTTCTTCATTTTTATTGAGTTCAGTTATTTTATTTTCATCTCCCAAACACCCCCCGGAATGCATTCTTGTGTACAATTACCAAAAAATAATAACATTTATTGATTTATATTTACTTTCCTTTGCACTTTTTCCCGCTTCTGTTTAGAACTTTCCATGATCCACACATACTAACAGTTCCTTCTCATGTAATAAGAAAAATGAATTAGCATCCTTCACAATAAAACCAGCCTATACCTGTCTCTTTAATAGAAAGCTGATGCCAAATGCCAAGTCTCCAATGGGCCACTTACCCAAAGTCTCTGAGTAAGTAAACCTTAGAGTCTCAGACAACGTTGAGATAGTCTCCAGCCAAGTCGCCGGAGCTTGTATAAGTTTACGTGAAACCCTTACATCTCCGACACTAACACCGTTGTGCCCATCACACCCATTTTCATCATCATCGACATCCTCATTTGGCGGATTAGATTGTAACTTTCTATTTAACGTGTAATATAGAAGTGCAGCAGCACCAGCTGCTGTGGCCATTGTTGCTGTGGCCATCAAATTCCGGTCCCTGTTTCATATCATATAAAGTCGGATTCTTTTGGCCTTACAAAACTTCATAGAAATGTTTAGGCAGTAAATGAGTAGCCCCATAACTACATCTGGAGTTTATGTCTTTATCAGATGCGATTAAAGGTAATATGATCCAAAAAGAAACCAAAATGAAATATTAAGAAGTAGAATAAGTAAGGAAAGGATTGTTTTGCTCAATCAACGAAATACCATTACATTGAATCAAACCCTTCATTGACTTTCTTTAAGCCCTATCACAAAAAAGTTTGAAGTCAATGTGTAAATCTGAATTCCAAAGTGACATTGATTAACAAATACAAATGAACATAAAGCAATTCCTTTTGTAAACATACACACATGTTACCAGAATAATAACGAGGGAGAGAAACCTAAAAAACCCTCATGATAAAATTCATACAAACGCCGACCGTAGAGATAGAAAGAGACTGTGTCGGAGTGAGGGGAATCATGTTACGAACCTGAACCAGCCGATAATTGCGAAACGCGGTTATTAAACAATTTAGCTTCAGGTCTAAGGAACGCAAAATCGGAGTACCAAGTATAGAAATGGAAATTTCTGGTTAATATGAACTGCGAATAGATCAAGCAGAATCAAGCTTACGTTTACGTATATGCTTTTTTAGGGTTGAGAGGCTTAACTCGGATCTGAATTTGGACTCACAAATTCGGGTTTCCCCTCGGGTTTGTTGTTTTATCTTTTTTCTGGTTTGTTTTACGGAGAATCTTTTCGAAGAAGAATCCCCGGAACCTGCTCAGAAGAGTCGTCTGTAACGTACAGTAATGAGAATGACACGTGTCGTACACACGTGGAAATACAGCTTTTTCCATTTCATTTACTCAGAGTATAGGCCGGCTCAGCCGGATATGGGTTTTTTTGTGTAGCCCCGTTTATTCGTGTTTTCTTTGGGATTGAAATTTTCTGGTTTGATCTGATCTGTTCTGGTCTGATCTTGTCAACATCTGGTCTTTAGTCTGATTTGGTCTGATCTGGTCTGGGACAAAAAACAATCCAAAAGAAAACATTCATACTACTCCTAACATATTAAAATGAGTATCCCAGTAGATTTTCTTCACGTAGTTTATATTTATAGGTTTATTATACATTTTTGGAAAAAATAAAAGAGTTTTGCTATTGAAGGAGTATAGTTTGCTTTATGAAAATGTACTGCAGCTGCTTTTGGGTGGATTTAATTTTTTAAAATGAAAGTGAGAAACTTCTTTTGATACAGCCAAAAAAAAGTGATACACTTATTGTGATATGGAGAAAAGCCTAAAAATGAGTTATGTATAGAGAAGACATTTTTTATAAATTTTACGTAAAAGATTAAATAAGACTTTAGAGGGTCATTACACTCTTACTAAATTCTATTGAGCCAATATAAGGATCATTGTTACGGTGACTCTGTGTCATAGTAATCAATGACATAGTGACCATCGTCGATCACAATGATGGCACCGGTCACGGTGACCAACCTCACGATACCACCATCCTACATTGACCAATGCCTCAGTGATCACCGCCATTTGAACAGTCATGGTGACCAACGTGGGCCACGAACAGTTACCGCCCCGGTTGGGCGACTAAAGTGACCAACACCGACACCTGGGCACTGTTTAGTGACTGACGTATCATGATCATCGTCATAGCCCGCCTTTAGTGACCACCACCCAACCCAGTGACCGGCTATGAAGTCTGAAATCTAGGCATAGGCCTAGGGCACCCATTGAAAGTAGTTTTCATTTAAAAAAGGTATTTTTGAAAGGAAAAAGCTTATATTAAGTTCAAACGATCCAAAACAACAACCATGCCCCCAAAACCAAAATCTCCCTCTATCCAATCAAAAGTCTACCGGCCTCCTCACGTGATTATCAGACATAGAATAGTCCACTCCAGGAAGAGCGAGACTAATCGTTGGAACTGTGAGAGCATAGAGGTTATTAGCGGCTGAATCAGCCCTGTTGCCTCCAAATAGAAATCATCAACTAAAATAAGCCAAAACACCAACCTACCCTTGTTTGTCATAGAACTAACAAAATAGAAATAATAAAACAGTCTTGACTAAAGATAACAAACTAGAAATAATAAAATAGTCTTCCAAACCTTAATCGGTTCCTCCATGGCGCCGGTTGGGAGGGGGACGGATCATCATCTCTTCATCTTCTTTCTCCATCACCTGAATGTAGAATTCTCCATGTCACATCAAGCAAGGCCTTCCGCTCGATCTTCCACCTTCCTCATGAATCCTATTTCATTGTTGTCTGTCATGTCTTACCCCCTGCTTTGCCTTATTGTTCACCGGCGCAAGAATCCCACTATTGTGTCCGCCTGTGTAGCCTACACTGCCTCTCTGCTTCGGCCAATGTCACCTTTCAGCTCAAGGAGATCAACGTTGTTGGAGATGCCCTAGTAAATCGATCTGCCTTCCTTGCCGATGTAGGAATTCATCGATCCCAAAAGAAACCTCGCAAACCTGGGGAAACTAGGTGCGAGCCCATCCGCTCTACCATTTAAAAAAGTATTAAACTGGTTTTTATATTTATTTATTTATTTTTGGAAGAAGGGGATTAAATTGGTATCACGGCATTCAGATAGCGAGTAAAACGACAAAAGGCCCACATGCAACCGCTAGCCCTCGAACCAGACTTAGAGTCAATCACCTTCGAAAATGGAATATGACTCGTTGATCCTATAATGGGCATAAATGAGTCAACGACGGTTAAAGCAGGCCTCCCATCACCCAATCCTAATGCAAGAGTCTTACAATAATAAAAGTAATCAGCAGAAAAATAAACAGTCTGATCATGAAAAATAAAGAGCAAGTAAACAGTAAAATTAAAATGCCGCTTCCAAACGCTAGACTATCCTGCATTCCATGGCGGCGGTTTGGAAAGGGGACGATCCAGTAGTACTGTAGCTTCTTCCTCACTTTGCCTCTTATTCATCATGTTTTCTATAACGTCTCCTCTGTTGACACCTAACACGGATGACCTCGTATGACCTATTCTTCAAAAAGAAACATTTGGTGGAAAACAAAAAAAAAATCTTAATAGTAAAAATCACTTGGTGCTTTGTTTTAAAAATCAGAATATCATTGTTTTTTAGAGTAGCGTTTGGAAGTGTTTATGACAAACATATAAATAAAGCATTTATGTTTTGTAAAAAAAAACACGCTCTAATACATTTGGATTTAGAACTATCAGTTTTCTAATTGAGTTGAAACTTAGCATTTTGGAAAGTGGCAATTTTTTATCCAAAATTGTTTTTTAGCTGAAAAGTGATAAATATCACGTGAGTAAACTCTGCCAAATTGTTTATTACGAGTGTTACTCTGAGGTGTAAAAATGAGGAAGTGGTCCAGTCCAGCTAATCGCCGACTCACTCTTCCATATGGGAGGTCCTAGGTTCAATTCTCAATGGAGTGAGATTGATCCCAGTTTACGCCAGACCCCCCAAACTCCCTCTCCCTAACGCCCCCTGGGGTAAAAAAAAGGAAAAAAGAGGAAGCAGTCCAACCCAGCTAGTCGCCGACTCACTCTCCCGTACGGGAGGTCTCGGGTTCAAAACTCAATGGAGTGAGTTTCATCCCCGATTACTTCAGGCCCCCCCCAGTCCCCCTCCCCCAAACGCCCCCTGGAGTAAAAAAAAAAGACTTGTCTCAAACTAGAAAACCGTAACTTTTCTTATCGAACAGTTTATTCAAGAGTGCAAAGAAATATGAAGTATATGAAAGTTCTCTTGTTGGTGGAAATTATCCCTTTAAGGCGGGTTTTGTTTTTATAGAATGAAGTGTTTGTCACAATCCGGCCAGAGGAGTTTCACAACTCAAACTTGTGGAGAAAGGTGACTTAAGCCTGAAATTATCAGGTTATATAACCCCCTCTAGTTTTCCCATGGTATGTCAAATATGTGTCTTGTTCTATATCACATGTAAATAAATATTTACTATGGCTTTATGGGAAAAACAATTGACCAATGAATGATGCAGGTATCTTATTATCACTTCTTAAAGTTAGTTTGCATTGTAATTTAATGAGTTGCCTTTTATATAAGGAATATACACATGTGGAGATGATGTTCAGACTCTTTCACACTTGTTGAGGCTTTGGAAGAATATATTAGTACTGACTACTGAATACTGATTAAACGAGTGCATATTATTCATTCTATGTTGTTACTATACTACAGTTTAGTATTCAAAAAAAATGTATCATAACTTTTATTTAATTGTGTGCCACATGCCTACAACTGCAGCTGTATATTTTATACTCTGTATGTAAAGTACTTAGGTGCTCATTTGTATTTCATACTGACAGAGTCCAGGAAACATAAAAGTGTGTGTTCATTCAAAACTTTTATATTCTTTTTTTCTTTCTTTTAATGACTTTCAATATGATAAGATTTCAATAAATATTTGCTAATTAATTTGCAGATTTGTATAGGAATGAAGGAATAAATGGATAACAACATTTGCTAAACTCATTTGATGAAGAGTACCCCTTACATAGAATTATGCACGGAAAACATTTTGAATGTCCTGTAAAGATTTGACACTTATTCCACCCCCATTTGTAGGGTTAAATATTTTTTCCCAGCTTGCCCAATGATATCTTTATCCTGTATCAGTAAATCACAGGCCCCAAAATAAATTTGTTTATTTTTTCGTTCAGAATATTTTGAATTGATTGATGCATCAAGATGATGAATAGGGATTGAGAATATGACATGTTTAATAGGGTTTATTTTTTTCAATTACTCGGCTTAGATTAAAAATGATTCACAATGTGTTTACAATGCCTTGCTCTGGTAATTCCTTGATGGATGTAATCCCACATATTTAAAAGGGAGATAGGTATGCTTCATTCACTTAAGGCATTTAGCCATGATGTTTTTCGGTCATTTGAGGCTTCTTGGATATAATAAAGCACCTTTTGTGCATGTTTACAAGCTGGCCAAAAGTAGCCTCATATTGTTGCAGGAAGGCTGAAAAAACCTTCAGAGATTGGTGAGATCCATTTATGGTCTTTGTGTATCTTATAATTGTCTAAGCCTGATCCGATTTGTTTTGGTCTTGTATGGTTTGAGACTGAAATCAGTCCAAGTAAATACATCATTATCTGCCACTCCACTAATTAATCGATTGTTGTAGGTTTCCAGTAAAATTAAACTATGTAGTAAACTGGCCACCTTTTCTTTCAAGAAGTCCATCCAAAAACTTACATGCAAACAGGGGCGGCTCTAGCATTTCGGAGGTCCTAGACAAAAAATACCATATGAAAAAAGCACCCCAAGTTGAAAATGTGATAAATTGTATAAAAATACCATATGAAAAAAGCATATTCAAAGTGCATGATATTATGTTTTAAATTTTAAAAGGATAAATTTTTAAATGTGAACTTATTCTTTCTCTTTGTACCTCATGAGTTAAATTAAATTTCCGTTTGCTCGACTATACCTACATATTTATAGATAATACAAAAATCAATCGATTAACAAAAAAAACAAGTCTAAATAAATGACAAAACAAACATAAATCTACTTTACTACTACCAATACCATCAAATTAATTATTTCATATATTTATCATCTAATACGTACATCATCAATTAACCTAATAATTTTTAAACAATACTAAGTATTAATTAATCATAAGTCTAATTTATTAAGTATTTAACTTTACACCAAATTATTAATCCAATTTAGGAATTTACCTTAAATAGTAAAAAGAAAATTGACTTTGGTGCTGGAGTGTTTCTCTAGTCCTCTGATTGCCTGCGTCTGCTTTACAGGAGCTTTAGGTGTTGGAATATTTTATTCCAATAATTAATATGGGCTAATATTATAATTATTGTATTAGCTATTTATCATAATTGAGTTTTATTTATGTGGTCAATATATTATCTAAACCCAAGAGACTATAAAGATAAATTGTATGGGCCGAATAAATGGGCAGAGGCCCGTGTTGCTTGTTAGGGTATAATGGGAGCCATAACTAGACCAACACAATCTATAAATAGGCTATGGTCTCCAATACATTGAACCACCACCAATTCACTTCTCTTCTCCCCATCGGAAGAGAGACTAAGGCCTCGGTTTCAATTGAGGAAGATCCAGACGCCATCTACCTACCTCGTTCCATTCCCCATGCGGCTTCTCTATGGATCCAGGTAGTAATCTTATTATACTCTATTATTCAACATGATGAAGGTCCTAGAATTATTGAACAATCCATTTGATTTGTTCTTGTATTGCTTCCGCTATATGTAAAAGTATTTCCAACAATTGGTATCAGAGCCTCTTTCATGTTGAATTATTTGGAGTTTTTCATATTTCTTGTTTCAATCTTAAACGATTGAATTAAAGATTGTTGGAATATTTTATATTGTTTATACAGAGTATTATGGAGTATGGGCAATTGGTGCCTTGGGAATTAAAGATTCCTTTTATAATTGTGATTAATCATTGCCGTATTAAGTTCAAATTTTTATTTATAGTCAAATATCTTGATTAATTTTGGTCGTGAGTTGCAACTTGAAAAAAAATCTTATTGTGTTATGGGATGTATAAACCTTATTTTGCGATCGCACAATGATTGTGTACGGATTTTACACATTATCGTTTTACATAACACATTTGCATGTGACTCAAAAAAATTCGCCCAATTTTATTTTTCAGTTTTGAATTTAATATTAGCATGTCTAATATTTGGTTTAGTTAATTGACACAAGATGCTGTCAAAGTAGCCTCTCTTGTTGAAATTAATTAACTCATATATTAAGATGATTGTGTACTTTCATATTTCATGCGGATAATAATTTGCCCAAAAAAAATGAAGATTATTTTTGGCCGAAATTTAAGTACATTTGTGATACTAAAATTTGTGATAATTATGAGGTTTTCATGTGAATATTAAGTCGGTCCAAAGAAAGGCTTAATATTTGACATGATTTTACTATCAAAATTTTATTATTGCACCAAGAGTACCACTTGCAAGTCAAATTTATGTCTAAAGACAAGATTAGATGTTGCGCTAGGCATCTTGTTATGAGATTGCTAATATTTAAAATCAATTATCAAGATAATTTTTTTTAATACGGAGTATATGTTAAGTATACATTGCGTGTATATATATATGGTAAACCAATACTACATATATGTTTAAAGTTTCACACGTGTATATATATGGACACGGTTGAACCTGTTTTTCTTTGTGTTCAAATTAGTCATACGTGATACGTATATATAGATGGTAATTATATATACCCTTAAGTATTGATTACGTATGTATGTATATGTAAAGTATATAATCTTACACATGTATATATGGTAAGAACATACTATCGTATATTCTTAAAGTTTGACTCGCGTATATATATTTATATTTGGATACAATTGAACTCTTTTGTTCATATTAGTATGTTAAGTAATTATATATGGTAAGTATATATATATACATCTTAAGTATTAAATTTAATTTAAGAATTAAATATGTGTATATATGTTAAGCATATACTTGATATACCTTAGCTTTTGTATACATGTAAGTATATATGTTAAACGCATATTCATTTTAAGGTTTTACACGTGTGATCAAGTACAATATATTTTACATGTATGTTATTCAATGGTAAACATAAAATATCTTAAGTAATGGACATATATGTTCAGGGGCAGAGCCAGGTCAACAAAGAAGGCTGGGCCAGATTGCTACTAAACTTCAAGACAGAATTTTTAAGTAATAAATATAGGAATCACATTAATCAAAGTTTATCACAAAAGTTGCTACTCCAAAAATCATAATACATTATGTTTACAAAAATAACTGGACTCGGCGATAATTTTCTTCGAAGGAGGCTGTTGAGTAGCCATTTTTTTTTTCTACAATCCAAATATTTTTAAAACACATATAAAAATATTGAATGATATTCAAAGACTTAAATAAATTACATAGCAATTTAGTTAGAAAACACATTTAACCTATATTAATATGCATCACTAATTCAGTATATTACTATGGAGTATATGTCAAAGATTCCCTAATACAACATATTACATATACGCATAATCATAGGTTCACATTTTCAATAAATTAAATCACCAATTCACCTAAAACCATATATTCACATCAATTTATAATTAATGTAAATACACATTTATACACATATACCTATACACTGCACTTTGCAAAATCAAGATACAATCTTGCAACAAAATATATAAAAACTGAATACGGAGTATAATCACTAATCAGTATATAATTCATGAGTTAGGATTAGAAAATTGACCTCAATTTCTTGAGCAATAACCAATGAAAGATTTCAGATTTGACTGCTTTTTGGGAGCTATATCCACCGCCACAAGGCACCACCCCACCGTCGGCCGACCTCTGGGCTCAGGCGCCTTCTGCAGCTGGCGGCTGGCGCCTCTCCTCCGGACTCCAGTCTTCAGTTGGTCAGTTGGAACTTGGAGCGCAGCCTGCCAGCCATGTCAGCACGACCGCAATTCGTTCGCTCTCTTGTTTTTCATTTCAATTCCAATTTCCCCTTTTTCTAATTGCTGCTGATTGTTTTACGCATAAGCAGTCCTGTGCATAAGTGTAAACCGCTGGGCTTGTTGAGTTGCTGGGTAATTGAGAATACACTGGGCCGAACTAAATTTTACACTGGGCCGGTTCTAATTTTTTTTTATATAGTATACCTAGTATTAGGCAGACCTACCCTGGGCCAGTGCCCAGCCTGGCCCACCCCCACCTCCGCCAGTGTATATGTTACATACATGGTTATCGTATTTTTATATGATACTTATATGGTTTTATTTGTGAATGGGTATGACATACGTGCATGCAATCATATCTAATTTAAGCATATACCTGTTTCTTTCGGGGAAGGAGTATTTGCACTTTGGGTCTTCCGATTCTTCGTTATACATATTATAATGTTAAGGAAGTTCTTTTGGATCGGGACAAAATATGTGAAATTTTAAGACCTCCCATTTAAATGAAATTGTCTGATAATTTTTTAATTGGATGAGCTTAAACCACATGTTGCCAAAGTAACCTGTGTTGGATTGACTAATTCAATTAATTTTTTTATCATAGATGTTTGTATGTGATGATTCATGTGAATTATGATCGGCCCAAAGGAAGAAATAATTTGACCGAATTATTTACATACCTGCAATAATAAATATGTGGTGATTATAAGGGAGAATTTAATTTTAATTTTCATTCCATGTGAATAGCGGAATGCCCAAAGGCAACCATTATTTGACAGGATTTATCACCAATATTTGATTAATGCATTGAGAGTACCAATTGCAATTATCATACCAATCCAAAGATTGGAGTTTAATGTTGCACTAGGTATCTTGTTTGGGTCTTTTAATTTCACAAAAATTGGTTGTAATTTGGAGCGTATACTAATATACTATTATTATTTTATTTTATTTTAGTTGCTACCGCCAATGCTCCTAATTTTACCACTCAAGTCAATGAAATCCCGATGCTTAATGGAACAAATTTCAAGTCTTGGAAAGAGGCTGTAGAAATTGTTTTAGGATGCATGGATTTAGATCTGGCATTAAGGACGGAGCGACCCACTTCCACTCCAGAAAACTCTAATGAGGCGAAAATTGAGAAGTGGGATCGGTCCAACCGGATGTGTCTAATGATTGTGAAGCGCACCATTCCCGAGGCGTTTCGAGGCTCAATTACAGAGGGTGAGAATGCAAAAAGGTTTCTAATGGAAATTGAGCGATTATTTGCCAAGAATGAAAAGGCTGAGACAAGTAGCCATTTGGCTAAACTTGTTTCTATGAGGTATAAAGGCAAAGGAAACATTCGTGAGTACATTATGGAGATGTCTAATCTCGCGTCAAAACTCAAGGAACTAAAGTTAGAGCTACCGGAGGATTTGCTAGTTCACTTGGTTTTGATCTCTCTTCCAACCTACTTTGGGCAATTCATAGTGAGCTATAACACTTAATGAGCTTATATCTCAAAAGGACAAATGGTCCCTTAATGAGCTTATATCTCATTGTGTGCAAGAGGAAGAGAGGCTGCAGAAAGATAAGACAGAGAGTGCTCATTTTGCTTCAACATATCACAATAAGAAGAGGAAGAAACATGTGGTTGGTGCGGAAAATTCTTCAAAGAAGAAGGTGAAGAAACAAGGTGAGACATTTGCTTGTTTTTTCTACAAAGAATCTGGACAAAAAAAGGAGTGTTCTAAGTACGCCGCTTGGCGTGTGAAGAAGGGTAAACTTCTCAATTTTGTTTGTTCTAAAATTAATTGAGTTTTGTTACCTAAAGACACGTGGGTAGATTTTGGCACTAGGTTTGCCTGTGGAGTCGTCCACCAAATGATGCTGAAAAGCATATTTATGTTGGTGATGACTGATGACAATAAAGTGAAGTTCAAGCTAGAAGAACTTTTAAATTATTTTATAAGGACTTGTTTTTTTATTTATTTGAATTTTAATTGAGACATTTTGTTACACCGTTTATTAGGCGGTATTTTAATTAGTATTTCTATGTTGGACAAATAAGGTTCCTATTGTTCCTTCTGAAATAATAAAGTAAGTCTCTTTTATAATTCAGATATTGTTAGTTATGAGTCTTTACTAAGATAATCCTTATATGCTTGAGAGTTTGGTCATTTTATGGCATAAGCTAAAGTAAGAGATTCAAACCCACTAACTAAGGGATAAACACCTAAAGTCTTTCATGAGCATTCAACTCTTATGAGTGTGGTTGCCAAAGGTTGTTTAGTTGAGTGGGAGTTATTCTTTTATAATTTATTGATACAAAATTTAAAGTTTCTGCAGAAATAAAGTTTATTAGCTTTATAGCTAAATTTTTGTATCTAGTTATGTGTAATATTTAGAAAGAATGGCCCGAATATGACCTACCCGCTTTGGGAGGACAAAATTATAAACACTTTAAAAATTGACAAAAATATGACCTCACATTTCTCTCCTCTCCTTCGGTGACAACTTAGCGTGAAGTTTCAGCCTTTTGCTTCATCTTCGTCGCCAAACCACCATCGTCGGCCTTCTGCTTCCGTCCTTACCGCAGAACCACCACGCCGAACATTCAGCACTGTCATCCCCTCCGCTCCCCTGCGGCTTTCTATTTCTTCTATTTTTGTGCCGTCAATGGGGAGGTGGCTCAGAGTCGAACTGCCGCCATCTTCATCCATGGAAGCTTGGTCTCAGATGGTGTGATAATAGATGGTCTGGTCTTCGTCGGTGCTAGGTTTTTGTCTAGGGCTTCGTAATATCAGTGGCGGCAGCTTTAATTTCCAGATCTACACTCGTCGATGGCGGCGGCAAGGGGCAGGGGAGCGGCGGTTGCATTGGGGGAGAGGAGGATGCTGGGGATGGGGGTTGTGGCAAGGTAGGGGATGGGGATTTGGCTGGGATAGGGAGTGCGCAGTGGGGTCACCCGGGGTTGGGAAGGGGCTTGTGATGTCACTGTTTAGGGCGGCGGCGGTTTCCGGTTGGTACCAGGCAGCAGGGGGACGACAGGTGTGGGGGCTATAGATGGTCTGGTGTGGCTGGCCGCCGGAGAGAGGTGGCGGTAGGCGGCGGCAGGGTACTTGCAATGTTGGAGAGTGGTGGTGGCCGGTTATGGGTGGTCCGGTGGTGGCATGGTGGCTATAGTGACATGCACGGTGTTTAGTGGCACGGGCAGTGGCTACAAATGACACGGGTGGTGGCCAGTGACACGGGTGATGGCCACAGTGACATGGGCGGTGGCCATAGTGACACGGGCGGTGGCCACAGTGACACGAATATTTGGTTGTCACTTTATTTTAGTCACATTTTTGTCGAAATGTAAAAGCGGTCACTTTTTGGAAAATCAGCTTTAATTTAGTAATATTGATAGAATAACCCCAAATATAATTTACACTAAGAGACTTAAGGTTGGTCTCAATAAAGACTAAAGTTGGACCAGTTGAAAAAAGGCATGATGGAGACCACTTCACATGTAATTTTCATGCTGCTCACCCATACAGATCTATGTCATCAATTGTATTTTTTATGGTGGTTGTTGTGGTTTAGTCATGAATTAACAATATGACAAAAGCCGCAGTAATTCCATTATTAATACATGAGGTGGACCAGATTGACTAAGTTCAAGTCTAAAGATAGATAGCATACTAAGGCGCGCCTAAAGAAATATAATTACAATATGTAGCCCAAGTGGGAGATTGTTGGAATATTTTATTCCAATAATTAATATGGGCTAATATTATAATTATTGTATTAGCTATTTATCATAATTGAGTTTTATTTATGTGGTCAATGTATTATCTAAACCCAAGAGACTATAAAGATAAATTGTATGGGCCGAATAAATGGGCAGAGGCCCGTGTTGCTTGTTAGGATATAATGGGAGCCCTAACTAGACCAACACAATCTATAAATAGGCTATGGTCCCCAATACATTGAACCACCACCAATTCACTTCTCTTCTCTCCATCGGAAGAGAGACTAAGGCCTCAGTTTCAATTGAGGAAGATCCAGACGCCATCTACCTCGTTCCATTCCTCCTGCGGCTTCGCTATGGATTCAGGTAGTAATCTTATTATACTCTATTATATATTCAACATGATGAAGGTCCTGAAATTATTGAACAATCCATTTGATTTGTTCTTGTATTGCTTCCGCTATATGTAAAAGTATTTCCAACATTAGGCTTAAGGCCTTCTGGCCTTTATATTTAGAGCTATGATATTTCACTACTTTATTGATTAAACGTCTAAATTCTAAACAGAAATTAGAAATAGACCTACAATCAAATGGCAGAAAGAAACAAAGAGTAACGTAATACTCCGTAAGATATTAAGAGAAGGACGGGAGGAGAGAACTAGAGAAGTCAGAAACAGAGATTCACTCATGTCTCACCCAAGTTGACGGCGGGCGGCGAGGCATTCGGACCGTGGGCTGCTTGGGCAGCCAGCCGGTTGCTGCTTCAGAAGATAACGAGAGAAATCAGTTGCTACGTCACCATTCGGCAGATGCTTGGAAGAGTTGGAACCGTGGACCAATTAATACTCCAGATAATTATACATAATACTCCCCCGGTTCTTTTTAAACTTCAGGGTTTGACTTCACAGTTATTAAGGAAATAAAGTTGACTTTACTGTAGAGCACACTGTTGAGACACTGTTTGGCACTGTTTGGCACTGTTGAGACACTGTTTGACACTGTTGAGACACTGTTTGACACTGTTTTGATGTAGATTTCTTTGCCAAATAAGGAAATAAGGAAGTGTGAAGTTTATTTTGGACTGTCCCAAAAAGGAAAGTGTGAAGTTTATTTAGAACCGGAGGGAGTAGTTTTTATCTTGAGGCCCCATTAGCATGTGAGGCCCAAAGCATTTGTCTGGGCTTACTCCCCCCATGGCCGCCACTGCATGCAAAATCAATAACAAAATTCAAATTATCATTTTAGAAGTAGTCCAAATAATGTTCTTTGACCAAGTTAGCCAATTGCCAATTCAGGCCCATAGGAGTTTTTACGCGGACTTATTTGGCTTCCCTCACTTTCGATTCTAATTTTACACTTGTATCTATTGGGTCAGGCCTAGCCCCCCCGATAGTCTGTTTTCATTCTCATTGCATGTATTTTGAGAAGAATGCCTTCTCTGGAGAGGTCTTGGTATAGCCCCCTCTTCATCTGTCTCTCCGATATTATCAATAAAACAAGGTAACTGACCCCCGACATTTACCCCACTGATTTTGGTGGTTTGCCTTTCCGGGGTAAAAAAAATATCATTTTAGAAGTTACAAGGCAACTTTTAAAGATTACTGTCCAAATATAGACAATGTAAATTTAGACAAGTGAAAAAGTATCAATTGAAAATTGATATTCAACAATTTGGCCAGTAAATATGCAAATATAGGGCATCATTCGCACGTAGTGCGTACTCTGCTAGTAAATTCTATATAGACCAAAACGTTTAAATGTGTATTATTTACACAAATTGTACTTTATAAAAATATACTCCATATTTATTAAAATTAGTTTAGCTTAAAGTTGCCTTTTTTAGTTCGTATTATTATTGTAATAATAAAACCACACTGTAAGATTGATATCAAAGAGAAAACGTTAAATAGAAAAAATATCGTATACAAGTACAATTCCTTTGAGCTCTACAAATAAGTGGATAAAAATGAAACATTGTCTCAACATCACATAATAAGGATATCGATGTCAGTATTTAAATGAGAATGCCATTGACGACAATGAAAATAAAAATATGAGTTAGCATATACGCGGAGTTAACAAATAATTAAATATTGAAGTCGACAATGAAAATGTACCCAGATGAAATTACAAATTCATTTATAGTTGTTATGTGTGGATTAAAGTGACATGGCTCCGGAAATTAGAGACTATGTATTACGGGGAAATCATTTATTTATTTGGTTTTCATTCACAACATCAAATCCCGTAAGGGCGACCTTGATTGAAAATCTTGAAAGGCGTACTCAGAGAAAGAAATACAAAGTCCAAATATTATGATTTAGTTCCATGTAGGCCAAGCCAGCTCACCCGCACTCCTAGATGGTAAATTAATGAATATCTCAGATGGAGTAGTAAATGATGTTTAGCTCCACTAACCATGTAGTAAATGTCGGCAATGCATGAGACTATCTCGGAAAATCATGTTTTCGTATAGTGTAATAACAAATCATCCATATCTAAGTAGAGGAAAGTATAGATTGTCCGATACACACATCACTACACACAAATCGTGTGTAGTTGACACCGTCCCCCAATGGACACACCAATATAATTCACTCACTCGTGTGTGAATGACATGCGTGTGTAATTAGCTAGAAGAAAGTTCGGAACTTCAGAAGTGGTCAAATCCTCACGTGGCTTATATTATACGTACACCGTGTCTAATGCCATATCTAATTGAAATTAATTTTGGAAGTGTATAATTGCACGTGGCCTCCCCAGGACATGCCACGTATGAGACCGTGTGATATGTGCTATTCTGTAGTGCGTAAACACCACATTTTATGATGGTTTAATTTTTGTGTTTACTTTGCTTTTGTATGATTATTAGTGTAATCTTTATCTTTTAAAAAACATAGGAATTAGAAGATATAAAGATATTTGACATTTAAATACGAAACATGATGGGAAAGCAAAAGAACCCCACTTTGAAGCATGAATAATGAGTTTGGAGACAAAAGAGAGCTTCATGAGAGACAAAGAAAGAATAAAAATCTGATTTAGTCGCACACCAGGTCGGTTATGATTTGACCCGGAGATTATACGAGATCAAACAAAGCAAGAGAATGTGGAAAATCAGAAGATTTGGCATTATACTCAGTTGGGTATATTGACATACTCGATCAGGTATGACTAGATTTCAACTTTTCATAGCTACTGACAAGGATACCTGATCGGGTACCCAAGATACCTGATCGACTATCCAACCCAACCACCTCATTTATCCTACAAAATACTCATTTTCTGTAAAACTACACGCTAAAGAGAAGGAAAACTTTTTCTCTCTCTATTCAATATGCCGAAGGAATACATATATACAATTCTAGTCCAATAAAATCTCCTACTAAGAAGGAAAGAAATAAACTAAAATAAATGTACAATATATTTACAACTTGGTATCCGCTAATAATATAAGCAATACTTCCGCGGCAAGATACGTAGCATGCGTATGCATCTAACACCCCCCCTCAAGATGGGCTATGAGGGTCCCGAATACCCATCTTGGACAATAAGTAGGTGAACTGTCGTTGACCAATAGCCTTAGTGAGAACATCCGCCAATTGTTCGGTAGTGGACCGATGGGAAGGGAGAATAGCCCCAGAACTAATGTGGTCCCGCAAGAAGTGACAGTCTATTTCAATATGTTTTGTACGCTCGTGATAGACTGGGTTAGAGGCAATATGAAGGGCCGCCTGGTTGTCACAAAACAACCGCATGGGTTGAGAATGACAAACCGCAAGTGACGAGAGCAAACTCTTGAGCCAAAGTAGCTCACAAGTCAGAAGAGCCATGGACCGATACTCCGCTTCAGCTGAGGACCTTGAAACAGTATTTTGTTTCTTGGTTCGCCAAGAGATAGGTGAGGAACCCAGCATGACAAAATATCCGGAGATTGAGCGTCGGGTAGTTGGGCAACTCGCCCAGTCTGAGTCACAAAATCCCGTTAAAGAAAGGTCTGAGTCACGACGTAAAAATATCCCTTGACCCGGATGTGCCTTAAGATACCGCAACACACGAACGACAGCCTCCCAGTGTGCTATACGCGGACACTGCATGAATTGGGAAAGAATATGCACAGAATAGCTAATATCTGGGCGGGTGAGGGTGAGATAAATGAGCTTCCACTAGTGCAAAAAACACATTCTATAACTATGTTTTAATATAGGTTCAATTAGAACCGTTATAATATGTAGGCACGGGGTCATATTTATAAATAATAAAAGTTTTAGCAAGTTCAAGGGGTAAATATTATAAATATAAATAATTATCTATAACGGTTATAATCAGAACTGACATAGTTAAGTTAAACGGGGTAAGTTTTCTAATTTCCGGAAACTTCATTTACAAATGGGGTCGTTTTTATAATTTTAAAAAATGGTTTATTATGTCAGGTGATTTTTGACCCTTATGAAAAGTGTATTACTCCGTATAAGTTTATTCATATGCTTTACTCCGTATTAAAACCGGAGTAGGCTAGGGTTCCCAACTAACCGACGATATTGTTCAGGATTCTCGCAGAGTGGACCATCATCAAGTTGAAGGCCGTGATTTTGGATCATAGGAAAAGACACCGGTTTGGCTCCCAGAAGACCCGTTTCAGATAAAATATCCAATACGTATTTCCTCTGACTCAAAAATATACCAGTAGGATTACGTGCTATTTCAATGCCAAGAAAATATTTCATAGAACCCAAATCCTTAATAGGAAAATGTTGTCCCAAATAAAGTTTGAAATCAAGAATGAGTTGATGGTCATTTCCGGTGATTAACAAGTCATCCACGTAAATCAAAATGCACATTATTTTCCCAGATGTACGAAGGGTGAAAAGAGTATGATCAGCACCAGACTGAATAAATCCATAAGAACGAAGAGCTTGCCGAAGTTTAGAAAACCAGCACCGGGGTGCTTGGCGTAGCCCGTAAAGTGATTTTAGTAAACGACATACCTTCCCGGAATCAGATGCCGAATAGCCAGGTGGAAAATGCATATATACCTCTTCGCCTAGGTCGCCATGCAAAAATGCATTATCAACATCCATCTGGTGCAACTCCCAGTCACGTGCTGCTGCAACAGATAAAACAGTGCGTACCGTCACCATTTTAGCAACCGGGGCAAAAGTCTCGTGATAATCTATTCCTTGGACCTGTCGGTTTCCACACACCACGAGACGAGCTTTGTATCTGTCTATGGATCCATCACTCTTGTATTTAATCTTGTAGACCCATTTGCAGTATATAGCTCGCTTGCCAGGAGGTAATTTTTCAACTCGCCATGTCCCGGTGCGCTCAAGCGCATCTATTTCTCGTTGCATGGCCTCCCTCCAGTGAGGGGAAATAACTGCTTCCTTGTACGTCTGTGGCTCACGATTAGCACTAATTGCCGCAAGAAAGGCTCGATGCTGCACAGAAAAACGATCATAATTTACAGCATCAGATAAGGGATAGGGCGTACCTGAGTGGACGATCATAGTAGGCAGTTGACTGGGGGCGTCAGCTAGTTTCACAGTATTTAATTGAATGTCATAATCGTTCTGCCAAATTGGTGCTGCACGTGTACGAGTACTCCGTCGCAAGGGAAGAGAGCCCTGAGTGGGTCCTATGTCATCTGCAGCCGAAATGTTGGGAGTAGAAGCCAATTGAGTGGACCGAGCCTCGTTGGATTGAAGAGGTGCAGTGTCAGCAAAAGAGGAAAGTGGTGGAAGAACAGTAGCTTCATCCGTGCTTCCTGGTGTCATGGCCCTAACATCATCATCATGGGTGTCCTTATCTTCTGCCAGCCGAGCCCATTCTTGAATGTGGAGAGAGTCAACACCTTCTGGATGGTCATCCAGGTCAGCCACGTAGCATGGTTTTTCAGACCCAAATGGAAATTGAGCCTCGAAGAACCGAACATCTCTGGATACAAAGTGCTTCTGATTTTCAAGATCAAAAACTTTCCAACCCTTTTGAGAATAGGAGTACCCAAGAAAAACACACTTAACTCCACGCGGTGCAAATTTATCACCAAGTGTATTTTTATCATGAGCATAGCATAAACATCCAAACACGCGGAGATTATTATAACACGGAATTTTGTTGTACAAAATTTCATAAGGGCTTTTGTGATGCAAAAGGCGACTAGGTAACCGATTAATCAAATACGCCGCTGCCAACACACATTCCCCCCAAAAATGAATAGGCAAATTAGCATGAAAACGTAACGCCCTAGCAACTTCCAGAATATGCCGGTGCTTTCATTCAACACGCCCATTCTGCTGCGGTGTATAAACACAGGTGGTTTGAAAAATTATTCCATGATCATTAAAATAATTTTTCAGTGCAAGGAACTCTTTTCCATTATCACTTCGTACAACACGAACCTCCTTATTAAACTGCCGTTTAGTCATAACAAAAAATTGTTTCAAAATGCTTCCCACTTCGCCTTTGTGAAGAAGTAAATGTACCCAAACAGCACGAGAATGATCATCCACAATAGTTAAAAAATAACGAGCGCCACAAGAAGAAGAAGTGCGATAAGGACCCCATACATCACAATGAATAAGTTCAAAACATTCAATAGCACGAACCGAATTTAAATCAAACACTTCTCTAGTTTGTTTAGCACGAAGACAAGCATCACAAGCCTTATTTTCTAAATAGGATCCAGGAACATTATTAATAAAAACTGTAAACTTTACGCACTACTGAAGCTGACAGGTGTCCCAATCTGGCATGCCATAAATCCGTTGAGTCCACTATTCCCACTTGATGCGCACAAATGTCCTCCATACTGTGAAAATAGTAGACCCCCCCACATCTTCTACCCACTCCAATCGGTGTCCTCGAAGGTAGGGCCTGTATCACACAAATCTGATTAGTAAAAAATATATCGCATCTGGCATCATCAATCAAGCGGGCTATAGAAATTAAATTGCACCGAAGGCCAGGTACAAATAAAACATTTGATAATTTAATGTGTGAACTAATCTGAATGTGTCCCATAAATGTGGCATGAGTTACTTCCCCATTAGGCAACGTAACAGGAAGTGGTGGCACCTGTTTCTTGTGATCAAAAACACTCTCTATCCCGGTCATATGATACGAGGCCCCCGAATCAAGGAGCCACGTATAGTTAGGAGGAGTAGCCCGAAGCTTAATATAGCACTATAGTGCTTCTTAATTTTCCGGTGTGGGACATTTAACACCCCCCTCACGACCAGACATTTCATCTGGATCGTGTCGTCATTCATTTTTTCATCGGTTCGTCAATTTTTTTTATCGTGTCGTCATTTTTCATAAGGGGCCCCACACCATGGATCGATTTGGCTCTGATACCATGTAAAACTACACGCTAAAGAGAAGGAAAACTTTTTCTCTCTCTATTCAATATGCCGAAGGAATACATATATACAATTCTAGTCCAATAAAATCTTCTACTAAGAAGGAAAGAAATAAACTAAAATAAATGTACAATATATTTACAACTTGGTATCCGCTAATAATATAAGCAATACTTCCGCGGCAAGATACGTAGCATGCGTATGCATCTAACATTTTCTTCCCATTTTACAGACACATCAATCCTTCCTTATCCTTGTAACTTAGGTAGTCTTTTGAGCTTTGTTTTGCTACTAGTGGTACGACGCGCGATGCGCGAAGGGATGATGCCCAAAGTTATTCTGACAAGGTTAACATAATGGAATGTTAATGATGAATATATTTAAGTTGTTTGAAATTGCACATAAACTTTATGTATATTTTTTGCCATAACAAATGATTAAAAACGTGAGACTTCTTTTTTCCCATAACCGGAGCAAGTTAAGGATCGTTCCCAAACACGCTATGAGAATATAAGAATATAATTTCAAATATTAATAACAAGAACTTATGCTTTTAATTGTCGAATGGACTTAAATATGAGAAGATAAAAATTTACATAAAATTGATTTTTTTTTATTAGGAGAAAATATAAATTTACATAAAATTGAGTTTTTATCTTAGTAATACAGTTTAATAATGTTATTATTTTTTCAAGTATTAATAATATGAACTTATGCTTGTACATTTATGATAATATAAAATAACAACAACAATAAGAAATAGAGTTTTTGTCATTTTTGGTCCCACGACTATTACGTCAATGACACTTTTGGTACTTGACTTCAAATTTTCCCTTTTTAGTCCTTGACTATTGTGCTAGAGACACTTTTAGTCCCCAACTTCAAGATTTCCCACATTTAGTCTCTCAATATTGTCAAACTGACACTTTTAGTCCTCCCAATATGATTTTGACACCATAAGTGAAGGACTAAAAATGTCACTATTATAATAGTTGAAGGACCAAAAGTGTCACTTTTATGAAAGTTGAAGGACTAAATATGGAAAATTTCAAAGACAGGTACTAAAAGTGTCTCTAGCGCAATATTCAAGGACTAAAAATGGAAAAAATCAAAGTCGGGTACTAAAAGTATCAACGACATAATAGTCGGAGGACTAAAAGTAGATAAAACTCATAAGAAATAATAGTAATAATATTGATAATAATAAACTAATAATAATAACAATAAAAGTAATAAATCATGTTTGAACTTTTTTCATCTGATTTGATTTGATCTATATCTTTATGATCTAAATCTATTTGATGTGATCTGATTCGAATTTTATGATCTAACAATATATGATTTTTCTGATTTGATCTGATTTGAGAATAATATCTGATCTGAACGAAATGAGAATAAACAATAAGCAATAAGAATACTATGACTCTCAAAAGACAATTTTGGAGGAAGCGGTCCAACCCAGCTGGTAGTCGACTCACTCTCCCTTATGGGAGGTCCCAGGTTCAATTTTCAATGGAGTGAGATTGATCCCAGTTTACCCCAGGCCTAACAAAGAGATAAAACCAAATTGTTGCGGCCACAAGAGCTTTAATAACAAAGGGGCAGTTTCAAAGTAATCATTTTTGCAATCCATGCTGAGATTTTGCTGGGTATCAGTAATTTCATTCCGAAAGAGAAAATGAAAATTTATCTTCTATGTAACAAATAAGCAACCTAGAAAAAAAAATATAAAATAAATGAAAACTTTAAATGGAAATAAAAGCAATCGAGCATATAGAATAATAAAAAAAAGCTAAAGGATAAAATGCTAAGTGGAAGCTCTAACGTTTTCTGAACTTAATTAACTAACGGAGTTAGTAGCAAACATATTATAATGATGAAGGTGCAACCACTAAAACAAATTGTACAAGTATATCCTGCATTAGTGTTACACCAACATTTTTATCATTCCTAAAATGCCCTAACTATCATTGGTGTTTATAAGTTTTTGATTTTGAAACTTGTGATTTACAAGTTGTGAGTTATGCATTTATTCTCCTGTATTGAATATTAATTATTTTGCTATTAATATTCCATATTGATATTTGATCACCGCTAAGTGATCGATTGGTTGATGTTTTCATATTGATTATTATTAGAATCGGTCAATGAATACACTTGTTATTCACTTGAACTTTTTATAAGTAACGACCATATATTAATAATGCATGTGTCTCATGGATAATAATAATATAAGAAGTAGTTATATTGGTTGAACTGAAAAATCATTTGTGTTGATATTATCAATCGTAATTGATTTCATTATATGACCAATGGATGAATTGGATAGAATAGCTTGACCTGAAATTCTCATTGTGACAGTCTAGAACACTCACTTTGGGTTATTACAAGTTATCATTCTTAACTGATTTCATTAAATTGATCCAGTGCTACTGTTTAGATCAATATATGATGCTTGTTTTATATTGACTAACAATAAGAGTTATTTAGGAACACATCTCGTTATTTATAACTACCATTGATGAATTAGATGATTTAATCTTCATTATTACATATTCAAGATGGGAGAGTTAAATAACCGTGTTCAACGAGCATCTCATAGTGAAAAATAGAAAACCCAAGGCTGAATACCTTTTATATTTTAACTAGTTTTCTAACGCGCGTTGCGCGTTCGTGGTAATGCCCAAGGTCATTTTCTAGGAATATTAATTCTACGTTTTAGGTTGAGTCAATATATGAGTAATATGATTACAATATTTGAATACATAGTTTGTTATTTATCAAAATTGAATCCTAATCAAAAGTATTTATAGGCTAGATTATATGTGGGGAAATAAAGCAACCAAGATGAGTATAAGAACCATAATAGTACGACTGTAGGAGTAAGGTTCACGTCAAATAGTAGCATGCAATTTTGTTGTTAATATGCATTAGGTGTATTCTATATGAGTTTAAGGCTATTAGAAGTGGTTCTGTTAGTTTATAGCTTTAAAATACATTCAATGTTAGAAGCAAAAAAACGTCATCGACGCACTACATAACCCACTATAGATGTTGAAAAAAAGATATTTAAACACCTCTAAACAACGTAACCCAGACAACATAATATAATAAAAATAGTGTGTTTAATGATATTTATGCATTGATTCAATATCTGAACGTAATCCTAATTTGTTGATTTTAGGTCTAAAGAAATAGTTGGCACTTGAAAAGGGCCGGATGCTTCTAAAACTGTGATCCCAAACCTGGAAATTCTGTTCTTGAGCAAAGAGCTTATGATTTTCCACACCAGATGTGGTAGGCAACACCTGAATGCTCACAAATAATTAGATGTAATAAAAATAAGAGAAATAGCTAAAATTGTAGGAGCTCAGTTGGACGTACCTCAATGCAGTATTGGGTATTGTTTCTAACCAGATGACTTGGGATTTCTAGATACATTAGATAAAAAAGCATCCAATTAAACTTTTGCAGCGTGCACATAAAGTAATTGAAAGCAGTAAGTTTGTGATGATGTTATAGAGCAAAATACTTGGATCAGCCAAATCAGCAAGGTTGTCTTACTCTTTAAGTTAAATAAATAACACTCCCTTTGAATACACGAGTCTGTTAAGTGTAAATTCTACTTTAACCACATCCAGTATTACGATTATTGTAAAAGGGTCCGGTTTAGAGCAAATTTCGGCCATGAAATTTCGGTCAGGAAATACCTGGATGCCGATTTTTAAAAGAATGCATCCAGGTAAACCTCTAGTGGTCCTCTAGGGGTTTGAACAAGTGACACGAAAGGACTTTGGTTGTTCGTGAATTCAAACTGATTGAACAACCCTAAACGATTTATAAAATGGTTGTTGTAATTTTACATTTCAGATAACTCGCTCAATTATCTTAAACAGGTACAAGGTTGGCTGGTTACAGTGTACTTTTAAAAATACTTTCTAATAGAAATCAAAATATGTAAATTTTCTCTCTCTAGGGTGTTTCGCCGCTAGGGTTTCGTTTCTTATGCTATCGGTTTTCCTGAGGAGCGGCCGTCGTAAGGTGGATTGTTGCTAGGCATTTTTGTTAACGGCTGGGGGCGAGGTGCACGGTCGTCTTTACTGATAGCACGTTTTTGAGCCGCAGGGTGTAGCACCGGGTTCCGCAGACCGGCAGTGAAGGTGAGGGGTTTGGGAAGAAGTAGAGGGGTTTTATTTTGATGGACGATATCGTAAACCAATACAAACAGATGGCGATTGGTGAGGATAACGAGGAGTTGATCTTCGATGATAATGAAGACAGAGATCAGACGACGAACGATGTAAAGGTGGTCCTTCCGGTTGTTGGTATGGTACTCACGGATCGGAAGATCAAATTTTAGATATTCACGGAGCTGATGGCATCTCTGTGAGACCAGTCAAATTAAAGGTGTGTCCCTTAAGGAAATTGGCGAAAAGGTACTTTTTTACTTTTTACCATAATTTGGATATGAGACGTGTGCTAGATGCAGGTCTGTGGTTATCCGAGAAAAATTTATTGCTCCTAAAAGAAATCAAGGCGAAGGATATACCTCTTCAAATTAATCTGAATGAGACTGAATTTTGGTTTAGGTTCATAATGTGGCATATGGTTTTATAAATCTAGGATCTGCTAGGAGAATTGGTAAATATATTGGAAATTTTATTATTTTTGATGAAAGCCAGTTTGATGAAAAATGGGAGGCCTATATGCGCATTAGGGTTCGTATGGATATTAGGAGACCCCTGAAAAAAGGAACAACCTTGGAAAAAAGGGGGTATTAGCCAGTGGGTGGAATTCAAGTATGAAAAACTCCCTAATTTTTGCTTTATCTGCGGAATCATTGGGCATTCTGACAAGTTTTGTCCCGTAGTGTATGAGGGGGATAACATCACTTTTGATAAACTTACGGAGTTAATCCCAGTGCTGGGGTGTGGTGAAGTATAGTCCAACAGGAGGAAATAAGTGACTGGTTGAAGGGTCCCTCCAGTAACGGTTTGAGTGTACCTCAGAGGAGTGACAGTCAGGACTTAGGAGGGCAGTGCTGAAGGAAGCTACTACAGGGAGTCAGGGACTGAAACTAGCTCTATTAAGGAAGGGAATTCGGTGATTCCGGAAGATATGTCGGGAGAGCAGAAGCACGGAAGAATCTGGGAGGAGAGGAACATGAGGATTCAACAACAACAGGGGATATGGCACTTGACAAGCAAACAAGCGGGGAGGAGGCGGGTCTCGACTAGTAGATCCCCCAGATATTTATAGTTTTTTGGTTGTTGTTTTATTTAATCAGACTATTTACTGTTTTGTTATTTTGATTTTTGGTTGCAAGACTCTTGCATTAAAAATGGGTGATGATACACCTACTTCAACTGTTTTTGGCTCATGTTTGCTCATTATAAGATCAACGAGTTATATTGCTTGTTTGAAGTTGATTAAGTCTAAATCTGATTTGATGACTGATGGTTGTCTGTAATTCCTATATCGTTTTAACTCCTTTCTGAATGTTAATGTTTTGATATCAATGTAAGCCCTTTCTTCAAAAAAAAAAAAATAGAAATCAAAATATGTACCAATTCCTTAACAATTTTAAAATAGGATGTTTGGTTGATTCTTGATGAATAACCCCCCACCCCCACCCACCCACTTTAGGTATACCTCTAGGTCCCCAGCCATGTTAATCTTGTCTCGGGACTCACTTGTCATTGTCTTGTTCTTTCCAAAAAAACATCCTTACATTGGCTTCATACATAAATTCAATAATAAACCATACTCGTATAAAAAACCATATTATTCATGGCACATGTACTAATGTACATCAATAGATTTGTAATCCTGTTTAATAAAAGTATTAATAAAATTATAAAAACAGTATACTTCGACAATAATTAGGGAATAAAACAGTATATTTTTACAATATTCATATATATTTTCGAATTGTAAAATGTTTTCCTGAAATTTTCCCTTCACTACTTTGTGTGCTCTATATTAAAACTTTAAGGATCTTTTTTAAGTAGACTCATTTCACTCCCAGAAAAATCTTAAACAGAACAAAAATCATACTAGACTTCAATAAAAAATGTCTCTATATACGTATATAATTTCGAGTAAAATATACATATACCCCATAATATACATCTCCAAATCAGATTAAAAAAATTAAATTTCGGTCTAATTAAAAATATGTAACTAGAATTTCATCCTACGAGTAGAACAAAGAATCTTATTTGTCTCATTCAGACATATTCATCAACTAAAAATTTGTGGGACTTGAAATATCATGTGAGAGATGGCATAAAAGCACTATTATTCAATAATAATTGCAACTACGGAGTATTTAACGTCATCTAATCTTGGCATATACTCCACCCACTTTTGCTGGTATTACTGATTACTCCGTACTTTGCGCTCAGTATAACAACAGTTCACGAACGTACACTTCTTGAGTCTCTTCACCTTCGACGTTAACCGACACTTTGCCGGTCAACATGGCGGAGGATTTTGTCAAGGCCGTTGACCTCGGCCTCCAGCTCTCTAAGCGACTTTACTACGGGAAGCAACCGCCGAAGCCACAGTGGATGGAGAGGGAGGCGCCGGCGGCGGAGGTTAACTTGCCGACGGCGCCTATGGTGTACGCCGTGATTAGGGACCCGGTGATTGTGGATAATCCGGACATCCCGAGCTACCAGCCGTACGTGCACGGCCGGTGCGAGCCGCCGGCGTTGATTCCGCTTGAAATGCACGCGGTGGCGATGGAGGTGGACGTTTGTCTGGACACGGCGTTCGTGACGGTCAACGGCTCGTGGCGGTTGCACTGCGTCTCTGCTAGCAGAAGCTGCGAATGTAGGATTGCTATACCAATGGGAGAGCAGGTTGGTCATTCGGCTTCCATTGGCATCTTCTTCTTTTTCCCGTTTAATTTCTAATACTACCGAGGTCCCAAAATAAGTTCACATTCTTAAATTTTAGGGAGTACTCGTTTCTAAATATATAAATTTTATTTACTAAAAATAATTTGAGTGTGAATAAAGATCAAAATGTTTTATCATCGATCAAACCTCGTAAATAGCAACAAGAACTTCTTTATGGGATGGAGGGGTATTTCTAAGTGTTACGGAGTATTTGGTACACAAATTGTACATGTAAATTACATTAATATAGGCAATTGATAGATAATGATTGATTTGTAAAACGAATTATCTATTTACAGGTAATTAGGGAGTGTGTACAATTTGTATACTCCTTCCGTCCTAATTTGTTTTGCAAAGTCAACATTTTTTTGGTCAACCAATAATAAAAGTCAAACATCTGTATGGATAATTAATTCAATTTTTAATAATTAAAATTTACATATTCAAAAACTACATTAAAATCTCTTCAAAGTTGTAAACTCTAAATTAGAATATAATTAAAAATTGACATCCTAATTAAGTGAACAAAACGAGACTGTTTGACTAAGAAAAGTCAAATTTGCAACTCTTTTTGGGACGGAGTTAGTACTAATTTTGTGTACAAATGTAATTTTTCATATCTCGACCTAGTATATTTTAATGTGTTTTTTGCTAACCAAATAAATTCGTTCATTCAAAATATGACTCCTATCATTCAGTTCTTAAAGCTAAAATAGACAATGGGCCATGGAAATTACTCATATTAACCTGAAGGTGGATCCAATTCTAATTCATTTTTGTACTTTGACCATTTACGTCATTAACAACCGATTATATTTTAGTAAGAATTATATAAATTTGACATTTGAGAATGGAAAATTACATATTTTGTGACTATAATAAAAATTGTTTTAAAAAATTTGACATCTTAATTGGAGTGAGTATATTAATAACTTTAAGCATAGTATGTAGTAGAATTTTACTTTTTAGTGACATTTTTGTATATAAGTTTTATTTCAGTAATATTTAAATAAAACGTCGATCAAAATATAATGGAAGACATATTTAGTACGGAGTAACATTTTAAGTACTCCCTTTGTGTTTTATTTGCAACTATAGTTTTTCACTAGCATTAACAAAAAAGGGTGATTAATAGTGTGAAAAATGTGAAAAGTATCTGAGAAAAGATAAAGAATGTATGAAAAAGCTAATCAAAGGATAGAAAAAGTAGGCATAGAAGATGAAAAAAAAGTAGGAAATATAAGATAAAAAAGTAAGGTAAAATTTACCAAAAATAGAAATGTTTCGAATAACAAAAAATTCTTAAAGAGGAAATGAAAAAATACAGAAGTAGAATTATAAGTTCTTTCTATGTATTAGTGAAATATACGTAGTAGTGAGTCTTGATGCATCGTTTTGGTGTTTGTGTGAGTCCAAAGGTTCAAGTATTGGGAGCAGCCTCTTGTTCAAAAGGCTTAACCCCTATGGCCCTATACACTCCCATGTTCAAAAGACTTAACCCCTATACACTCCTATACTGGGACCCTGCCTGAACCTTCACCATGCCATGAGTTGGGTTGTCCCTTTTTAGTAGTAAAAAGTACCTTTGTATAATCAAAGTAAGGTACATGAAAAGTATGTAAGTCGAAGTGTTGCGATTAAAATGAACTAAAGAAGTATGTCATAAGGGCTATGTGGTGAAACGAGGAGCGATTGGAGGGATCCTCGGTCTCCACACAAAAAAAATCTACTCGTATTTATTAGTATATATATTTAGAATTTTGAAAAATAGACTTAAATATGAACTTTCATCCTACATATTCTTTTAACATTTGGTACTGTTTCTAGCACTCAAACCAAACTTCTAGCACTGCCACTGTTTCTGGGTGTTGTATTTATATCAAGTATATATAGCTGAAAGGCACACTTAAACCATGTAGCCCAAGATGGCAGAACACTATATAATACTGTAATTTGTTTAAAACTAGGAGTACAGTCAATATTTGAACAAATACCAAAGTTTAATACTGAAAAAGGGTCATTTATAAAAAAAAAAAAAAGCATGAGATCCTCATACAGTAACACTGTGCTGTCTGTGCATGCTAAAAAGGGCTAGTTTATCACAATATCAACGATTTGGCTAACAGGGGTTCAGTTCTAGCCTTCTAGGTGTATAAATTGTAGTTACTTTTTGTGAAAAAGTGCAACATTTGGACTGTGATGCTTTGATTCTTTAGTTCTCAAAATAGAAATAATTTGGCTAACAGGGTTCAGTTCTAGGTGTAGCAATTGAAACCACATCAAGATCATTTCTCACTGACCTGATTGCTCCTGATGAGACCGACGATCCCAGTAAACTAGCCAATGCTAAAGAAGGGTTCTTGCTTAAACCACATATATACACATTAAAGGTTCCCCAGGTAACACACCCACTTGTATTGGTTCGTTAATTACTATCTCATTTCTCTACAAGTATTGACGGTTTTGAATGTTTAAGGTTGCTGGAGGATCTGTTTTATCTGTTGAAGCTCGTTGGTCCCAGAAAGTCTTGTACCAAGATGGTCAGTTTTGCTTGACTATACCTTTCAGCTTTCCTGTAAATGTCAACCCTGTTGGAAAAAAGAGGAAAAAAGAAGAGATAAGTTTGAATGTGAACTCTGGCATTGGAAATGTGGTTTGTTACCAAAGTGCTAGCCACCCCTTAGTGGTATGTTTATTTTCTGGTTTTAGATCAGCATCCTACAATGAAATAATACTCCGTAGTTTATTTCCCCTGTCTATCACCCTGATTTATTTCTTTTCCGTCATAGGAATCGAAGAGATTTACTGGGAAAAACAGTCTCATATATGAGACTGAAGTGGCTATGTGGTCCAGATATGACTTCAGTTTTTCATATACAGTATCACTTCTCAATTCTCTATTCCTCTCATCAAGTTTACTTTTGGGATGAGACTAAAAGTCTTAATATCTTTATTATACAAGTATAGTCTTAATATACCACTAGAGTATCCTATACTGATACTAGTTTTTTTGGTATTGCCTTACATCAGGTAGATGGTTCTGGTGGTCTGCTCGTGAGGTCTCCTTCTCGGCTTGATTCTGATCAGAGGAATATGTTTTGCTTATATCTTCACCCTCATGATATCCCAATAAAGGTTTGTCTTGAATTTTATGATGGATTTTCTCAATAAAGATCTCTAGGAATCAAACGCCAGTTAGATCTCATCTTTTCATTGTAGCTTTTCAAGAATGAAATTGTATATGTTGTTGATACAAGCGGAAGCATGCACGGAGGGCCAATAGAGCACGTGAAAACTTCGTTGTTGTCTGCTTTATGTAAGCTTGGTCCTGCTTTATGTAAGCTTGGTCCAGAAGATACCTTTAACATTATTGCTTTCAATGATATGAGCGTATCGTTCTCATCAAAGATGGAGCTAGCAACAAAGGAAACAATTAAAGATGCAGCCCAATGGATAAACATAAATTTTGTAGCCAACGGAAGCACTCATTTTTTACCTGCTCTAGATCAGGTACTTGTGACATCTACCATTAATATAGTGAATATATGCTTTTGTGCCTCCAGTGGACCTAATCATTGTAATGAAGAGGGTCTCATGTTGGATAAATATGAATTAACAAACCCCTGAATAATTATCCAACAGACCTGGCTTCTTGAGAGCTCTTTTGAGGTTGAACAAGAAGCCTTATTTTGAGACTATAAAATCATCCCACAATGGCTAAATATAAAGATACAAACTCACATATAATATATACATTTTCATTAATCAAGGCAGCATTTGGAAACATATTCTGTTCCACTTAAGAAAATTGTTGGTATTATATACTACCAACTTGCTTATGTCAGGCAATGAAGATGGTTTCTAAGTGCAGTCATTCAATTCCTATTTTTTTTATTATAACTGATGGGGCTGTTGAAGATGAACGAGAAATCTGTGAAGTCATAAGAGCTCATCTAACAAAAGTAGGCTCAAACAGTCCTCGGATATGCACATTTGGCATTGGTGAGTTCACTTGCTTTGATCTTTTAAAGTTTTAATGCTCTAGCGATTATATACTAATGTGAAAAACAGTTATATCATTTGCATGTTTTTTTCCTTTTAGCTACTTGTTTTTTTGAGGACCTTAATTATCACCCCACCCATATCATTTCACCAAATGAGGGAAACAATCACTTTCCTTTCAAAAAAGAAGAAGAAGTGAAAAACAGTTATATACCAATGTGAAAAGGTGCAAAGGAGAGTGCCAGGGGAAAATATAAGTTTAGAATTAAATTACTCTAAAGTTTACCCTGAAATTATCTCACCATCATTTTTTAGTATTTCTCTATCTCTATCTATACACGTATATCATTGTCCATGAGATTAGGGGTGGGAAAAACCGAACCGAAACCCGGAAACCGAC